>VDFB02000003.1:657475674-657746240 GCA_007258455.2 Sequoia sempervirens | reverse complement strand
TGGATAAACTAGCGAAGACGAAGAAAAAAATGGCTAAGTGTTGGTTTCGTCCTGCTCACTGGGTAAAATGCGCCCAAGTTGATGAAGAAGCATGAAAAATTCTCTAAGTCCAAAACTCATCCTCCTGCCTAGCCAAAATGCGCCCATGTAGCATGAAAGTCAAAGAAAGTCAACATTTTTCATCCTCCTGCCTAGCTAAAATGCGCCCAAGGAAAGCTGGTGAAAGTTGAAAAATATTCTAAGGCAAAATTTCGTCCTCCTCACCCCTCAAAATGCGCCCATACAAGAGTAGGCTTGATAAAGTTAGGAAAAGTCAAAGTTTTTCATCCTCCTCACCCATGAAAATGCGCCCACCTTGAGAGAGTTGATAGCAAAAAATTTCTAAGTGTTGAAGTTATCCTCCACCACCCCCCAAATGCGCCCATCCTTCAACAAGCATCAAATGCGCCCATGCAAGGAGAAAGTCAAAGGAGTCAACAGTTTTCATCCTCCTCCTAGGCCTAAATGCGCCCAAAAGAGGGCATGTAAGGACAAAATAGGGAAGTTGAAAGGTTACAAGGTGGCGAAAAGTATGTTTCATCCTTCATGGCATCAAAAATGCGCTCAAGTTTACAGGAAGTCAACAAGTCAACGAAGTTCGTCCTCCTTACATGCCTAAATGCGCCCAAATGGGGCCATGTGAAGACAAAAATGGAGAAGCCCAAGAGTCACTTGTTGGAGGCGTTACAAGTTTCATCCTGCATGCATGAGAAATGCGCCCAAAGTTAGAGAGTGAAAGGCGTTGGAAACTTCATCCTTCACCTATGTGGAAATGCGCCCAAATGGGCCCATGTGAGGACAAAAACAAAGAAGTTGAAGATCACATGCTAGGCGTGGTAAACATTAATCCTCCACACATGCTAATATGCGCCCAAGTTGAAGTGAGGTAGAGGGTGAATAAAGTATGTTAGGCGTTGAAAATGCCAAGGTGTTAGAAAATATTGCAAAGGGTGAATAAAATGCTAGGCGTGGTTTTGTCCTTCATCAAGTATGCTATGCGCCTAAGTAGACCTTGAAGGTGGTGGAGTAAAGTTGATGAGAAAATATTGCGCCTAGGGTGGTGAAGTGAAAACAAAGTGGTAAGGTGTTGAAAGTGCTAAGTGTTAAGAAATTTTTCCAAAGACAAGATGAATATCCTTCACCAAGTTAAATGTGCGCCTAAGGTGTTGATGATAATTGCCTAGGCGTTGGAGTTTAAAATAAAAAGAGGTGGTGAGTGAAAAATAAAATATGCTAGGCGCCTTCATGAAGATTTTCTAAGTAAAGTTGATGATTTTTCTCACAGGCAAAGTTGATTGAGTTGAATATAAAAATTTCCAAGGCGAAATTTTCAAAATGCAAGGTGATTTAAAATTTCTCTAAGGCAAAATATTTTCTTCCTTTAGAAAATACGCCTAGACCCAAGGTGATGAAATTTTTCTCGAAGCACGAGCAAATTTTTTTCCAATGATGAAGTCAAAGATGCTGGCACTACAGGATTGATAAAAATTTCTCAAGTCAGAGCAATAGGATGTTCACAGAGATGAAGAACGGGATTAAAATTGATTGAATAATATTTTTTTCTAAGGTTCAAAATTTCAAAATTTTAAATGAACCCGTTCGTTGTGTACCCATGAATTCATCGCGTTTCAGAGAAAATTTTCTTCTGGGTACTGGACGTTTGTGATGAGGAATGGATTTCTATGTCTTCCGCACTTCGCCAGCACCTTCAGCATGAAGAATTTGATCGGTGCTTGAACTATGAATTTTCCTAAGGGAAAATTTTAAAATTTTCTAAGGCAAATTTGAATAAAATGATTTTTGAAAGGAAAATGCTTCGAACGATGAATTCAAAATGAATTGCCTAAATGATTTTGATCCAGTTCCTCACAGGTGAATTTTCCAAAGCCGAAGAGAAGTAAAATTTGAATTCAAGTGACAGAGTTCCGGCTGGTGAATTAAAAGATGAATTTAAATTAAAAAATTTCGAAAGTGAATTTGAAAGATGCCAGTCAAAGTTGAGTTTCTAGAAGAATGAGATTCCAGACAAGTGTCAAAAATGCCAGAGGAGGGAAATTCAAATGAAGTAGTGGGAATTTAATTCATTGGCTAAACTTAGCCTCTTCTAGAAATCGATTTTCCTATAAGAGTTGAAAGTTATTCACTTCTTTTTCATAGCTGAGGAAATTCGATTTGCTCTGAGTCCAGTGTTGAGTCTATTGCCGAGACTGAAGTTCGAATTTTTTTAAGGGGAAGTTGCTGAAGACTAAAGTGCTGACTGAAGTTCGAATTTTTGCTGTGGCTTCAATTGTTGAAGAAGTTCGAAAATTTTGCTGAAGACTGGAGGTTGCTGAGTGAGGGGTTGGAAGTTGCTGCAGTGCTGAAGTTCGATTTTGCTAAGTTTTGAAGTTACCAGTGCAAGTGAAGAAATTTCAATTTGAGGAGAAATTTGCTGAGAGTTTAAAAAGTGCGAACTTGCTGATTTGAAGTTGCTGAGTGTGAAGTGAAGTTGCTAAAGCTTGCTTAGAAATTTTCTAAGTATTGAGGCTCGAATTTGTTGAAGAAGTTGAGGTTTGCGAATAAGAAATGATATTGCAGCTTCTCAAATTCTTGAAGTCGACTGGCAGGCCCTGCACAATATTTTATTTACTTTCTAAATTAATTTACTCATGGATGTTTACTGTCCTGCAGATGGCTGAAGCAAGGGCGACTGGCAAGGATAACAATGGTGCGTCCAGGCAAGCTGTTATAAAGAAACTGAGCAAGACATTTATGCCAGAATCGAAGTTCACTTCAAAGTTGGGCAAGCTGACAGATACGAACTTGGGCTCCGTCAACCTAGAGACTTTCAAGAACAGAATGTTGGGGATTGGTAGTCATCGACCTTCGAACACTTCGCACAACATTGTTCGAAGTGGGTTATATGCAGCTACTGGTTGTTGGTTTCCCATCAGCCATTCAGTGTTCAGAGCTGATGATGGAGTGCGCCAACTGTTATGAGAAAGATCACAGGTCAATCATGTCACCAGATGGACAAGTGCTCGCCAACCTCACTCCTGCTGCCATTGGTGAAGCTTTTGGAATCCCAGTGCATAGAAACATGATTTACAAGTCCAGGGAACGAGTTGAGCGAATGTATGCTTTTGCATTCGAGAGATGTACAGAAACGATCAACACTCATTGGATGAGCAATCCCAAGCCTTCTCATACGAAGCTGCCAAGACAAATCATAGCGGATGACTTGAAGCAGGAGTACTGTGATCTCATTATGATGCTGAGTCGAGTTGGAGGTTGCCCGCAATCGTTTATTTTCGAGCCGTGGATGTTTTATTACATCAACCTCGTGCTGGAAGGAAAAGACTACGTCAACTGGGCCGAAATGATCAGTGACAATTTGCATGAGCAGCTCCTGAGCCTGAGAAGAACGAAGACATTCTATATGAGCTCTTACATCATCTACATGCTGGCCCGTATGATGAGGTATAGAGGAATTTCATATAAGGAACCTATTGGTTGTGGCTCTCATCAGTTCAAAATCCATGAGGCTTGTCCGCAGTTGCATTTGACAAGTACTACTTATTACAAGCGTGTCAATGACGCCTTCACCATGCACATCACGAGATTGCTTTAGGAGCGGATGCATCACAGGATCTCGAGAGAAGCTCAAGAATTAATCAAGAGGTATGGGTGCTGGTTTATACAGTTTCCGAAGTTTTCTTACATCAGGCTGCAAGGTTTTTCGTCATATCCATATAGACTGCCTAAGTACCCAACCAACAGAATATTAATGTTAGAGATATCTAGGCAATTGGTTGCCTACGATAAGATTCAGAAGAAAAAGAAGGGAGGTGTGGACTTCCCAATTATTATGGGCAACTCAGATGAAGTGTGTCCTTCATTACAGGCAGCTAGAGAAGCCGAGAGTGAGCTTCAGTTCTATCACTTTTCATATCACACCAGCCGACAACACTATGATCCGCATAATAACATCAAATGGGTACTGTCAGAGGAATTTAAACGCAAGGCAAATATTGAGGATTATTAGGCTGATGCATCAGATGAGGCTGAAGTCAGGAAAAGAATGTTCTCTAGGTTGCCAATTAACATGATCAGGGAGTGTGAAGTTGTTCCGGTACCAAACCAGGTAAATGAGGACATGGACGTTGTCCATCCAGATTATGCAGTAGTGAGAGATACTCCACTTCCACTCCCAGATTGGTCAGAACCAGAGGTTGCTGACTTGGACACACTTTCTATTCCGGTCTTGACATTCACTAGAGCATGGGTTGACAGGCATGTGAGCAGATTGAAGAGTAAGTCGATTGCTTTGACTTACAATTTAATGGGAGATCACAGGATAGCCACCACCGGCAGGAAGAAACAAATCACACGAGGTCCAGAATCTAGAAAGAAGGAGCCAGTTCGGCAGGAGCCCATTCAGCCGGAGCCTCCACGAGTTGCAGTTGAATCGCCCACACCGTTGGAGACACGTTCTCCAAGCATACAGGAGGTTTCTTTATTTGCTGATCAAAGGAATGCATTGAATCAGGTGCAAGCAGTACAGGAAAATAACCAGCCACCACGGAGAGAGTCAGTTGGCCAGAGCGTCAACGCACCTACTGGAGTTGATCAGCAAGATGATGAGGGGACTACTACTGACCCTCAGTTTCAGCAAGAGTTAGAGACGGCTTTGGAAGATGATGATGATATAGTTTCAGGAGATACTCAGCCACTTCAGGACGATGAGCCTCGTCAGAATGATGTAGAAGTTGAACAAGTTCGAGAAGTAGAGGCACAAGAACAACAGCCATTTGATATACAGTATACAGTACCTGATTGGCTTAGAGATAGGATGAGGAGAAGCCCCAGCAGTTGAAATGGAGGAGTTCTTGAACAGGATCAGCACACCTCCACAGAAGAAGAGAGCACGAAAATTTTCGAAGATATCAACTGATGAGGATGGTTCCCGAACCCTTCACATGGCCATGCCACAGGTTGATTGTGACCGAGATGAAGCAGTGCCAGAGAACTACGTGGTCACAACTTTGGAGTTAGGACGCCCCACAGGTGCACAAATTGTAGAAGAATGTGATAACTCCTACCTCGCCCTCAAGGACAGATTATTCAAGAAGGAAGGAAGAAATACCAAAGAAGTTGAAAAGAGGCATGGGCTTTGATAGGATATGTCTGTGAGTTGTCCCGTCCTGCGTGGCGAGATTCGATGATAGAACTTCAGTGAATACCTAGAAGAATCTGTCGATTGGCCCATTTGGAGTTAGGGAAAGATGTACAGAGCGGAACAAATGGAGTCCACAGGAAGTTAAAGTGTTGAACCGAGAGGAAAGTTTATGGAAGGATCTTGCTCTTGCCTTTATTGAGGCTTCGGTATGACAGTGGAGGCTATTGATGGGCTTAGAGGTGATGCTTGATTTATGAGAGCAAAATAATTAATCTTAAAGCTGATGAGACATGTTCCTTCGATTACATTGATTGATAAGAGGGTCATTGAGGGAGAATGGCAGATACATTTCTAGATGAAATTCTTGGCAATCTGCGGGGCGTGAACAACTAGCATAACACAAAGCCAGTTCAACCGAGGTATGGAAGGCTGGCCAATATCATTGATGGAGTCCAAAAAAATACTTCGAGAATTATATTTGCTATTTGAATCCAGATGAGGTGAATTGATAATAATTTGAGGGGTAGGCTGGTGCCTTTCTTTTCAGAAGGTGAAGATTCCGTACAAGATGATTTCGAAAATACGCCTACTTTCTCCACATTGATCCGTACGCAGGGTTCCTTGGTTGCTTGGAAAAAACTACCAAAGGCATGAAGCTGATGCATAGTGTTGTTTTTCCAGTTGCATTCCCACCCTTTACAGTTCGGAGGGTTGAGAGTGCCGAGGAGAGAAGGAAGCGGGAATGCCTACTAGGCGATGATCTTCTAGAAGGCGATTATGGGCATTAATTGCCTTTACTATTTTGGGAGTGAGTGGGAATCTTTGCTCATTTATTGCACCACTCCCCATTCCGCGTTTTTAGGGTTAGGGCTGAGGTGGCTTAATCTTAGCCACTCTTTTGATTGTAATCTTAGCCATCCATTGGACTGGGCTATCTATAAAAGGGGGAGTCCCCCTCATTTGTAATCATTAGATTAGAATCAGTCGAGCTAGAGATTGGAGACTAGAGAGTAGAGCAGAGTAGACATTTTGTTTGATAGCTTAGCATAGTGTGGAGAAGAAGGAAAGTTTTCCCTTTGAAAACTTTTGTAGAGATTGTTGTGTAAAACTTTCATGATAATAGATCTTTTCATTGATGGTGGAATTCGTCTTTGTCATGGATAGCTAGCAAGGTCTCTTCATCCTTTCGGATCCAAGTAGCATAAAGTAGCATAATTTTCATCTCATGCAAGTAGTTTACTTTGATGTGTGGTGTTTTATTGAGGTAGCTTCATTTCATTCCATACCACTAGCAGCTTGTAGACGACAAGTTTGCCTTTCGTGGTCGACTGGAAATTATCTTGAGTTTAACTTCGATTGTGATTTGTATACTTATATGCGTCGTCCTGATGGTATATGTATGCTAAATTGTAATCTGAATATCTTTTGCTATCCCTTTGAAGATTGCACCAATTTTACTGAAGCTGTCCGACGGGAGGCTAGGTGAAATTCGGTCTAAGTCTGCTAAAATCGAGCTCCACATATCTTGCATTTAGAATAGAATATAAGTTTCTTAGGCCCTACACTCATTTACTTTCCGCACATTTCTGGTTAGCTTTAGGAAAACGTACTTATTGCCAAACCATCCGCATTATACAAGTCCCTTCAAATCATCCATTTACTGTTAACTGCAAGAATCCTGAACAATTGTGTAAGTCCCCTCATGAAAACAGCAATTCACATCAAACCAACTAAGGGTATTCTAAGTATTTCGGAACCTTGGAGTTGAACGTGCGAACTTTCTCGCAATCTTAGCGCACGGAATACTTTGATCAAGAGAGAATGGAATAGCCTTCAGACAATTTCGTTCTGCTGATTGGTGCGGTCATAAAAATCACGTCAACACCACCTTTATTTCATTTCCTTGGTATTCCTCATTTGATGTGTTAGTGGTCGAAGTTGTCATATTTTTATTCTTTTTGACACCTTTTGACAGCTTGCAATGTCTCCTTGGGTATTCTTCTCATTAACCTTGCTCCTTTGTGTGTGTTGAATCCTTGCAATTTGTCACTTTTAAACTATGATGGTGTCTTTCTAAAATGTTGTGCTTAATCACAATTGAATAAATTATGTTTTGCATTACCGCAAAAAGCACATTGCTTTTTCTCATCTGACCAGCATTCATTAGCTAAATGCCCCTGCTTACTACATTTATAACAATGAGCCTCATTTCTCCTTCTTCTACCTATACCACAGCCTTTTCCTCTATAACTGTTATATTGGCCTTTGTTATCATTATTGTAATTGTTGGCATAAGGTCCTTGATTGGGTGGACCAGTATTTTGTAGTGTATTGACATTTCTTTGATTTCCCCAACTAGGGACTTTATATCCATGATTCTAAATTTCTAATTATATAGAGGTTTCTCAGCCAATCACTTCACATATGCCATCTTCTGATCAATCATTTTGTTATTGAAGTGGTCATTGCACCAAGGATCATGGTCATCCTCTTCACACAATCTGAATAGCTATGATGGACAATCTTCTATTTCGTGATCATCACATTCACTGCAAAGGCGAAAATAGATTGTTTGACCCTTCTTGGGTACTGTCTTGAGGTCTACCCTTAGTGCGGCAACCTTCTTTTCTCCTTTGATCATTGGGCGCTCATTTTTTACGTGTCCTTCCCTTGTACAATATGTGCACCATATGTTAGCTCTTTGCTTTTGTGGGCTATCCTCCTTCCTAGCTAGTATTTCTTAACTTCAACTATTCCAGTTCTAATTTCAGTTTTTCTAATTTTGTATTCTCCATATTTTTCGTACCCTTCTCCAAGTTTGATTTTCAATTTGGCAAACTAAGGTTACTACTTTGGAGTATGTAGTAAATGTTCTGCATCCAGTGATCTCCTAATTCCAAGAGTTAGACCTGAATCGAATCATTCAATTCGTTGTTTTTCAGTTAGGGGTTCTTCTAGCTTCCTAGAGACTTCCTTGAATCTCTTATCAAACTCTTTTATGGATTCTCCTCTCTGTACCAAGTCTCTTATTTACTCACTCCTATTGGGATTTCAGGAAACTGAATATTATCTAAGAATTCCTTCCTAACCTCATCCCATTCTTTATCATGTTGGGGATAGGTATTCCAATACTAGTTCAAAGCATCACTTCTCAATGTCCCTACAAAATCAAATAATTTAGTTTGATCTCTAGTTATGTTTTTCATGTGCCACAGTGATTCTAAAACAAATATTTGTTATATAGCTTCAGTTGTATCCTTTCCAAATACTAGTAATCTGATTGGTGAATCCATCTTTGTTGTATTTTGGTTTTCTTGTTTGTGGTAGTGTTTGTTTGCTTTTTCTTTTGTTTTCTTAGTTGGTCTTTTTTGTGGGGGTTTATTCTATCTTCCTTTGTCTCTTTTCAGTTGACTATTAAAGTAATATTTTCCCAATACCTCTACGTAATCCTTTACAATCTACTCTCTCTCTTTCTGTTTGTTCACTTCACTAGAGTGACTCTTGGTCAAGGGGTTGTACTTCTTTGAAGTGTCATTTGTTTTAGGGAATAACTTTTTGTTTGTTAGGGACATTCAATTAGTTGTTGGTGTCGTTTCACTTGTGTTCCCTATATTCAAGAAACCTTTATGTCATGTAACACCTACACTTTTCTCCCTTATCCTTTTTACACTTCTATTTACCATCTGATCTAAGTACTCCACATCAAAGTTCAAGGGTTGGAGATCTCCACTATGGTTCAGTAATGGTTTCCATTGTTCATCAATCCTAATCTAAATATTAGACCAATTCGATTGAATCAATGGTGTCTTACTAAGTGGTGGTATAGTCAGAGTTAGCATATTTCTGCATTCTTCTTCCTATATTTTCATAGATGTATCATACTTGGTGATTCTTCCTTCCAAATTATCTAGATTTTGTGTAGCTTTTTCAACGTGTTCATTTATTTTTTGCAGAATATTATCTATCTCTAGACTTCTCAACTTGGTTGCAGCCCTTGTGGCACACTCATTTGTTTTCTCAACCTCAAGTGAATTAGTGTTTCTTTGTTCAGTTGCACCTACAATGGCACATTCAGCAACACCTTTCTTGGCACACTCCTTTTCTATTTCTTCTGCTTTTTCTATTCTTTTGTGATATCTTTCCTAACATTCTTGAGTTTGTTTATTCCTCTTTTCTTCCATATGCATATCCATTGCTAATTGTATAATTTCACTAATCTCCCTTAACCTTTTGTTATTTCCCTTGGTCATGGGTGTGTTGGATATGGTATTTCATTAATCCTTATGTATCCCATGGTTGGTTTGCTTCAAATGGTTGCATCCTTTTAGGGGTCTTTTCAAGTTCCCCCCCTTTCCATTTGCCATTCCCTAGGTGCCTATGCCGCTCTCACAAGGGTAAGATCTCAAAGGGATCACTATCGTTTATAAAAAAATAAAATATAATATTTTTATTTTAAACTTCTTTTTTATCTTTTCTTATTCCATGTTTCTTTTTTCTTTTTTTCCTATTTTTATTTTGTTTGTTCTTCACTGCTCTTACCAAGGTCCTGACAACAGAACCAAACGTTGAAAAGAAGAATTAGTACACAGTCCGGAGATCTAAATCTAGGATACTCTTATGTACTTTGTTTATACCACAGAAGAGACAGTGATTGAATAGCAGATAAATGCGGGAGGAAATCACATATTGCAGCAAGATTTTAATAGATCTAACATCTCATATATATCATAAGACATCCAATTCTACTTTATATCTCCATATACATTTATTATCTAATACAATAGGTAGGTCTGAATCTTTGCTCTATATATTATATCTTCCTTCTCTTACTTACATTCTAGTTCCTTATTTTGCTAACTTTATACCTTACAATCTAATAAGACATGTCCCTTACAAAACATCTTTACATCTATTAGCCCTGGTCAGCTTTTTGCTTCACACTCTATATGCGACGAGTTGCAGTGGCTTCTTCTCATTGTCCTATGTTCTACTAAAAAGCCCATATAGGGCCTTTTTCAACCTACATACATGGGTATCCCACCCATGTGCCTCAAATCCTCTAAATTGATTTCTGTAAACCTCTTCTTCTATGTTGCCATTTAGAAACACTGATTTTACATTCACCTGATATAAAGGCCAACCAAAATGAGATGCAAGAAACATAATTACTGCTACAAAAGTATAACTAGCAACTAGAGCACAAGTCTCATTATAATCAACTTCCTCTGTCATGTCCCCCAAAAATTGTAACACTAAGCTTTAAAGTGTCTAAAGACAAATAAATAAATAACATACAAATAAATTGTCAAAATCCAAACATGGGTAATTACGATAATATAATATAATAATTACAATTATCAATATAATATAATATTGTAATTACCAAATATAAATAATAAAATGAAACATCATTATGATTATTAGTAATAATGTTATAAACTATTGTTTTCAGAACTGATATTATTCTATCAATAATAATAAACATCAAAAATTAAATGAATATAATAACATCACAAAATAATATTGGAATTACAATTAACAAATATAAACAATATATATATTATAATTCAAACAGCATAGAATTATAAGTACCTTAAATAATATTATAATCATCATACAATTATTAAACAAGGACCATTAATATTATTTATAATAATAATATTCCTACAAAACCAAACACTATAATAAAACGCGATCCCTAACAAGAGATACAATAATTATTAATAAAACAAATAAAGAGCAGCGATCTTTTAATAACTAGTAACCCAGCAATAAAAAGCAGTCTTTATTAATGAAAAGGCTTAATTAAGAGGACATGAAGAGTCATGCCCTTGGGAGAAGGACCGATCAAATATATTTAACAAGCAATCCAAAACAAGAAAGGGAAGGGAACTATTGACAAAAGGGTAACATCTTCTAATATTTAATCGAATGGAATGGAGGAGAACAAAAGAATCATCAATCGCTGGGAATAGAGGACTGTCTGCAGATCGATGAGGAGAGGAAAAAGATTTAAGAAATACAGTAAGCTAACCAACAACCGCTGGCTGAAGAAGAGGATCTTCTACCTCACGTGACTGGAAGAGGAATAAAGAAAACAGAATATATTCTGACTGGAGATTATATTCTCTGAGATCTGATCATAACAGAAAGCAGCAGCATAAGGTAAGTGTTATCATAAGTTTAGATAAAAGCTGATAATTATTTATGTATTTAGAAAATAAGAATTATGAATTTAGATATTGATGACTGTCAAATATATTGGTAATATAAATGACAGTTGATGCTTTATAAATATATTATATTTAATATATTATGATGGACAAATATATTAAGATATAAATTACATGTTAATAATTGATAAATATATTTAAGTATACATATATAGTGATTCATAAATATATCATAGATGATTGAAAAATATATATATATATTCATGCAAAGTAATTATTGACTCAATTAGGAATAATGATTTATATATATATATAATGAATATATATCATTTATAATTGTCCAATTATAATGCTGGCAGCAAGTATTGAACCTTATAAGTAATAATGACTCTATTCATTCACTATGATGATAAATGGAATCATAGAATTTCATCTATGAGATTTCGAAAGACATTTAATATCTACCTTAATAAATATATTATTGTAGAATCCTTCATAGTGAGTGATGAGAAGGAAATGAATAATCCTTCGACAAGAATGACATATTTATATCATCTTTGATCTAATTAGATGATATTATTGTAATTTATTGATCTCTAACGTTTCTAATGCCTCTTTGAGAAACACTTTAAATGCAAGACTCAAGTTTAAGTGTTTCTGCTAGAAAGGGGTCATTACATCCTCTTTTTGAGAGAACCAGCTTGCATCAAATATGACCTTGAATTTATCAATGCTACCATCCATTGCATGCTTCACCTTGTACAACCCCTTCGAATTAATCATTGATTCTCTTTCAAGTTTTGGCACAATCTCCCAAACATCATTTTGAATAATTGAGCTATACTCCTCTATCATGGCATCTCACAATACCTACTATGTGTTAGCCTCCTCAAAACTAGATGGCTCAACATCAATTATTGAAGGCATTAAAGCAACATAATTAGGAAACTTCTTGGGTGAATGACTCACCCTGAAAAAGTTTCTAGTGCTCCAACTTGCTTATGTGCCTCTTGCAATGTTTGGGTCAGCCAATAAGACTTCCTAGCTATTTTAAAAGAGGTTGAGGTGACTTCTTCCTTACTAGAACATTGTTGATTAGCAATGGGGACTGCTATCCTTTATTGGACAAACTTGAAACAACAAGACCATGGGAAGCTCTTAAGGCTTAGAGGACCATGCATCCTTGTCAAACTTGACATCCCTACTCACTACAATATTTCTTTGTGATGAAACATAAACTTAATGGGCCTAGGAAGACTCGTTATAACCTACAAAGAAACACTGTAGGCTGGTTAGTTCAATCTTTTCCTTTTCTCTTCTGGCGCATGAATATAAACAAGACTCCCAAACAGCCAAAAGTGAGATGCATCAGTTTTCTCTCCAATGAAGGCTTACTTTCGAGTCTTGTCCTTCAACACCTTGTCAGGACAGTTGTTAATATGTATACAACACAACTGCACACTTTGGCCCCAAAAAACATGGGCAGATCTAAGTCATAAATCACAGACTTAATAGTCTCTATGATGGACCTATTCTTCATCTCTGCAACCCCATTCTGCTAAGGATTGTAAAACACTATTAGCTCCTTGCTGATCCCTACATTTTTACAAAAACAGTCAAAGTCCTCGGAGATATACTCACTTCCATTGTCAAACCTCAACACCTTAACCCTTCTACCTACTTGGTTTTCCACAAGAGCTTTGAACTATTGAAATTTCCCAAAGACCTCAACTTTGGTCTTCATGCAATAAATCTAGCTTTTCTTGAAGAATAACCAATGAAAGAAGCATAATAAACTGTGGTCCACGAGGATGCATCCCCTGGCCTTTTAGGCCGTTTCCTGTACTGGGGACGAAATGGGGACCCAGGGACAGCCAGGAAGCGTCCCCCAATTGTCCCTTTTTTCATGCCACATACTGGAAACTGCTTGGAAGTCTTAGGGGACATAGGGGATGGCTAGTAGTACCCAGCACGGCCAGGCCGTCCCTCGAACATACCAGGTACGACTAGCAATCCCCTACGGCCCAACCACTTTTCAAACGCGTTTTTATAAAAAAAATTGAGTTTTTTAAAAAGAAAATAAGGCATGGGTGGACCCACAAGGGCCGCCCCATGCCACTTAACTAAACCTAAGTGTTATGTCTGCCCTAAAAATGAGAAAAAGCAACTCAGTTTTACATTTGCATTGTGAAGTGAAGGAGAGCAAAAGAAGAGCAGCTGAGTGAAGGAGAGAACAGCAGGTTGAAGAGGAGCTTAGGGCATCATTTGCAGCATATTAGAGGTATGTTTTTCATCTTTCTTTTGTATTTGCAAGTTGTTTTTAATTTTTTCAAGTTTTTTTTAAGTTTTTCAACACATAGGAAGGGCAATGTGGGTTTTTTTTTTTTTTTAATTTGAACTTGCAGCTCTCTGAAATCCAAAATTTCATAAAAAACAATCATGAGCAGCAGTAGTAATTGTGAAGATATTGAAATTTAAATGCAAGAAAGAAGAAGAACTCAAACTCAAAAAACTAGACCTATAAGTAGTGCAAACATTGGGGGTTGTTCAGAGAGTGGGAGCGGAGTAGGGTCAATAAGTTCAAACCCATTTGAATGTCCATCTGAAATCCTCAAAAAATGGGCAAAAGGCCCATTTAACCCCAAAAAGCCTCTACTACAATTTGCAACAAGAGTTGATAAAGATAAGAAAAAAATTTTGGGGGGTAATAGAGTATGGGAGTGTCATTTGTGCCACAAACAATATAGGAGCAGCTATACGAGAGTTCTTTTGTGGATTGGTCATCAAGGGGTGAAAAGTTGTTGAAAAATAACCCAAGAAGAAAAAATTGAGGCAACTAGATTGCATATGGAGGGGAGGCATTAGGTAAAGGGGTTTCAATGGAGAGTTTGCAGCCTAGTGTGGGAATGCCTACACCATCAATGGATGTTGCTTCTCAATCTCATGTGGGGGAGGGTTCTACTAGAGGAAAGAAAAGAAGTATGAATGTTGTTGATATGTTTAATATTACAGTACGAGATGGGGCTGATTCCTCTATTGCTAAGTTTTTTTATGCTAATGCCATACCATTTCATGTCTCACGTTCACCATATTTTAAACAAATGTGCAAAGATATTATAGCTGATGGTCCCTCGTATGTTCCACCTAGAGAAACTAAGCTACGCACCACCCTTCTTGATAGAGAGTACTCCATGGTGAGTATTTTGATAGAGGATAGGAGACAAACATGGTTGACAGATGGCTACTCCATAATCATGGATGGGTGGACCGATATCATAAATCACCACTCATCAATATTATTGTCACTAGTACAGCAGACTCTTATTTTCTTAGAGCTATAGATTGTTCAAGCAAAAGGAAGAATGCAACCTTCCAATTTTAGATTTTGAGAGATGCCATAGAGGAGGTTGGAGCCTCTAATGTTGTGCAGGTAGTGACCGATTCAGCCTGTGTGTGTAAATTAGCTAGATTGATGGTGGAGAGTGCTTATAAGCACATTTTTTGGACCCCTTGTTGTGTGCATGCATTGAACAATACCTTGAAGGACATTTGGAAGATAGATTGGGTGAAGGCAGTGGTTGCAAAGGCTAGAGATGTGCAAATGTTCATTTGCAACCATCAGACTTCACTTGCTTTGTTTAGAACATTTTTGAAGAAGGAATTCATCAAGCCCATGGAGACTAGATATGCCAACTACTTCATTTTATTGGAGAGGATGATTGAGGTCCAAGAGGCTCTACAATTAATGGTAGTCAATGTAGACTGGGGTAGATGGCATGAGTCAAGCCCACCGGAGGGAAGAAGTGTGAAACAAAAAATCCTTGATGATAGACTGGTGGTCCACAATGAGATAAGAAAATTGGCATTGCTGATTTTATATTTATTTGAATTATTTCTTAATTTTATTATTGCTGGTTTTATCATTTATAGCTGATTTTAATTTTTGTTGTTTGCACTTGCAAATATGTATGCTCCTTCATCCAGCCTATTGTGCAAGTGATTAGATATGTTGATATTGACTGTCCTAGCCTTGGAGAGATTTATGAGACCTTTGATAGTATGTTTGGACAGATCAAGCAAGCAATTTATAACAAGGACCCTACTTTGAGATTTTATGAGGAGCATCTTACGCCCATTGTGACGTGACAATGGGACATTATGAACACCCCGTTGGCAGCCTATGCTCTCAATCTCAAATGGTATGCATTGGGACCTGGGAGAGTGACTCCATCTCATGATGAAAAGGTGAAAGAAGGCTTCATGAGGGCCCTTACAAAAATATATACTTCAGAGGAATCTACTTTACTTCGCACACAGTGGCTTGCATTTTCCAATCTTCGTGGTCCAACCTTCGGCAAACCAAAGGCGAGGACGGATAGAGCTACATTGGATCAAACCAACCCTATTGGATGGTGGGTGTGGCATGGGAAGGATGGATCAAAGTTGAGATTACTTGCCATTCGTCTTCTTTCACAGGTTGACAGTTCCTCTACTACAGAGAAGAATTGGTCCATATATAGCTTCATCCAATCAGTCAAGAGGAACAACCTTACCTCTAGATGATTGGAGAAGTTGGTGGCTATACACAATGCGTTGTGGCTACAAGATCGCCAGTCTCTTGAGTATCGTCAAACTCTAGCTTTACGTTGGGATGTTAATCCCAAAGATACTATGCAGATTGAGAAGGACAGATTGAGGAGGATGCACAAGAGGGATTGGTTGGGGTTCCATTGGTTGAGGTAGACCCTTCTATTGATATGGACACTAACACTGTAATGTCCCCACTATTGGAGTAACCTCTTGGTGGTCATATTCTAGCCCATCCAACATTTCCGTGGGTTAGAAGGCATGATTAGGGAATGATTTTTGGCCAAGCGTATCAAATTTTGTTGTTTAGAAATTATCCTTAACCGAGCAAGCATAATGGTGATCTTATTTTAACATTATCTCATGGCACACAAGGAGGACAAGCAAGCAAGGATGTGAGTCAACCTCATCAAATCTTATTAGTTTCTAGAAGCTTCCCCTTCCTATGGTGGTTTAGGTGACTTAAGGGAGAAGCTACCTTAAATTAATATTAAATCTGATCTCTTCCTTGGGGTGGCTGCAAGAAGCTTCCAAGATAGAATTTTATAATCTCCAAAAGGCAAAAAGGCAATCAGATGCTTCTAGAAGGATTGGGGAAACTTAGCCTTGAAGCAAAAGTAATCGAATATTTTAAAATAAGAAAATCTGATATTCTTGGGGGACAACTTGAGTAGTGCCTTAACCTTGAAGCAATGAGAATTAGAATCTTCTAGAAAGGTTAGAAGATGTTTCTAGAAGAACTAGAATCTTCTAGAAGGGTTAGAAGATGTTTCTAGAAAGGTTACTAGATGTTTCTAGAAGGACTAGAATCTTCTAGAAAGGTTAATAGATGTTTCTAGAAGAACTAGAATCTTCTAGAAGAACTAGAATCTTCTAGAAGGGGCAAAACCTTCTAGAAACCAGACCCTAGGGTGGCCTTGCCTTAAGGTCTTATTTAAAAGAGGTTGGGGTAAATGGGAAGACATGCTTAGTTTATGCTTAGTTTATGCTTGATTAATGTATTCTCTTGGAGAATTCAGGGAAGCTTTGGCTTTTCAGCAGGTTTGAGGACAAAAACCCTCGAGCTTGGAGACAATTGACGAAAACCTATTGTTTGTTGGAGATATTATTCAGATATTTCACTTTGTGCTTCAGATTCAAGTTATTTCTAAGGGGTTGTCAAATTTGCAGTAGCTATTGTATTGTTGCAAAAAAATAATTGTATCCGTAAGTTGCCATAGCTGATGTATTATTGCAACTATTTCTAAATAAATGCAAAAGCTAGATTATTTCTGCAGTTTATTATTGTGTTGGAATTTCATATCTTCAGAATAGATTCTACAAAAGCTTTTATTTTAAATCTGAAAATTTAGGGCAGGAAATTGGGGGGTTTTGAGTCAGATCTAGTTTGGCTCATTACAAACACTAACTTAGACTCGAGCTTTGATGGCAAGGGAAATGCTGATTTAGACCTACCTTCTGCTGATTAGGGACACTAAACAGCCATATATTGTCTTAGTTTTATGTTCATCATGTCATTTCATAGTTGAGATTTGGAGCCTTTGGGCATTTTTGTTATAATTATCAGACTCTTATATGATATGTATGCACATTGATAATGAAAAGCATTTGAATTTTGTTAATTTCTTTGTCAATTCTCATGTGAAATCTCAATTCAAGTCGAATGATATGTATTAAGCTTATACAATGTCTAGAATGAATACTTTATCAATGTTATGCTATGAACATTTGAAATTTCTCTATATTTTTAAAAATTTCCCTATTTTTTTAT
Organism: Sequoia sempervirens; assembly: GCA_007258455.2. NCBI lineage: Eukaryota > Viridiplantae > Streptophyta > Pinopsida > Cupressales > Cupressaceae > Sequoia > Sequoia sempervirens. The sequence continues at coordinate 657,728,512 of VDFB02000003.1, read as the reverse complement.
CAGTCGTCCCCTAAAAAAGGACCCAAAAGTACCCCCGTTGTACCCTACCGTCCTCGTCCCCAAAACTCCATGGAGCATAGATAATAAATAATTCCACCAATGAGGTTATTGACATAGGTCCACAAATGTCTAAATATTTCTAGCCAATGAGACTATTAAAATCCAACACATGACGTGAAATTTTGCACCCTAGGATTTGAACACAACTTCAATTGTCTTAGCCTTCAATCAAATGTCAGTTGGAATGCCCTACATATACAGAAATTGAAAGAAAAAAAAACAATAAACTAAAATCAGAATAAGTCTACAATCCTAGACAAAAAATATTATTCTGAAAAATCTCAGAATCATCAATATTGTTAGTGGATAAACATAAAACTACGAAGAAAGTTGTCTCAAGTCTAGATGCTGGCTCATCTACTTCAACTGAAGTTTCTCTATTCCCTACAAACTCCTATTCTTGCTGCTTGGCTTTCTTCTTCTCAAAACACTAAGATGCATAGTGACCCATCTTGTGGCACTTGAAACATTTCTCATGATTCAAGTCTTTCTTCCCCTGGTCCAAAGAATCTGATTCTTTCTCCTTGGCTTTCTAACTGTTCCTAGACCCTCCTTTCTTACCACCTGTCCTCATCTTCCTAACGAGGGCTAGGTTCTAACTCTCTTCTACTCTAATTGAAACAATCTCCAACCTAGTCTCCTCCTATATGGAATCATCCCAAAGCTTCTCACAAGTGCATCCACCCCAAAAAAACGGTTCCCAAGATGAAGAGAACCCATTTAAGGTTGTATGTACCAACTCGTCATCCTCCACCTTAACCCCAATAATTGCAAGTTGATCACAAAGTTTTATGATCTTCATTAGGAAGTTGTCTACTATGTCTTTGTCACTCGTACATGGGCATTGGATTTGTTCTTCAGCATCTTGCGAGAGATGTATACACTCTAATAAAGAGTGGTCAATGTATCATAGATCTCATTTGTTAAATTATTTCCAGCAATGTGAGGAATCAAATGGTCCTTCACTGAATTCAGGATAATACACTTTGCCTTGGCCATCTTCTTATGTTCAACCATCTAAATAATGGTTTCCACAAAGACCCAAAGATCAACTTCTTCCAACAACATTTGCTAAAAATGCACTTCCAAGGAGTAAAATTTGAAGCATCCACTAGGTGGTTGCTCAGCCACCTATCACAAGTGCAAATCAACACTCCAGTCACTACAGCAATTAGGGCATTCCAAACTACAACCTCTCAATTAACCAGATCTCTTCAATCACTAAAGACTCCCGAGAATCACACCCACTAAGATAAATCAGTCACCTATCTCAGATTAAAATAAACCTTCCACTACCTGGAAGATCCTTGGCATCGCACCCAACAACCTACCATAGGTCCTTGTGCCTATCACAGGCATATATCAATTTCAATTTTCAATCACTAAAACTTGGGCATCACATGCATTGAAACCCTCCAACAACTCCATCTCACAATCAGCAACAGTTTCCATCCACAGTAACCTTGGAAGATTTTAGATTCTCCACTTTGATACCATATTAAAATTCAACACATGATATGCAAATTTGCCCTAGGGTTTGAACAAATTTTGATTGTCTTCAATCAAACTTGTGGGTACAGTACTTTTAACCTGCATACACAGAAAACTGAAAGTATGAAAAACTAAAACTATAAATTGAAATCAAAATAAGTCTGCAATTTGAACAAAAACATACTATTCTGAAAATCTGAGAATAAAAAATAGTGACACCGAGGGTTAATAAATAAATCATTAACTAGACATTAACAAAAGATTGCTGACTTTTAGATTTTTTAATCACAAAAAAGTCCACACTAAAAATAATACTAGCCGCCCACAAAACTACCCAGAATAAATATAGAAAAAAAGAACAACTTATTTTAGGTATTGTAGCCGCAGATATTTTAGCCACGTAATATAAAAACTCTCTCCAAAGCCTGCACCTAAACCTATCTAAAGGCTGCACCCTAAAAGTAAGACAAAAGCACCTAAAGATAAATAAATGAGGCACTGCAAAAATCTGCTAACAATAGCACCCAAACTCTACTAGCAATAGGCACTGCTGGGAATGGCATTAATGCCTAAACATAGCAGATTTAATTCACTAAAAAATATTAAAATATGCCCAGCTTTTTATTTGCAGCACTCAGAAAAACCTTCTGAGCTGCCAAAATTTAAAACTACTGTTAATAGCTCTTAATGCTTATATTGTTGATGATTCTCATGATTGCACTTCTCATTTTTTTCAAGTTTGAGAAGCATATCAGAGGCACTGGCTCAAATTTGATGCAGAAAATGAGATATAACAGAGGACTTGGCCAGGAGATTGTTGACTAGTTGAACCCATCTTTATACCCAAAAGAGTTGGTATGGGGTATTAAAAATTGATGGAGATTCATGATGCACCCATTTTGGGTATGCATAGTAGTTAGTACAATATTTGTTCCCCAAGAGCCTTCACCACTTCTGAATCCTTGTAAAGAGATTGAACTAAACCATGATACATTCATACAAGGGAGTGTATGACAAACCAAACTACATTTTAGCTACGTCGTACCAACATTCTTTCTTTAAGAGGACTCTTCCAATGCCATCACCTGGAGTGCATTGTGTAGATGAAGCATTCTAGGCCTCAATACATGTTTCAGTAATCCATTGGACATAAGTGGATCAGCTTTTTGGATGCTCTCATCATATGGCAAAGCATAGTTTTAAAAATTAATCTGAACAAAAACTTTGCAGGCAAACATTTTGATTCAGATTCAGGACTTGAAAAAAAACTAACAAATTTAAAATGTATATAAATTCATAAATAAATGTAAATAACATGCAACAAAATGTTAAAAAGCTTAAGAAATGAATTCAGAGAACACACAAATAAGAAAATTATTGAATAACATGCAACAAAATGTTAAAAAGCTTAAGAAATGAATTCAGAGAACACACAAATAAGAAAATTGTTGAAAATCATTAAAATCCATAGCAAGGAATACAAATACTCGCTGAAGGTTTTGCAAATGGGATAGCAACCTAAGTGGTCTCAATAGTGGGGAATCTCCATGGTTAAGAGCATTTGAGCCAAAGTAGTACTAGGATGGGTGACCTCACTGGAAGTTATGGTGCTTCAGCCTTGTAAATATCACCTAGATGCAGTGAGTGCTAAGTGGAACCATGAACCACTACTCATGAAATATGGATCAAAAAAAGATTGACTCAAAAATATGCAACTGAATCTCAATAAAGCTTCACAGAAATTAAAAAAAAATTGGGAAAAAGAATAAATAGCGTTGCTGAGTTTCTAGTGAGTAATTTGCCAAGCACTCTTGGCTTGTGAGTACTCATCAAGCTCTAGAACTGAGGCAAAGAACAAGTGTACGATTCCCTTAGGAAACCAAACGATGATAAGATATATGTTGCAAACAATACTCTGCACTTTCCTTGGTGCTAAGAAAAATACTGTTTTAGATGGAGTGGTTGATGATGTTTATCATGCTCCTTGATTGAGCACAACTCTGCTTTCTGTTTATCAAATAACTCTAACTGCAAAGAAGGTTGAGTTTTTTCCCAACAAATCCATTGTGAAGGATATCAAGGATAACTTTGGGCATTTGAACTAATGATTCAAGTTTCATAGACATTTAGATGCTTACTCAAGGAGCATAGCAGAAGAAGAAGATTATATTTCAGAAGATGACTGACCACTAATGATTCATGATTCGTCAGAATGTTATTATTGTCTATGATTTCTTTATCATAATTTGTTTCTTTCTATAATGTGTATCTAAATTACAGTTATTTTTAGTGTTGTCCACTGGATTCCTTCTCAGATCCAAATCATTTGTGTACTTAAACAGGAAATTTTGTTATTCTGATAACATAATTATTATGGTAAGACATTTATCTCTAAATTTATGAAAATTTACTTCTAAAGATCATCCATTTGATCAAATGTTTTCAAATTGGATTTTCTTCTGTATATGCACATGTTGGATGAAAACGATGGATCTGAGCAGATTTTGCCTACGTAGAAAACTTGGGCCCATTTTTAAGAAGAGATGGCTAAGCACAATATACTGCATAGGAAGTACCACCAAAAAGAGAAAGGGTACTGATATCATATTAATTTTAAGAGGCTATAGTTGAGCAAAGATAAATGCCTTCCATTAGACAAGGTATGATCCACAGTTAATCAGGTTAAATGAAAAATAAAATGAGAAAAAGAGAAAAAAGGTGTTCGTGGAAGAGAGTAGGGCCTCATCCAGAAGGCAGTTCAATGCAAAAGCCTCTTTTGTGCACACCAATCCCGAGACTACTTTTCCCATATTCCCCTAGCAGTGTTGGGGGGCTAACAAGTAACTTCACATTAACAATAAAGAAAAAGGTGCCAGGTTTGAAGAATTTCAATGGAAAGTAAGAATGACTGAATTTCAGAAGAACTCAACTCCATTTGCTTGTGAAAATGAACCTGAGTGTTTCAGATGGACAAAAATGGAAAATTCAAGTGAACACTGAAAACAAACATAAGGATAGAAATTGACTATTTCCATCATCAACATTTTTTTTCATACAAGAAACTCATTATATCTAAAAGGGCTAGTTGAGACACCCCATCAAACACCACATCAGTAGGAGGAAGCTGAAGATTTTGTAATAAAAAAATCAGTTCACCTTTCATTCCCAGACCAAACAACTAAACAAAAATCATTCTCAATGGCCATTTGAAATGGAGGAAATCAATTAAGAAACAAGTGAGGTCATTGTTGAAATTTCTATAACTGAGAAACCATGGTTCAATTGTTCCAAAGAAATGAAATATCTAAAATCATAAGAAATAAAATCTGTTCCATTTCATTTCTATAAAGTTTTCTATAGGGTTTCTCCACATTAAATATTTGTATATTCCAAGTGCATGGATGTGTTTTTGACATTTGTTTTTATTCAAATATTTGTGTATTCCAAGTGCATGCATGTGCTTTTGTTTTTATTCAATGACTCAAATGAAAAGGATAGTTGTGCATACTCCACGTTGATTTGCTCAGTTGTATGCATGCCTTCCAATGTTATGCACACTTCATCAAGTAGTGCACATCATGCAGAGCAAAACCAAAATACATACTCATGGATCATGAATTTAAACTGTCAACTATCATCCATTTCAATTACAGAAGATGAACCATTTTTATGAATAACACTGGATGTGACTGTCCAAATGCATGTAATCTACATGCTCATAGATACCCTTAGAGTTCAACCAATTTCCTAGCATACGATCTTAGAACTGCTTTCTTCCTCGAAGCTAGGGCACCTGAGGTTTCTCAGCCTCTGATCCTTTGTTTGTTGTAATCTACATAGTTTGTATGGAAGAGCATATAATGCTCTCTGCTTTGCATATGAATGTGTGAATCTTTTGGGTTAGATAAGTTTCCTGCATTTCTACTTTTCACTTTAGAACTTCAAAATCACTCACGTCTGAAGTTGTCCTCCACATCAGCACATTGTGGGCTCGGCAGCAAAGATTATTCAATATATCCAATACTTGCTTTCCTATACGCAAAGAATTGGAAATTATGGGCTGTCATTCAATTAATATCATAGTCTATTTTCTTACATGAGAAGTTAAAAATTGTGGAATCATTACAAACATAAATTGTGTTTATTCATAGGATATTCAACTGCAGATAAAGATCAACCTTTAGTTACCTAAATCCTAACATATTTTTCCATTGTTTAAAAAATTTGAATTTCCAGTTACTTGCATGACTCGCAAGTACTCACAAGTCAGTTAGGGCCATCAAGTAACTAGCAAGTTCAACTACAATACTCAGCCAGCATTGGAACACAACAGTCTGCCAAAAGAAAAAAAATCATCATTATTTGAATCTGTTTTCTCAAACACTCATATCGGAGCATTGTGCATTTGCTCGCAAACATTTGGAAGTGAGGATTGAACATGATTATCAAACTTATCAACTCTGATTCAGCCACATTTGACAGGTATACAACAGTTTTCCAGCTCTTTGTTTATTTTTAAATGCCTTTTGATTCTAAATTCCTAGTGTGAGGATTTAGTTATTTACTATTTTATTTCTACTTTTGGCATAGTTCTACGGAGTTTCCTGATGGGGGTATGCAGGGACGTGGGGATGGGTTTCAGGGACAAGGGGTCAAGGGCCTAAGTTTGGGAGTGGTGGGGGGATGGCAACAAGATGGCAGCAGGGGGACAGCACTAAAATACATATAGTACTTGAAAAAATAGTTATAAAAAGACGTGTAAGTATAAGAATTACAAATGAAACTTTGGCAAACTAGTTTTAAACATTTGAATTTTGAAGTGAACATTAACTTGGTGTCACTCCTCTTCTTGCTCCTCCTCAACCCTCTTGCTCTTCATTCTCACTCTTTCTCCTTACGCTTGCAGCTCTCATTCTCACACTCACACCATTAGCTTCTTGTTGATTTGGTTTTGTGAATTAAAATGAGGAAAGGTTGTACTTTAATAAAGTTTGTGGGGTTTGGGTGGAGCCCATAGGCCATTAGGGTTCAGCCTTGGGCACAAAGTTCAAAGAAAATTTTATTTAAAAAAAAAATTGCTTTTTGGTCCTCTAGCTGGAGGATACTCTTGAGCGTCCCCGAGGCGGTCAAGATACTCCTAGGAGTCTCCTAGACATCTCAGGGAAATCCCAGCATCCCCGACCTCATTTCGAAGATAGTGGCACTAGTAGAGGGGGGACGTCACCCCGAAGTCCCCAAGTCTCTAAGACGTCACATCCCGGAAACGCAGGGTTTTTGGAAGGGAATGCATCCCTGTGGAACACTAATTTTTTAGTTAGTTCATAATAGCTGCTAGGGTTTTGTTTGATTTTTTTCTGTTTTGCTAGAATTTAATTCCATTTTTCTGAAATCAAAATTGCATCCACAAGTAAGAGAGGTGGCAGCAAGGCTAGGGAGTTTACTTGGAAATGTGGAACAACAAATACAAAGAAAGGAATCGTAATCTATAATTATTGTGGGATGCATATGAAATGAGGCATAAATCACCTCAAACATCACTTTGCAGTTTGCACAAATCAGTTGCCAAGATGTTGAGCTATGTACTGTAGTGTCTCAAGAGGTTGAGCAAGAGGCAGAAGCTCTCCTTGCATCTTATGATCAAAAGAAAGCATAGAAAAAGAATACAATAAAGGCATTGGCAGGTATCATGGATTCTACAGGGTCAAAGGGGGATATAGGGGGCTCTTCTTCTTCAATTGGGCCACATATATAGAGGTTAGACAATGGAAGCAGCTGTACTTCCAATTGTTTTGTTCCTCATAAAAGTCCTAATTTGCATAATACATCAAATAAGGAATTGCACAATGAGGCCAAGTTGGCAAGTGCCAATTTTTTGTACTACAACAACATTCCATTTAATGTTAAGAGGAATCCTTGTTGGGCGCAATTGGTGACTACATTGATTGTGGCAAGTGAAGGGTTCAAGGTAACAAGCCCTTATGAGTTGAGTGGGCTATTATTGGAGGATGCAATCAAAAACACAAATCAGCTAGTAGATGAACACAAACAAATTTGTAAAAAGATAGGTTGCAACGTTTTATAAAACGGGTTGATGAATGGCAGGAACCACACCTTGCTTAACTTCTTCATGGCTTCTGGAGTGTGGCTAGTGTTCTTGAAGTCAATTGATGCCTTCAATGAGATAAAAAATGTCAAGACCTTGTACAACTCATCTATCGATGAGGTGAGGAGGTGAGAGTGGAGAATGTTGTCCAAACAGTAATGGACAATGCATCTGCATAAGTGACAGTTGATGGAATTTTAGAGGTGAGTCATCCTACGCTGTTTTGAAGCCCTTATGTGGCCCACTACATTGACTCTCTCCTTAAGAGTGCAGGAAACTTAGTTGGGTGAAAAACATGGTGGAAGAAGCAAGGAATGTGACAAAATACACCTACAACCACACATGGGTCATGAATTAAATGAAACAACACATGAATGGAAAGAGGCTCATGTAGTCAAGAGACATAGAGTTTGTGACTAATTTTATCACCTTACAAAGTATCACAACTGCATTGCCCAACCTAAGTTAATGTTTGTGAGCACTAAGTGGTTGGACAATCTTTACTCTAGGAAGGCAGAAGAGGAGAGAGTTGTCAAGTCCATTTTTTATGATATTACGTGGAGGAGATCATCAAAATAGGTTTTCATTCAAATAATAATAATAATAATAATAATAATGTTACAAGTTGTTGATTTTGTAAATTTATGATATTTTAATTTGTTAAATTAAGTTTTATTTATTTATTTCTAATTTAGTTTAATTTTCTGATTTCGTTTTTATATGCTCTCTTGTTTTAGATATCAAAACCATTGGCTGATGGATGAAGATAAAATCCCCATGGGGTGTTAAAATGAAGCCATGGGCAAGCCCAAGGAGGTGATAGCATTTGTATGGGTTGAATAAAAGTAAATAAGAACCCATCTAGCACATTATTGATTGGGGGTGGTATTGACAACTCCACCAATATATTCATGTTATTGCCTACATTTGAATCCTAAGTTTTTCTTCTAAATCTCATTCATAGCAGATGAGGAGATTATTGATGGCCTCAAATATGTGTATGCTAAGGATATTCCCCAATGAAAACCTTAGAAAAATCATAAATGGTGACTTACAGATTTATAAGGGGGTGGAGTGGAGGTTGTTTTCACCGCCTCTATATATTTGAAGGAGAGTAACTTTGTAGCCAAGTAAAAAACATATATGTTTAATTTTAGTTTATTGTTTAACTTTTAAATTCACTAAAATCCTTACAAGGTTATAAATGTTGTCCTTGTAGGTTTGTTGTGGAAAGATTTTGATGCAACAAAAACCTAATCTGTAAAAACTCCCCATCCACATAATGGCCCAACCTTGTAGCACTTCAAGTTATGAGCACAATTGAAGTGTTTTTGAAGCTGTTCAGACAAAGTAACGCAACAAGTTAGTTCAAAAGTGCTTGAATGATCTTGTCTTTGTGTAATACAATTTTTTATTGTGTGCAAAGAAGGTAGAGGGGCACAAGACATATGAGGCACTTGACCTCAATAACATCAATTCGTATTCAGATAGGATTATTGAGGATGTGGATCCATTGTTTACTACTAATGGTGTAGTTTATTTGGTGAGGGAGGTAGTTGACTAGGAACCGGAAGTGGCAACATATGAGGATGCAAAAGGCAAGCCATAAGGGTTCATCACATTCATGTCATTATTCTATGCCTAAGGCTCCTATTGAGCATGATATTGTTCCTCAATAAGAAGTTGTAACATCTAGTTCAAGGACACCCCACAATCTTATTTGTGCTTTAGTCATCAAAGAAATTATAGATTATGAACATTGTAAGTACAATTATTTATATTGAAACTTGAGGTTTATATGCATTGAACTCGTTTTTTAATCGATGATAAGTATTGAACTCTAAATTTGATCTATATATGAAGGAAATCAGTCATATGTTCTCTAAATTCAGTAGCATGCATGTTTTCTAAAAACGTTTTTACAAATTTATGTGCTTTTTATGTTCAGAAAATTTACTGAGTTTTTCCACATGTTTTGAAAAAAAAAAAATTGCCTATCGAGTTATTACAGATTCCGAGTTTTTGAACTATGGATTTTTCAAGTTAGTAGAATCATTCAATCCAATAATGAAGCAATATAAAACTATGATAGGAAAGAAAATATGCAGAGAAGCATAGACAAATGGCAAGTTTCACACATACATTCACCTAGCATGAGAATTAACATGTAGGCAAACTAAAAAGTAGAGATGAAGCAATCGATATCTAATAAAAGCAACAAAATAGCTTTCAGAAAGCCACAAAAACGTGAATTGATCTTTTGGGCTACCTCTGTACAGGTCCCAGACCACGACTTCCAACAACCAAGATGTCTGGATGTAATTTTTGCACTTCCCGGCAGATAACTTCCTTTGCATCTCCTTTCTTAACCCATGCTTCACAAGGAACCTAAAATAGTGGACAAATTCTTCAGATTGAAGGATCAGAGTGTAAAAATATAGAAAGGCAGCGAACATATAGCAACACGCATTTTAGTATAGCAGCACATATTGCAGTCTAACAACTTTCATTAATGAAACTTTATTAAAAGATAAACACTTATGATAATGATAATTTTTTTTCACTCAGGGAACTGGTGAAAGAGACATTTAGACAACGTAACAAAGCGAATTTTTGACTTAGATGACTATAATATGACCCAAACTGTGACTTGACGCACAACACATGAAAAGTTTTAAAAGAAAAATATCATATCCACACAGAGTTCTTGTTTTTGCATTTCAAATAGCATCATCTCAAAACAAAATCAATTTAATTTTTTTTTTAAATAATTACATACCCCAATTTCATGGCAGTGATTGACAAAATATTCCAACAAATGAATTCCTCTTATTCTATCTCTGTTATTGATGTCCTTGAAATCATCTGGTGAGGCATAAATGCTATCCATATCATCAAATCCTGCATTAAAATGTCATACAACTTCATTATGTTATAAAAGGTAACAAACATCACTTGCACAATTAGCATACTAAAAAGAAAAGTAGCCTATGCAGAACCCATCAGCATAGAATACAATATAACAATTCAACCATCATCGGCTCAAACAATCCTTAATGAAAATCTCAAAACCATGAAAAGAATTTAAGATTAACAAGGATCTCTAGAATGCACAATATAAATCATAGTTTTTCCAAAAAAAATTCAGTCGGATGCTCAAATCCTCCAAGTATCCTTTTAAGGAGAAGATAAGCTATGGCGTTTTCATATCGATCGCTCTTGTGGTCATCCATACATCAGTAAAAAAAGGTAGATTTTTTGAACAAAAGCTCAAGGAACGCTTTACAGAAATTAAAAAGGACCGGGTTAAAACCTCTGCTTTACCTGAACAATCACACTCAACAATCAAGTTGCATGGAAAAGGTTAAAATCCATTAAAATCACACTCTTTTGAATAAGATTGTTCACCCAGACATACACAATTATCTACATTTTTAGATATCTGTACAAAACTATAACTACAGATACCTGTCGAGTAAATACTGCACTTTTCTAGCCCTCTACTCTTTTCAAGTTTAAACGCAGCTAAAGTAATTCCGAGAATTCAGTAATTGAGCTAAAAACTAGAGTTTAATTGGTTATCAAGTTATGTATAGAAAGAAAAGAATGGCAATCTGAGAAGTAATAAGAATGAGAAGAACATCTATAAACCTGACCAGATTCTAATGCATATCTTGTTTTCTTCAATTTTACTTCCATGATGTTAAAAGCTAACTCGCAAATGTTTAGATTTTGATCTTCTACATGCTATTTAAATCCACGGGTATGGGTAGAACTTCGCATATAACACATAGAAAGATCATGAAAAGGGATGAGTCCAATTAAACAAGGATACACAGGAAGTAAAAGAAGAAGCTTTGTAGTAGATAGAACCCTAGGGGAAAAAGAGTTAAAAATGTAAATGTAAGCAAATTATCACGAAAAATGAAAATGCAAATACCATCCTCGTCGGGAACTTGCACATGAAGAATAATGAGTTTGAAGAGGTGGCTGCACGAGGTCTTCACAAGTTTCTTGAGAGTCCAGTGGAAAGCATTGATACTGCTCAGAGATGCATGCGGATATCCCTTCACTGATGATCTACTCACAGCTATCAGTATTCTCGTTACTTGTTCTTCCGCACTATCCATCCTCTCCTAATTTTGTCACGAATTTCGAAAATCAAATCATTACATATTTATTCTTTATCCACACGTTTACAGAGAATATGGCTTGAGAAAGAGCTAATCAAGTTTGATTCCCCTTAAACCATGTTTATTTATTGTTGAAAAGGCAATCGCAGGATTGTTGTGTATGGCACCTTCCTCTCGTGTTAATAATACTAGCGTGTCTAAGATATTTTAAAATATCGATAGATATCAATGTCATATAATTAATATAATATTATTATAGTTAAATTTGCATACTCATAGTCAATTTTTAGTGGAGATTTTGAGTGTCCTACATTTTTCTCATGTTAATATTATTAGAGTGTGTTTAAAATATCTTACATATCGATGTGATATAATTAATATAATATTATTATGGTTAAATTTATATATGTGTGAATTTTCAATGGGATTTATATTTTCATCTCAATAAATTTTATAATTTTAGATTAGTTATTGTATTTTGGTGTGGAATGGATAGACCAAAGAATTATGGAAGATTATTTATTATTATTATTAATTGTGCAATATATGAGGTCAGTTGGTAAGTCATTAACTTCTCTCTATCTCCCTCCCCCTTTTGTATCCCTATTTGTCTATCTCTATATCTCTCTTCCTCCACTCTTTTTATTATCTCTTGCTTCCTTTTTCTCTCTTTTCATCTCTATCCTTATTTCACTCTATCTCTATCTATATCCCTCTATTTTTGTACCTCTCTTTTTCTCTCTTCCTCTCTCTTCTCTATTTCTTCCTCTCTTTTATCTATCTTCCTATCTATCTATCTCACATTATAACTCTCTTTCTCACTTCATCTCTCTTTGTCTTCCTCTCCCTTCTCTCCTCCTCTCTCTATTCATACACTTTCTTAGTCTAAGTCCCTCTCTCTCTCACCACCATTCAATTGTGTAAAGCCATAGCAATGTCCACCAACTTCAAAATCTCATGGCTCTCTCACTACCACATTGACACTCAATTTATGAGGGACTAATGTCTTTAAATCCTTGTGGTACATAAAGTAATGTAAGATGTAGACTTGCTTTCGACAAGTTGATACCTATATTACTAGAAATAAAAAATGTGAAATGTGATGACAATGATAATGCAATAAATAATAGAATTTGAAAATTTGTTCATAGGAAACAATTTTATTTTTTTTAAAGATACAACATAATTTTTATATAAAAATTGTTATATCAATTTTGTTTATTACTAGTATTATAAATTTTACCATTATATTAATTATATCAAAATAAGTTAATCATAAAAAATATATTAAATTGATTGGAGCAAACTCAAATAGAAATCATATGCACAATCCCCTTTAAAAGGGAGTACATTTAGCGTGTGTTTTTTCATCATACATTATAATTATATGTATCTTAGTATGCCATGTGGCATTTGTGAGCCTCCTGTTGGTGTAACAAGTAACACCTCTGGAGTGCAAGTTGGTACGAACAACTATGCACACTACGTAATGAGTGCTCTTCAAATTAGGAGGGGAAGCTCCCTCGTTGTGCTACCAAAAGTGCTTGAAAAGGGAAATAAACTATTATATCATGTCTTTTTGTCTCAATTGTAAGAGGTACAAGGCTTTCACGAAAACTCTATACATTGCATCTAAATATTTTCTGGTTTCGCAAGACTTAACCACAACACACAAAACTAAGTAACTTTAACTATCCAATTCCCTCAAGAATTCAGAGCATGAGGAAATGGAGCGAGAATGATTATCTGACAATAAACAGAGTACAAACTCACAACGTGAAGACAAGGTGGCACGACTATCTGCTTGTCTAAATAGGCTTATTATTCACACACATCACATGATAAACAAGTACAAATTCTCAACTTGAAGGAAAGGTGGCACATCTATCAGCTCAATCTGAACAAGTTTATTGAACACAAAACATGAAGGATAGCCAACTAGGATAGCAAATTGCATAAGCGAGACACGCATACAATCTACAATCAAACTAGCCACTATATCTAACTAAGGCAAGAATTCACCATCATAATTGCATGAAACCCAAGTGGCATAACAATTCATCATAACAGTAAATACTCATGAACAGATACAGAACAAGCAATATTGAAGGCAAGGTAGGCGCAACATATATTTCTCTCTTGTGCAAAAGTTCTGTACAAATGAGCAAAGCTCTTATTTATAGACATTGAAAGGTGTAGGTAACCCTAAAATCACCTTGACTCAACTACAATATTGCAATGCATGCAAGATTTATTGCTAAACCCTAATAAAGTAAACTATACAGCTAACTGGAAAGCTACCATCAATTAACTGGTACAATTAATCTAAGTGGACAATGTGCAAGTATGCAAGTCCTTATTAAAAGCAAGTTAACTAGAACACTACCATCAGTTAACGTAAACCCTAAATACAACTCCAAGTGAATAAAGATTATCCCAGAATAGACATGCATGAGATGAGATAGCAAATGAACTTGAAAAGGTAACACCAAGTTTAACTCATGTGTGTAATGTCTATCTTGAGAGGTGGGAACTAATGTCTACCAGTCGTGATCTCGAGCAACCAATCCCTTGATGAGATTGTTAACTACATCACTGACTAGAGCATTGATACCCTACCAAAGTACGCTATGTTTGTGTAGCATGTCCTCACCAACTGTGATATGGGACTGAAGTTCACCTCTGCTCCTAGTTGCTTCATCAAACAACGTTGACATGACTATAAGTTGATTAATCTTATAGCCAACGGTCTCCCCACTGAAAATAGTATGAATGAGTGTCTGGAGCTCTGACTGTACATAAGTAAGCTCAACATATGCACCACCCTCAATCCGATACCGACATGGTAAGCAAGATACTAAGGTTCTCACAAATCGAAGTGCACTAGTAACATGCTCTCTACTCTCAGCCAACTCTAATGCCATTGTTTCCTCTATCTTTGCCTTGAAAACCAACTGTGTTTTCCAAGAGTAGATAGCCTCTTTATCTTTTGCATCTATGACTAATTCATATGCCACACTCAGGTGAGCAATCATAATCTCGTCCCGGGGTCTGCTAATCGCCATGTCCTGCTCCTCATCCTAGAGACAGACGAAGCTCTTGTGCATTATACTGCAACTGATATAGCTCTGTAAGCATAGAATGGCCTTTAGCAACGAACTCCTCCTCCCATTCCTCCAAATGCTTGGCGTATACAACCAAGTGATTAAGTTGGCCCTGCTCTACTAGAGGCTCAAGCATCAGTGGAAGTGTGGCGGTAACATCTGACTTGTGTACAAGGCTAGAAATGTACTGACAAAGCTATCTGATTTCAGCCTTGAGGACTGCCTTGTCTTCTTCATCCTTCAGCATTCTATCCCTAGAACTATCTGTAGCAACCTGTAGGAGATCAACTTGAGTTTGGCGAGTGCTACAACCAAGGTTGACTAAGATAACCTTGATGTCCTAATATTCCAACTCTTCCAAACTCTTCCCCTGTGGAGGTATAGCAGTCTCAATGATGACATCCATATCAGTATTCCTCTCCACGTGGACCATGTTCTTGATCCTCTTGTCTGGTGCATCCTAGTAAACATGATCGAAGTCTAAATGATTAAGGACATAGGATGGCTACCTCCTCTTCCTTCCCAATTGAGTTTCAATCCAAGACTGGTCTCAGCTAATGCTACTGGAAGGATCTGTACTAGCAATAGGAGGTTCTAACGAGAGTGAATATGTAGAGGAGTTGTTGTGAGATGGGGAGTCTAAATCCAATTCAATATGAATCGAGACTGGTGACTACTCCAAAACTAGTGTAGGAACTTGAGGTTGAACCTTAGGCACTGGCGGGCTATAAATTGGTTTCTAAACTGGCTATGTGACAATATGTTTGACAAACTCCATGTGTGTATCAATGGCAAGTGCCTTCCCTTTTGAATTGTTTGGTGCTTGACTTTTCTTGGGAGGGTTACTCCTCTTCTTCTATTTGGGATTTGATGAGGAAGGTAATGAAGGATCCACCACCGATGGCTCTGCTCTAGGCACATTTACCCTCCAATTCTTCTTGTTGTCGAGGTAAAGTATACTATTCTGAATAACTCTACTCGACCTCTCCTTTACTGATGTGTACTCCTTGGCGTACCAATCAACTGCTAGCAGTGGCTGTGTGTCAACTTGCTCTATGAAAAACTAAGGACTTCTCCCTCATCATTTGATAAACCTCCCACATCTTCTGCCAAGAAAATAGAAATCTATGAGAGAGAGAAGTTGTTGTAGCTATGTCTGCGGACCTCAAAGTCATCCACTTAATTTTCCCAATAGTATTCCATAGAAGGCTTATGATATGCGTGACCACTGAGGCATGTTGTGTAATGACCCCAAGGATCATAGGCATGTATATCAACAAAATACTTGAGATGACACCCCTCTAGCTCCTGTCTTGTAGCTTTGGCATCAACTGTCATTTTGCACCAATATATTCCAAACTGAAAGGGAAAATTGGTAGCTAGTTTATGCTTGCGGTGCAAATGATGATGAACATCATGTAACTGCCTTAGGAACTCCATAAAGACTATTCTATTTGAAGGATAGCATGGAAGGATGGTTGGATTTCTTGTATATCCATATACTCGGATATAGGTGTATGTTGGGAACTGAATGAACCATTCTGCCCAACCATCCATCGTTGCTCTAGCAACTGTTGAGATATGAATGTGCAACTCCTAGTCCAAATTTCTCACTGTATAAGTCAGGAAAGCCTCGTGAAAACATTTGAAGTGGCATTCAGCCTTAGTGAACTCAAGCTGATTGTAATAATGATAAACTTTCTGAACACTAAGAATGCCAACAATGTTTAACCCTTAGAACTAACCTTGATAGGTGATCAAATACACAAAGTAAGAACACATGTGAAACTCGTGGGCAACTAGGAAACCGATGATTTGCTTGTGGATAAAATTGTTGATGAAGGATGCCCAGACATAATGCTCTTTCCCAGATATGATGCGACCAATGATGTAATAGATCTAGGGCTAGAAAAAATTTGCATGTGAATGACCTGAGACATGATTCAAGAGTGTGATTAGAATTGCGTACTCACCATGACCCACATTGTTTGGTGATTTATTCTTTGCTTGCTTCAACCATCATTCTGCCATCTTGCTTTGGCACTTGTCTACATCAGCATTAAATGCATGCTCACACTACTCCATAGAAATGACTAGACTGTTCGAGTGCTGAGGGATACCAAAACTTCTTTCAACATCTAGAGGCTTGAGACTACAAATGACTCATCCATCTACTGACACTATCTCACAAGTAGCAGAGTTATAATGCTTAATACAAGACATTATGAACTCAACACAATGAGCGGAGATAGGTATGGAAGCGGCCTCAAGTAACCCGGACTGCTGAATGTTCTGAATAATCGAATCTCTAATCTTGACTAGATCTAAGACTGCCTCTGGTAGCACCTTGTGGAGATTCGTCTCAACTGTCCCAATGAAGTCATGAGTTAGGATTGATATGGTCTTGTATTCTAGCTAAGTGTATTGCATTTTGAAAAACTCACCCATTGACTATGAACTCGACTATGTTCTGACAAGATTTCTGGAAAGCTAAAAATAACCTATTGAAGGGTTATTTTCAGCGAAAAATATAAGATATGGGTTTTGTCCAGAAAAAGATTCTAAGACAACCCAAAAAGTCAAAAATGTCAAAATCTAACTTTCACTTGAGCATGCAAGGAATTTTCAGCTAAGAGAATTAGAAACTCAAGAACTGATGCTTTGGAGTTAAAAATTCCTAAAAATTCAAGCACATGAATTTAACTCGAGGAAGCTATATAGAATCAATCCAAATGATTAAATTTTCCAACTTCAGGAACATGCGAATTGAAATATGAGAGAATTTGGAGAATCTGAGAGGAGAAAAGACATTTTTTGAGTGTCTTTCTTTGTCAAATTCGCCACTTGTTTCCCAAGTTTGTTGATAAACTATGAACTTGCACCTACAAAAGGAATTGTTTGATGAAATTGCCACTACAAACTGGTAAAATCACCCAATCTCTGGAGAAAAATTCCTTTTCCTTGAAGGAATACGAATTTCTTGAGCTGGATGATGAATTAAATGATAGGCGCCATGTTTAAATAGAGTAAATTCATACCATAATGTTGACTACAAGATTTAAAACCCTCGACTAAAATAGAATGTTTTTGATTTGACCCCCTCCAGTTACACTGATGCTAACTTGAAGTCTGGAATAAAATAATAATAAAAATATTCATCATGCAATTTACACTTATTTTTCAAATCCTAGCACAAAGAGACGCCAATTTGAGAAAATCACCATTTAATGCCTTGACATGCAAAAGAAATATTTACTATTATTTTATTTAGTTGACAAACCATGTTAGACACTTGGACTCATTTGACGAATTTCATTGATTTCGAAAAGTCCTCATTTGTCCTCATAGGCATCCATTTGCTCAAGATATGATGTTTTTTACTAACTCCCTACTTTGTAGCTGACTGCAAAGTTACAACTGACCATATTTAGCATTGATTTCTAGGTAACCGAATGATGTTGAGAATGAGCAAGGATATTCATTGTGAAGCCTACAGAGTGAAGATGAAATGTTTTTTGGGAGCTAGAACTACAAAATCCATCATTTAACACCTAAAAAAAATAGGTGTCTTTGATTAAATTGATTTTCAGACATCAAACTTAGCCCTTTCTCCATTCTGCCATCTAACTCTTCAAACGGTTGTTGACGATGAACGGTGAACCCTGCTAACTGGATGATAGGATCACTACGTGACTAGAAGTGTTCCACATCCAATGACTGTACGTAAGGCACTTGAAGGCTATATTAAGGACCCCAAGAGCAAGGGTACCCCTGACCTGAAAAGGCTCAAACACCATTTTGTCAAAAGTGCAACTCTCAACCAGATGCCCTACTCTAACCTCTAATATCAGGAGCTGGGGTTACCTGATTCGCACACCGTCTGTCTCAACATATAGCTAGAAGGACCTACAAGAGATGCCTCTAGAGGCAACGAAGCAAGAAAACTGCTTCTAAGACCTCAAAGAGAAGGGCGCCTTCCCCAAGATGAAATATACGACCAGACTTAGCCATTTTTTAAATTGTCTTCACTTTTTAGTATTCTGCAAAGACCTCACACGTACGAGCATTTTCCAAATCCCAAAGGCTGATGGCTAGTCTCATTGGATAGCTGGAGTATTTGCACACAAGTCTCATGAAGACTTTGAAAGCTAATAACCCCATATGACAAGTCTAAAAGTTGGGCGCCCTTGGCCTACAAAGGCTACCGTGTATGTTTCATGTTCTCCACCCTCTGATTTATGTGCCTGGTAGAATCTCTGCCACAATCTCTTATAATGTCAGATTTACTGGTCGACTAGTGCGCTACGAAGCCAAACTAGAGTAGCAAGGATCTTAAGAATACCTCATCTAAAAACTCATCCATCTCAGGGGTCATTTTGAAGGCACCCCTAGGCTACAGGGGTGCAGTTTTGGCAATTGAAAACTTTCTTCGATGTAAATCCTCCTCGTAACCTCAACTTCTGACCTCGATTGTCGAAGCTCTAAGACTCAAATGTCTACATTTGATAGTTCATTGGATAACCAGACCAATTAGGAAGAGATTGAATGTAGCAATGAGCAGGAATAATAGAATTTAGACCTCCCTAAAGAAGGGTGCCCCTAGGCTACAGGGGCTCAAAAGTTGTGAACTGACCATCCATCACAATATGCAACCTCTTGTACCTTCAACTTGACTTCAGTTGCCAAAGTTTTGCAACTCGGATGACTTCGCCATATAGCTCGTTGGAAAGCTGGACTAATTGTGAAGAGATTGATTGCATTTACAAACAAAAGTAACAAGATCTAGTCCCTCAAAAAGAAGGGCACCCCTGAGCTACAGGGGCGCAAATCTTCATTTTGCTAAAAATCTTCATCAAATTTTGTCTCTGTAAATACCCTTCTGGCCACTGAAATGACCATGTAGGAGTATAATTTCATTGTGAAGTGTTTCCTCATCATCACATGTCTCGTTTTGAGCCCCAGGTTCTAATTTTGAGCTCTAGGTACTGACCATCAACTACTTTTGACTGACACAACACTGACCAAAGTCCATGCTTGATATTGCCCAAAAATTGTATTTGACATCATTTTAGCAAAGTTTAGACTCTTTTAAGCAAAATGCCTTAATGAAGCAAAAAAATTGGTTTGGGTACAACACCTCCCAACTTGAAATTAATTTTCTCACTTTTCTTATCTACATGTGTGTGGAAAGAATACTCCTTTTTGTCAAAAGAATATTCAATTAATGCTATCATTCACATCTCCTACAAATGTTCATTCCATGAAAATACCTTTCAGTGTTGATGAATTTGAGGGTGTTGAAAAATATTTGTATTATACAACATAGTGGAAAAGTGAGTTTTGAAACAATGACTTGAACCTCTCCCAACTCTCACTATTTTCTCATGGAATTCAATATAGGATATTCATTCCATGAAAATACCTTTCAGTGTTGAGATATTTTCTCATGGTATTCAATATAGGATATTCATTCCATGAAAATACCTTTCAGTGTTGACGAATTTGAGGGTGTTGAAAAATATTTTTATTATACAACATAGTGGAAAAGTGAGTTTTGAAATAGTGACTTGAACCTCTCCCTACTCTCAATATTTTCTCATGACATCCTATAATATATGTGTGATGAAAATGCATTCAATCATCTTATAATGTCTTAATGTGATATTGGCAACTGATATTGAACTTAGTTCACTCCCTCTAATAGATGTAATTTTTTCAACATAATTATTTAGGGGAAATAATTAAAAGAAATTATCATGTTTTAAAAAAAAAATTATTTATATAATTTAATGTTTTTCTTATTAGACAAGATCATTTTTTTTATAAGAATATTTATTTTTTACATTTGTTAAAAATGGAGAATTTTTTAACCAAATCATACCAACATCATATGTAAGAAGCAAAGTAATTTCTAAAATTCCTTTATTTTTTAATTTTCTTTACATCAAAATTATGCTCAAGGAATATTTTTATATTATAAAAATGTACCTAAATAGATGTATTAAAAGGTTTATGTTATAGCTACATGTATCTTAGATGTCACCTAAAAATGGTTGAACATGTGTGAGTTAGAAATAGTATATGGCTCTATTTTTTTTTCTAATTAATTTCCTTTCCATTTTTTACATGGATAACCAACTACTTACATGTGTTCTTCTTTTGTTCAATGGTTGCTTTTGCCAAAACTAAACCATTCCTTAGCAATGGATTACCACAAGGAGCGAATGTTGACGTTTGACTACAAATATGAGTTTTAATTTAAAAATAGCCTTTATATTTCACCATTTTTATCATATGCTTTTAATAAGCTTCATCATTGGTACATTTATTTCAAGTTCAAATTGCTCAAATGTTCAATACATATAGTCCACATATATGTATTAATGATGGTAGGGTTGCAAGCAATTTTATTACACAGGTCAATTCTCTATTTCTTTGTAAGGTATAGAGGTCAAGTTGTTAATATTTTGTGATACTAGTAGGCCATGACCACTATAGGTTACTAATTGTATTAGAGGCAATTTCTCATATAAATGGTATCCATTTCTAATTATTTAGGCATAATAGAGAAACTCCAGAAAGTAACATTGAAGCATTAACTTTGTATTAATTTAATTGGATTTTCAAGACAACGTGCTAATTATTTAGAATGTTGTTAAGAGTGCATTCTTGGCAATAATTTTTTATATTTTTAGGTTTTTTTCTTCTCTTTTATTTTCTTTATCTTGGTGGGCAACACCCTTTTGTTCTTTTTTATGTGACTGATATTTAATGTGTGATTTGTTTTATATTTGAACTCATTGAACTAAAGTTACTAAATTTAACTCTATAATTTTAAATTGTGTGTACTCACTTGTTCATGAGTTGCATTTGGGTAGAGTGAAACTATCTCAACCTTAATAACAAGTTAAGGCTCCATTTGTTTTGTGTGTGTGATTATTAAGGATATTTGGGTTTCCCCTTTGATTTTGTCTCTCTTATTAGATGCATTTTATTATTATTTTGAATGTTGAAGCATAGGGTTAAAATAATAAGCCACACTAGGATACTTGGAGTATGAACTAGACTCTGAAGTTCTCCAACAAGGGATATGTACTAGTTTCTAGTGGTAGTTCATCCATGTGACTAGGGATTTATACTTCATTCATTAGAGGAACCAATTAAGTAATAAAAATGGTAAGAATCCTAATAGTCTTGACTTTCACCCTTGCATACCTAGAAAGAGTGTTTGTAATCATAATTAGGCATTGGATCAATCATCAAATCGAGTGATTCATATTAAAAACATGTTTTTTCTATTGAATTCAAAATTTTCCTAGAATTCTAAATTGCAATTTATGGCATAGTTTTTCCTTGCTATTTTGGAATATGATATTTAATCTTCTTTATAATGTCATACAAGCTTTGTGCAAGGAACCGTTGCTCGATTTTTATCCACGGGATCAATCAGGTAGGGATCTATTTTTTTTCAGGTATTCAGTGACAGACTAGATGGGTTAACTTTTGCCTTAGGTCGCCAAGACATATGTGTTCAGCGAGAGGTCTCGCCAAAAGGTTTTAGGGTCGCCAAGATCTCCTACCGACAGTCCGTGGTCTTGGCAAAGGATGATGCTCTCGTTGTGATGTTTCACCGATGGGCCAGGGTCTCGCCGAGAAGGATTGATATCGATGTGAGGTTTGGCCGATAATGTAGTGTCCCATTGACAAGTGAAGTCTTGACGAAGGGATGATGCCTTCAATATAAGGTTGTGCCTTCGGGGATATGTTTTAGCGAATTGAAGATGTTTCGGCGAAAGAAATGTTTCGCCATAAGGTCCTGATGACTAACGAAGGTCTCGGCGAAGAGAGATCTCAATCGAGGAAAAGGAGGGACTTCATTGTAACATCCCAGCTACCGGTATGATGTCTCCCCAACAGGAAAGGATGTTGCCTTCGGTATGAGATGTTGGCTTCGGCGAGAGGTCACACTGACAGTGGTTCACCAGGGAGCTCTCAGCTTAAAGTTTTTCCTTCAACGAGATGTCTTCTCAAAAGGATGGGGTCTCGACGAAAGTTGGTGCCTTTGCCAGGATGTCTCCTTGACCAATGGAGCTCTCCTCGACCAAATAGAGTCTCGCCAACTGTTGTGGACAAGTGATGGTCCCCCTGAAGAATGGTCCAAACTCGCCAAGAGTTGAAGCTTCACCACAAGGTCTCACCAAATGTATGATGTCTCCCTGATAGGAAAGTATGGTGTCTTGCCGACATGAGATGGGTTCACCGTGACATCTTGCCTTCGTCATAAAGTCTTGTCGACTCATGGTCTCGGCAAAAGAAAGTAGATTCACCATGATGTCTCAGCGAAAGCATGAACTCCTGCCAAAGGACGTAGGGTCTCGAGGTAGTGTTTTTCCTTCGGTAAGATGTCTCACCGACACACGGGTGGCTTGTCAATAGAAGGGTGCCTTCAGTATAGGATTTGAGCTTGGGGAGAAGTCTCACGGACCCGCTTTGTCTCACTGACCGTTAGGCACATGAGGATGGGCTCTCGCTAAAACAAGATGTGTTCACTATGAGGTCTTGCCGATACAGAAAGGTCTCCCTGAAGTAAAGTGAACTCGATGAAAGGGGGTGCTATCGACTGGATGTCTGGCTGAATGGGTGAAGTCTTGCCGATAAAGTGGTGCCTTTGATATGAAGTCGTGGTTTCAGGGGCATGTCTTACCGATCCGATGAGTTCTCAGCGATAGGAAAGGAGCTCAGCGAGAGGTATCACCGACCAAGCAGTGTCTCCCCGAAATGAAATGAGCTCTCGCTGGAACAGGAGGCCTCGTTGAGAGTCTTGCCAACCCAATAGGATCTTAACGAAGGACTCAAGCTCAGGTGGGATGAAAGGGTCGGTGTAATGTCTTACCGACAAGTAATGGTCTCGCTGATGGTTGTAAACCTTCGGCATAACTAATGGAGCCTACCATGAGGTCTTCCCGACTTGCCAATGTCTTACTGAAAGAAGGATTTTTGAGCTTGGAGGAGTGTTTTGTGTTTGCTATGATATCTTGTCAATAGCGAAGGTGTCAGCGACATCTTGTGTAGCGGTATAACTCAAGAAGATCGATATGACCTCTTGCCGACTAAAGGAGCTCTTGCCAAATGCAGGTGACTAGGCAATGAGATGGTGACATCGGTATGACTCTTGAGGGCTCGCCATGTTGTCTGGCCGAAAATGATTGTCTCACCAATGTATTTTGTGATATCAATATGAATTTTGTAACTCACTATGTGGTCTTGTCGCTCATCATGCGTTATGCCGATAGTTGTAGAGGGGCATAATCACATTGGTGAGACACTAGAAGTGTCTCACCGAGATGCAATTCTGATAGAACGACCTTTGACCACCTGGGAACCTTGTGTGGCACAAGTTCAACCAATTAAAAGGAGCTACAGGGGAGCCATAGCAATTTGACCGGTGAGAGGAAGATCGACGAAGTGAAAGAGATGTGGATTGGCTCTGAGCTTAGAAGCATTCAAAGCAGCTCGACAAAGATTCAAAGGTGGAAACAAGGACCAGGAATGAATGCAGTAGCTGCAAAAGATCTGAAGGCTTTTCCTGGGAATGACTCTTCACCGACACAAACAATAAGGACACACTTGAATGCAACATTAATTTCATGAAAAAGATCTAAGGGGAGGTTTTTCCTGAAGTCAGATATTTTGTAAGCCCTAAGGGGTCGACATCTTTTTTGTATATAGGGAATTTTTTGCCTCTTTATAAAGGAGTTCAGATGATGCATTCAAAAGAGTTAGTGATTTTTAACAATCCTCTCTCAGCTGATGTATGCTTTGTAACTCACTTTGATTTTGGAATATGAAGTACAGAGTTTACCTTGGCCACTATTGATGTTTCAGATTTCCATCTTGTTCTTGCAAAGTGTTGTGCATTTTAGGTTAATGATCAAGTTATCTTGTGAATTTCTTTCATTCCTTTATAACTTTATCTGGTGTTTTCATGCCTTTGCAAAAAAGCATCATTATATGAATCACAAACTGTGTTTACATAATCACACATAGATTCTAATCTGTGAAAATCTTTTCCTTTTTGAAAAAGTGTGTGAATCAAACCTGTTTGTGATATATTAATGCAAAGCTTACAAAATTTGATGTGTAACCTTATGGTCATTGACAATTTTCAAGTGTAGTCTAAGTATTCCATTGATCTCATCAGTTCGTTGTATCACCTCAGTTCGTTGTATCACCATAGCATTTAGTTTTATTTTTCACTCTTTCTCCCTTTCCCTTTACAGAATCGGTAGTTTAGGTGATACCAAAGGAAGCCGACCTTCTCCAGAGGTTCATTTCAGCTTCAGGTGACCCACAACCTTGAAATGATCCCATTTTTCTCTAGAAAGCTCAATTTTTCGTAACTTTGCATAGGGTGCTTTTCTAGGTGAACAATTTCTGGCATGCCTGGTGGGCTAATTTCCAAGTGATATTGCTAGTTTGGTATGCAACCGGCGAGTTTAGGACTTTACAGAAGTCATCTTTGCATACTTGGTGACTCCATAAAGAGAAAGAACTTTAGAATCAATGCTTTTACAGTTTATGAGAAGAGTTTAGACAAGGAGTAGCTTAGTCCCTTTCGAATATTTGCAACTGTCACCACCAAGAAGGCAAGGTGGAGCAACAAAAATGCCAAAGATAAAATTTATTTATTCCAGAAGAGCCAAATCTACTCTATCTATAGGATCTCATATTGTTGTCCCATCTTTTGTTTTACCTAGAGTGCTAGTAAATCCACCTCAGCCATTTCCAATGGCTGCTCCAAGGAATCAACCATTTGTTGCTTTTAATGGAGGGAGTCCCTTAACTTTGGCACAACACAATGACATCCCAATGGAAGCCTTGAAAAGTCTGCCAACTTTCAAGGGAGAAGATCAAACTACCCCGATTGAACACATGCGAGATGTGGCTTCGTTATGCAGAGTCCATCACATAACTCAAGAGGATGTTGTTGTGAGATTATTAGCTGCTTCACTGAAAGGAAGAGTTGTGCAATGGTATAGGGGCTTAGCAGTCGCTTCAATTGCAACTTGGGATGAATTTGGAGACAAGTTGCATAAACAATTTCAGGACAGGTCTGATAATTTGTCTTTATTAGAACAATTAACTATGATTAAGAGGCCTCCACAAGAGCAAATGAATGATTTTAATTTCAGATTTCGAAGAACCTGGGATAGAATCCCTGCAATGGTGAGACCACCTCCAAAATATGCATTTTTGTACTTTTTGAGGGATCTTAACAGCGATATAGCTGTTATGATACAATCAATGGGGGTGTTTCTCTACCAGATGCTTTTGAGGTAGCAATCAGAGCTGAAAACAGCCTAATACAAGCTGGTAAACTTGCTCCTAGGCCACCAATGTATATATTTCTAGATATTCATTCAAATATCCCTTTGCAGATACCACCTTTTGCACCTTTTCCACTTGTTCCAGCTACTCTAACACAAGAAAATGTTGTTTCAAGTTCTCCAAATGAGTTACAGTAGATCAAAAGTTTATTATAGACTTTTGGTAATAAGCTTGTGAACTTGGAAAAACAACAATCATATAACAGGCCTTATCAGCAGTAGAATTCAGGTCAGCAACAACAATATCAAGGTAATAGATAAGCTTACCAAGGCAATTACTAGGGCCCAAGACATAATGTGAACACAAGACCTTTTCAGGCCTATGCTCCAGCACCTGTTAGTGTAGTTAAGGATCTTGTCCCTATTCAAAACAACTTAGCAGCAAATTATGAGTGGTGCTAACCTTGTAACCAACCTCACAATCAAGCCACTTGCTCAAATGGACTCATTAATCAGGCATTGATGGTACAAAATGCCTCACATTCACAACAACATGTACTTAATGATGCATCTCCACAACACCAAGATCAGCTTATCAATGATGCTACCCTACTTAACTGGCAAGGTGAAGAGTTATGTGGATTGAATGTAGATAATTCTCCAGTAGCAGCTAACACAAGGGAAAATAAGTGAGCATTTGAGCTTGATCAAGCAGCTAGCGAAGATAAGGCAACAACTGCGGAACCATCTACATCTCAAGTGACTCCTATTTGGCAAAGAAATCAACAACCCCCAGTCAAGGAGCAGCCACACTTGCAAGCTGATCACGCTGGCATAAAGGTACATTATAAAGTAAACCCAACTGTACCCTATAATATTCTTGATAGCATGAAAAAGATGAATGTAACAATGTCTATGTGGGATTCATTAGCTATCCTAGGTCAAAAGGATATGTTACATTCAGCTTTGTCAAATTTTAAAGTGTCTGATCAATTTGAGTCTCCAGTAGGTCAAACTAGAGTTGTATTAACAAATAATCCTTAGGGAAATGATCAACAGCCCAGTAAAGAGAAAGGAAAGGGAGTTAAACCACCTCCATTTTACGTGTCTGTAATCATAGGTGACAAGTTCGTTCATAACTATATGGTAGATAGTGGAGCTAGTAGCTCAATGATGCCAAAACAGATTGTTGACAAGCTTGGACTAAAGTATCAGCCTTTAGAGAAAGGAGTCATCCAATTGGACGGTACATCTATTAATACACTGGGCATCATTAAAGATTTGAGTCTTACCCTTCATGCTTGTCCCAATTTTTCAGTTCCTCAGGACATATGTGTCATAGATCTCCCACCTTTCTTTTTTTTGTGCCTCTCAAGAGACTTTATAGCCAAGATAGGTGGTTATGTGTCAGCTGATTGGTCACATATGTTGTTTAGAACTAGATATGGAACTAAGGTTACCATTAAATCTGAAAAGTTGGCTAAAGATCACATTGAGCCATATAACCCAAGTCCCATCAACGTTGTCCCTTCTGCTGCAAACACAAATTGTGTCATCTTTACTGACAATGAACTCGTTGCCGCTTAACAACTTCAAGTAGAAGTTGTTCCTGATGTGTTATTACACGAATGGGAAGCTAAAAATGTGTTGGACAGTCCTGAAGACCTTATTCAAGATGCTGGTATGGGTAATTATGTGATGCTTGAGCCTGACACAGAGATTCCAAACCTTGAAAAGGATTCAGATCAGTTGTTGCAACAACGAAGTGGACTTTGGGAGATGTTATTTGATGGTTCTAGGAGCAAGAATGGAGCAGGTGGAGGTGCAAAGTTGATTTCTCCACAAGGTGATAAGTACTTTCAGCTTTTCATTTTGCTTTTGCATGTTCTAACAACAGTGATGAGTATGAAGGACTTATCCAAGGCCTTGAGTGGGCAAGGAAAAGAGGAATTGACTATTTAAGAGTCTATGGAGACAGTGAATTGATAGTTAATCAGGTTAGGGGGCTGAATGTTGCCAAAAATGATGCTTTGAAGTCTTACAGAAACAAAGTATGGGATATAATTGAAGAATTTAATGCCTTCGATTTGATTTCTATTCCACGAAATTAGAATAAGCATGTTGACAAACTTGTAGCAATTGGAGCACAATTTGATATTCTAGGCAATATCAAATGAGACAAAATACAGTAGTATGTCAAGGTGGTTATCAGGCCATCATTTCCTGATAACAACATTCACTGGCAGGTATTTGAAAGTGATGAACAAATTCTAACCTTTCTGCTCCAAGAAGATCAATTTTTTGTAATGAACCAAGAAAATATCAAGCAGCAGTATGAGGATCAAGTGATACAGCTGAAGACAAATAAACTTCCCAAAGCACTAGTTACCTTGGTTTCATTGTTTTATGCCAAGAGTATCATGATGTTTTTGTATCATGATGTTTTTGCTTGGCAATATTTTGATTTAAGAGGGTTTGATCCTCATATTGCACAACACAAAATTGAGTTAGAACCTGGTGTCAAGCCTGTTAGACAAAAGCAGAGACCATTGAACCCCAAGCTTGAACCTTTGTTGATCAAAGAGCTGACCAAGTTGGTAGAGGGGGGTATTGTGTTTCCAATTAAACACACATCTTGGGTTTCTAACCTTGTTCTGGTTAGAAAAAAGAGCAGTGAGATAAGATTATGTGTAGATTTTAGAGACCTTAACAGAGCATCTCTGAAGGATCATTATCCCTTACCATTTATGGAACAAATTCTCCAAGTTGTTGCTGGTTCAAAAATATTTTCTCTTCTGGATGGATATTTTGGTTATAACCAAATTCTAGTCAAAGAGGAGGATCAGTATAAAACAACATTTACAACAAAATGGGGCACTATGGCTTACAAGAGAATGTCTTTTGGTTTATCCAATGCTTGTGCCACCTTTCAGTGTGCCATGGATATGGCATTCTAGAATTTGATTTAGAAGTTTTTGCTGGTGTATCTAGATGACATAATTGTATATTCAAAGGAGGCAGAGGAGCACTTGTCACATCTAAAGCAAGTTTTTGAAAAATGTAGAGAATATGGAATATCTCTTAATCCTACAAAAAGTATTTTTGCAGTTGATGAAGGTAAATTGTTAAGCCATATAGTATCAAAAGATGGAGTTACCATTGATTATGAAAGAGTTAAGGCTATATTGGAGCTGTCATTTCCTAATCATAAGAAAGGATTGCAAATATTTTTAGGAAGGATAAACTTTTTAAGAAGATTCATTCCTGATGTTGCAAATTTACTACAACCCTTAACTGCCATGCTTAAAAAGAATGTGGTTCTTAGTTGGAATAAAGAAGAAAAGCATAGTTTTGAAGAAATCAAGGAAGCTTTAGCATCAGCGCCAACACTGGTAAATCCAGATTTCTCTAAAGACTTCTTTTTGTACGCTTTTGGCAGCAGTAGTTCAATCTCTGCTATGCTGGTTCAGAAAAATAGGGATAATTTAGAGCAGCCCATAGCTTTCTTTAGTCAAGTACTTGCTTATTATGAAGAGAAGTATACATTTGTTGAGAAACATGTTCTCGCTATGATCAAAAGCCTAAAGAAGTTTAAGCCTCTAGTTTCAAACAATAAGATTCATATTCTGGTTACACACTCAAGTGTGAAGGAATTTTTGTTGAACAAGGATCTGAGTGAGAAAAGGGCAAGGTGGATCACAAAAGTAATGGAGTTTGATGTTAACATCAACATCACAAAACTTGTCAAGGGAAGAGGACTTTATGAGCAACTTGCCTCCACTTCTGAAGATGCACAGAAATTAGAAATTGGTGTTGTCTTAACTAATACATAAGAACCTCAAAATGTTTGAAATGCTATACCTGCACTAGTTGCAGGTTGGGTTCAAGAAATAGCCCACTTTCTTCGTACTGGTGAATGTCCACCAGGTTTGGATAGAGAAAAATGAAGATACTTCATATTGCAGTCAATTCCTTATGTCCTCATTGATAATATTCTTTTTAGGAAAGATCTAAATCGTGTTCTATTAAGATGTATTCATAGTGATCAGGTCGAGAAGATACTTCATGAGTTTCATGATGGAGCTGCAGGAGGTCATTTTGCTCCAAGAACTACTGCTTGGAAAATCATGAGAGCTGGTTACTACTGGCCAAACTTGTTTAAAGATGCATATGCATGGTCAAGAAAGTGTATCAAATGTGCTTTATTTGCAAGAAAAGAAAAGCTTCCTGCTATGCCTCTACATCCAATTCAAGTGGAGCAACCCTTGATGAGATGGGGCATCGAATTTATTGGGCCAATTAATCCACCATCTAGTGCTGGTCACAAGTGGGTGCTTACTGCTACAGACTATTTCACACGGTGGATAGAAGCAATAGCCTTGAAAGAAGCAAAAGAGTCTTCAGTTTTGAGTTTTTACGAGGATATAGTCATCAGATTTAGAGTTCTCGACTCTATCATATCTGATAATGCTCTTGCATTTTTGGGTTTAAGAGTAACTGATTGGGCTGTTAAACATGGCATTCATTTGAACACATCCTCAAATTATTATCCTTAGGGTAATGGTTTAGCTAAAAGCACAAATAAGAATCTCATTAGGATTATTAAAAGAACAATGGAGGATAATCAAAGGACCTGACACATTAAATTAAAGTATGCACTTTGGGCAGACAGAGTGACTCCTAAGAGGTCTACTGGTAATTCACCATATGTGCTCATTTATGGTAAGGAGGCCAGGTTACCTCTATCCGTAGAGCTTCCAACTCTAGACATTGTTCACCAGTTGGAGATGTTTGAGGAACAGGATCTAATGTCTGTGAGATATGCAAAGCTCATGGAGCTCGAAGAATCAAGAGATAGAGCAATGAAAGCTTTGGAGTATCATCGGCTCCAAACTAAGAGAACATTTGACAAGAAAGCTACAACTAAAGTCTTTAAAGAAGGTGATATTGTTCTTAAATGGGATGTTCTGAAAAGTAGGCTAGGTCATGACACCAAGTTTGACAACATGTGGATAGGTCCATTTATTATCAAAGATTGTAAAGAACACAATGCTTACCAATTGGCCACAACAGAAGGTGAAGTGCTTCCTATCCCAATTAATGGGATACACCTTAAGCCTTATTTTCAAGTCTGATGGAGTTCCTCTATTGTACATATTAGTTTAGGTTTTATGTTTTCAATAAGTGCTTCTACACTTTAGTTTAGTCATTGATCAATTCCCTAAGTGCTATCACAATGCAGTTAAGTAGTTTCCTCCTTTCAGTTTCTCCTATTTTGTCATTTGGGCAACCTATTGTGTTCTATAAATTACAAATGAGTTACAGTCACCTGCAAACTATTTTAAGCTTTTCTGAGTTTTCCTAATGACTCCATGCCCAATGGACAAGTTTTGGCTACTGGTTTCCATGTTCAACAGGCAAACATCTAGCAAAGGTCACTAGAAATGTTGCCCGATTTTTATCCACGGGATCAATTAGGCAGGGGTCTATTTTTTTTCAGGTATTCAGCAAAGGACCAGATGGGTTAACTTTTGCCTCAGATCGCCAAGACATCTTTGTTCGGCGAGAGGTCTCGCCAATCACCAAAGGTCTCACCAAAGGAATGGAGCTCTCGCCAAAAGGTTTTGGGGTTTCCAAGATCTCCTGCCGATAGCACATGGTCTTGGCGAAGGATGATGCTCTCGCTATGATGTTTCATCGATGGGCCAGGGTCTCGCCAAGAAGGATTGATATCGATGTGAGGTCTGGCCAATAATGTAGTGTCTCATTGATGAGTCAAGTCTCACCGAAGGGATGATGCCTTCGATATAAGGTTGTGCCTTCGGGGAGATGTTTCAACGAATTGGAGATGTTTTGGCAAAAGGAATGTTTTGCCATGAGGTCCTGGCGACTAACGAAGGTCTTGGTGGAGAGAGATGTCAATGGGGGAAAAGGAGGGACTTCGTTGTAACATCCCAGCTACCAGTATGATGTCTCCCCAACAGGAAAGGATGGTGCCTTCGGTATGATATGGTGGCTTCGGCGAGAGGTCACGCCGACAATGGTTCACCAGGGAGCTCTTGGCTTAAAGTTTTTCCTTCAGCGAGATGTCTTCCTGAAAGGATGGGGTCTCAACGAAAGTTGGTGCCTTCGCCAGGATGTCTCCCCGACCAATGGAGGTCTCCTTGACCAAATAGAGTCTCGCTGGCTGTTGTGGACAAGTGGTGGTCCCCCCGAAGAATGGTCTGAGCTCACCAGGAGTTGAAGCTTTGCCACAAGGTCTCGCCGAATGTATGATGTCGCCCTAACAGGAAAGTATGTTGCCTTTCCGAAATGAGATGGGTTCGCCGTTACATCTTCCCTTCGTCATAAATTATTGCCGACTCATGGTCTCGACAAAAGAAAGCAGATTCGCCATGATGTCTCGGTGAAAGCATGAACTCCTGCCGAAGGATGTAGGGTCTCTAGGTAGTGTTTTGCCTTCGGTAAGATGTCTCACCGACACACAGGTGTCTTGTCAACAGAAGGGTGCCTTCGGTATGGGATTTGAGCTTGGGGAGAAGTCTCACCGACCCGCTTTGTCTCATTTACTGTTAGACACATGAGGATGGGCTCTCGCTAAAACAAGATGTGTTCGTTGCGAGGTCTTGTTGATACAGAAAGGTCTCCCCGAAGTAAAGTGAGCTCGGTGAAAGGGGGTGCTATCAACTGGATGTCTGGCCGAATGGGTGAAGTCTTGCCAACAGAGTGGTGCCTTCGGTATGAAGTCGTGGTTTCGGGGGCATGTCTTACTGATTCGGTGAGGTCTCAACGAGAGGTCTTGCCGACCAAGCAGTGTCTCCCCAAAATGAAATGAGCTCTCACCAAAATAGGGAGGCCTCACTGAGAGTCTTGCTGACTCGATAGGGTCTTAACAAAGGACTCGAGCTCAAGTGCGATGAAAGGGTCGGTGTAATGTCTTACCGACAAGTGATGGTCTTGCCGATGGTTGTAAACCTTTGGCTTAACTAATGGAGCCCGCCATGAGGTCTTCTTGACTTGCCAATGTCTTACCGAAAGAAGGATTTTTGAGCTTGGAGGAGTGTTTTGTGTTCGCTATGATATCTTGCCGATAGCGAAGGTCTCAGCGAGATCTTGTGCAGCGGTATAACTCAAGAAGATTGGTATGACCTCCTGCCGACTAAAGGAGCTCTCGCCGAATGCGGGTGATTAGGCAATGAGATGGTGACATTGGTATGACTCCTGAGGGCTCGCCATTTTGTCTAGCCGAAAATGATTGTCTCGCCAATGCTATTCTGTGATATCGATATGACTTTCGTAACTCGCTATGTGGTCTTGCCGATCGTCATGCATTATGCCGATAGCTGTAGAGGGGCGTAATCACATCGGTGAGACACTTCTAATGTCTCTCCGAGATGTGATTATGATTGAATGACCTTTGACCGCCTGGGAACTTTGTGCGGCATGAGTTCAACCAATCAAAAGGAGCTACAGGGGAGCTGTGGCAGTTTGACCGGTGAGAGGAAGATCGACGAAGTGAAAGAAATGTGGATCAAAAATGAGCTCAGAAGTATTCAAAGTAGCTCGACAAAGAGATTTAAAGGTGGACATGAGGACCAGGAATGAATGCAGTAGCTGCAAAAGATCTGAAGGCTTCTCCTGGGAACAACTATTCACCGACATAAACAACAGGGACACACTTGAATGCAACATTAATTTCATGAAAAAGATCTAAGGGGAGGTTTTTCCTAAAGTTAGATATTTTGTAAGCCCTACGGGGCCGACATCTTTTTTGTATATAGGGCATTTTTTGCCTCTTTGTAAGGAGTTCGGATGATGCATTCAAAAGAGTTAGTGATTTTTAACAATCCTCTCTCAGCTGATGTATGCTTTGTAACTCACTTCGATTTTAGAATATGAAGTATAGAATTTACCTTGGCCACTGTTGATGTTTCAGATTTCCATCTTTTTCTTGCAAAGTGTTGTGCATTTCAGGTTAATGATCAAGTTATCTTGTGAATTTCATTCATTCCTTTATAACTTTATTTGGTGTTTTCATGCCTTCCTTTGCAAAAAAGCATCATTAAATGAATCACAAACTGTGTTTACATAATCACACATAGATCCTAATCTGTGAAAATATTTTCCTTTTTGAAAAAGTGTGTGAATCAAACCTGTTTGTGATATATTAATGCAAAGCTTACAAAATTTGATGTGTAACCTTATGGTCATTGACAATTTTCAAGTGTAGTCTAAGTATTCCATTGATCTCATCAGTACGGTGTATCACCATATATAGTATTTAGTTTTATTTTTATGCACTCTTTCTCCCTTTCCCTTTACAGAATCGGTAGTTTAGGTGATACCAAAGGAAACTGGCCTTCTCCGGAGGTTCATTTTAGCTTTAGGTGACCCACAGCCTTGAAATGATTCCATGTTTCTCTAGAAAGCTCAATTTTTCGTAACTCTGCATAGGGTGCTTTTCTAGGTGATAACAAGAACCTTTACCTATCTTTGATTGGAAATAGATTAGGAGTTTTCAATACATCTTTGATGTTGTAAGCTAATCACAACAACAATAAAAACTAAAGTAAAATTGAAATATTTTTCTATTGCCTTTATTTAATCAATTGTGGGTAATCCCACTTTATTATTTTATGTTGCATATTGTGATGTCCATGAATTGGACGTATCATGATTTAATTAAATTAATTGATTAAGTTGTCTAAATTAATGATATTTCAAAAGGATAGCTTAGTTGGTTATTTTAATTAAAATAAAGTGGAAGTATTAAACTAATTATTTATAAAGTTATTCCAATAAATTAATATCAAAAGGATGACTTTATATTTAATTGATTTAATAAAAGTAACTAAACAAAATAATATATTATAGTTACTTTGGAGAATAAAATAATATTATTTCTAGAAGCTTCTTGGAAGGCATTGAGAAATCTTTATAAGGAGATGTTGGCCTAGCATTTGAGCATGCTTGTGTTTTGGTTTATTCTATTCCTACCTATGTGGTAGAAAGCTTGAATGCTTTGCATTTCCCAAGGGTTTGAAGACTCTAGGGTATCGGTTTCAGTTGTGAAAGATCAACCCTAGCCCAAAGTTGTGGAGGAATCCATCTAGGGTTTTTACAAATGCTTCATTGGAGTTCTTGATAGGTGCAATAGCTAATGTATTATTGCCCTTCTAATAGGAATTATGGTTTGATGTAATAGCTGGTTTATTATTGCATCTTGTTGGTGAATCTATTGAATTGCAGCAGATGTTTTATTGTTGCAATTAATTTTGAAGAGTTGGAGATTTGCAATAACTGAGGTATTGTTGCAAAACAATATTGGAAGAAGACTATTACTTGTTGATTTGATCATTACAAATTTAATGGTCATTGGACCAAATTTGTAAAGCAAGAAAATATTAGATTTTGAGAAAGCAGTTGTAGATTTTGAATAATCATTTTCACATCGTTGAACAAATCGATGTGGAGAGAAGTTTGATTGCTTTGTGTAGGATTTCATTTCAGACTTTGGCATCTTCATTAGACCTCTTGGGGTCGATCATTGGTAGCCTGGGAACCTCTTTCAAACAAATTAATTTATTTTAACACTTGACTAAAATTTGTGGCTCCTCATAATATTAAAATTGTAGCATATTATAAGGGTTTAGGAGCACTGCCTTTAGAAAGGAGATCGTGGATTTTTGGCATCATTGTATTGACTAATATGAGCATAGATTATCAACATTTTGATCAGAAGGAAATCGTGGCACTTCTAATTATGATCACAACCTTCATGGAGTCCATTCGATGTGCATTTGGGAAGATATAAGGACAATTTTGTGAGCACAAATTCACTCCAATCATTATCAGTTCAACAACAATCCAAGTTCCCATTCTTTTTGATTAAATAATCAATATGGTGCATTATATTATCATTGTCATCACAACTTGTAAATTGCATGGTTAGTATCAAATTAGTTCATTGCATTGGTATTGTAAAACCACACCAATATAAGGGTGATTTGTTTAGGAGTCATTTGGAATTTTGTAAGGCAGTTGAATATTATCTTTGGCAATACAATATTAAAGGAGTTTGGACTGTATTAGAAGAGTTTGATAAATTGACTAATTGTTGTAGCATCCTAGTTGCATAAGAAATTTGTGTGCCAACTGTTTGTCTTAATGCCATATTGTTGTAGCTTCATATGTGTATAAATTTCAGTCATATTAGAGTTTGGAGTCCGTATGTCAATTGTTTGAC
Organism: Sequoia sempervirens; assembly: GCA_007258455.2. Lineage (NCBI taxonomy): Eukaryota > Viridiplantae > Streptophyta > Pinopsida > Cupressales > Cupressaceae > Sequoia > Sequoia sempervirens. The sequence goes on along the minus strand of VDFB02000003.1, from coordinate 657,692,048 downwards.
ACAATGTCCTTTGTTGTAGATGTTTATTTCTTGGATTTTTAGTCATATTGAGATTGAGAAATACCTTAGTTGCATTACAACTTTCATTTGTAACTCATTGGCATACTTAGTTGGGTCTTTAGAATTTATTCTTGCACATTCATCGTTATTTCAAAACCAAAAACAAAATGAAGAAACACTTATCAACTCACAACAGTTTACAAGACAAGTGTTTGAAAACATTCCTAAGTGATCAAAACATAAATTAAGGCCATATTTTGCAAGGGTCTTTATAGTGGTATCAAAGCTAAGATTTTGTTAGCCTGTTGGGTGTGTTACTCAGACGATGTCAAGACATAGAATGGAGCCTCTCAATGAAGAAGAAATCTTTTGGGAAGTTTATGGAAATTATACATCATTGAGAGCATATTTTCACACTCAACTTTCATTTGTTGATTACATGGATCTTAGTATCAAGTATGATTAGAGATTGCAAAGGAAAAAGGAAAATTTGTGTGGGAAACTTTTCACTACAGGTATAAAACTTAATGACTCCTCTTAGTTAGAAGAAGTTCTTCTATGTATTTTGGAAGAAGTTGAAGATTGTTTATCAAAGGTCAGTCAGTCACCTTCTAAAGTGATGAGTACAACTTTGTCTCCTTTGGTGCACTCGTTGGTCAAGCTAGAATTGATGAGACATTGGGATGAAGAAGTAAGATTGACAGTTGTCACTTGCATAAGTGAAATCATGAGGTTTATAGATCCTCAAGTTCCCTATGATAATGAAAAAATGAGAAAGGTCATACAGTTGATTATTGAAAGCTTCAATGGGATAGGTGACATCAAAAGCCCTACTTTCAATAAGAGGGTCAGAATTCTAGAATTGGTGGCAAAGGTTCACTCATGTGTTCTCATGTTTGATTATAATGGCCTTATTCTCCAATTATTCGATTGCCTCATTGTCAAATCAAGAAACACCATTTAGACAAGGTGAAGACTAATATGTTCAACATCCTATCTGAGATCCTAATGAAGATGATGACGTTTGCAAGCAGTTGCAATCTGATTTGCTAAACATGTGGAGAGGAGAGCAACACGTTTTGACTGCAGCATATGATCTCATAAGAAGATTGGTGGAGAAAAATATAGAGAAGTTCAAGGAACTACTTAAGTGCACAAGAGTTAATCTCATTTGGTCTACCAATTCCACCTTCTGTACTTGAAGAAAACAAGCCATCAACCAGTGAATTAGCTGAAAGGGATGATGAGTACAAAGAGCAGCCTCAACCCTCTCATGTTTTGACACCTAATCAGGGCATGGAGGATATTTTTACAAATGGAATTAGTACTGTCCTAATTCCAAATCAGGATGTGTGTATATAGGATTTTGCAAAAGAAGATAGTTGGGTGACTCAAGCACTTCATGAACAATTATATGCTTATTCATGTGAAGCAAAAGCTAATCATACACCCCATAGTCTGCACAATTTGAGGAACTAACTAAAGGTGAATGAGGAGGATATTGTGGAAGTCTTGTGTCATCATGATGAGATGCACAAGCTAGTTGAAAATCACCTTTGGGTGGTTCAATTAGAGAGAAGACAAAAGGGAACTAAAGTTGAGTCTTCTCATGATAGCTTGTAGAAAATCAAAGAAGGTTTGGGAACAATGAAGTCAAATTATTTACACCTTTCAAATTGTGACCACCTTCTCAACCTTGTTGAGATCTATTTAGATGCTTTGAGAAGGAAAGAGGATGAAGTGGATAAGCTTGCTCATGAGCTTGAGGTCACCAATGATTCCTTAAGGAGTACTTAGATAGCCCTTCAAGAATCCAAGATCCATATTGATGAGCTCTGTACTTATAGTTGAGTTTGGCTCAATGTTCATCATGTACAACAAAGAATCAATAATCTATGGAAACCAAGACACTTGTTGAAGATATTAGCGTGAGTTCTCCTAGCATTCACACTCAAGATACAAGTGTAGTACCTCTTATGGAGTTGGTTGGTGATAGATGCTTCATTCCTGATCTTGAGAGGTATATGATTGAGTTGCCGATTGATCTCAATCTATGGTATGGATATAGGCATGTTGAAAACAGTATTCCCACACCATCCTCATGGGTTTTACCTCCTACTTCATTGATTGATGGTTGTCTTACTTTGTTGGTTAGAGATCTATCAGGTTACACTTTGAGGGAAACAATTGTTGGTATGGATAGGAGAGATTTGGATTGTCACTTTGGAGCCAGAGGATGGAGTGATAATGAGTTCTTATCATCCTTGGCTAGTAGATCCACCTTTTTCCCCATCATGGACTTGATTCACAGGCTACAAGGTGTTGTTATGATTTATGCCAACTTGATAGATGTTGGTATATGTTTTTATGCACATATGTTGGGAATCTTTCACATCTGTAGGAAACCACTCAATGTGGATTGGATTGTTGATGATACAAATACATCAGTCTTGGTTGTAGGTTCAGGAATCATTGGAGATTTGAGCACAAGGCTCTACATCGACACTTTTGAGATTGACATTGGTTAGTCTTTTCAAAAGAAGATAGCTTGTTATAAGTCTTGCACACTGTACTTTGGCTCTTTTCAAGAGAATGATGAATTCATGATGGTATTCTTCTTACACCTAAGAGTAAGTCAAGACACTTGCAGTTGCTTCCTGTTAGAGGTCTTGTTGATAGGGCTGCAAGGGGTATTGATGATGTTGTTGCAAGACCAACTCATCCTATTATGAGATGTGAATCTTCTTATGATGATGGCAGTGTTAGATGGAATACAAATGATTATTCTGGTATTCAATTAGTGCAGGTAGGAGAGTTTCACCTCGATTGCATAATGGGGTGTGCTCATCAGTTTACTTTCAACCCACATATACCAGATTTGACTTTGTCCTTGATGATATGGAGAGGTGGGTTGAATAAGAGGTGTGTAGGTTCACTTTGGTATGATACATTTCTAATTTTAGAGGATGAGTCCAAGTTTGGCAAGTCTCTCACTTCATTCTTTCCATTCAATTGCTTATGGATGTGAGAGTTTGAGATTTGGTTCAATTGGAATCTAGGGGTCATTAGAGTGGCACAATGGAAGTCAGTTGGTGTGGAGTTTGAGGGACTTCCAATTTATCCATGGGATCTAGGTATGATATATAAGGAGTATCAACACGGTACTTGGAGTTGGCATGATGACATTGATTTACAGAGTTGGGATCCAAGGATTTCTTTGTTGGATGGTTGGTTTCATTGGTCAACAAAGTTTGACAATATTTTGGGTTCTAGCTACTTACAGAGGTTATGGATTAGCACATGTTGCAGGATCATTTGGGATCTGGGCAGTTGGTGGATAGGTGCAATTGGTTTTCCATTCGGGCTTCAAGTGTTGTGGCAGTTGAGAGAGTTTGATAGTTGCAAATTGCTTGAGGGAAAGCAATCTTTGGGGAGGGAGGATTGTGATGTCCCCAAATTAGACGTATCGTGATTTAATTAAATTAATTGATTAAGTTGTCCAAATTAATGATATTTCAAAAGGATAGTTGAATTGGTTATTTTAATTAAAATAAAGTAGAAGTATTAAATTAATTGTTTATAAAGTTATTCCAATAAATTAATATTAAAGGGATGAATTTATATTTAATTGATTTAATAAAAGTGACCAAACAAAATAATATATTATAAAGTCACTTTGGAGAAAAAAAATATTATTTCTAGAAGCTTCTTGGAAGGCATTGAAAAATATTTATAAGGAGTTGTTGGCCTAGCATTTGAGCATGCTTGTGTTTTGGCTTATTCTATTCCTACCTGTGTGGTAGAAAGCTTGAATTCTTTGCATTGCCTAAGGGTTTGAAGAATTTAGGGTACCAATTTCGATTGTGAAAGATCAACCCTAGCTAGAGTTGTGGAGGAATTCATCCGGGGTTTTTACAGATGCTTCATTGAAGATCTTGATAGGTGCAATAGTTGATGTATTATTTCCCTTCTAATAGGAATTGTGGTTTGATGCAATAGTTGGTTTATTATTGCATCTTGTTGGTGAATCTACCGAATTTTAGCAACTAGTTTATTGTTGCAATTAATTTTGAAGAGTTGGAGACTTGCAGCAGTTGAGGTACTGTTGCAAAATAGTTTTGGAAGAAGAATAGTACATGTCAATTTGATCATTACAAATTTAATGGTCATTGGACCAAATTTGTAAAGCAAGAAAATATTTGATTTTGCGAAAGCAGTTGCAGATTTTGAATAATCATTTTCACATTGCTAAACAAATTGATTTGGAGAGAGAAGTTTGATTGCTTTGTGGAGATTTCATTTCAAGCTTTGGCATATTCATTAGACCTCTTGGGATCAATAATTGGCAGCCTAGAAACGTCTTGCAAATAGAGCAATTTATTTTAATACTTGATTAAAATTTGTGGCTCCTCGCAATATTAAAATCATAGCATATTATAAGGGTTTGGGAGCATTGCCTTTAGAAAGGAGATCATGGATTTTTTGCATCATTGTACTGACTGATTTGAGCATAGATTATCATAATTTTGAGTAGAAGGAAATCATGGCAATTCTAATTATGATCACAACCTTCATGGAATCCATTCGATGTACATTTGGGTAGAGATAAGGACAATTTTGTGAGCACAAATTCACTCCAATCATTATCAACTCAACAACAATCCAAGTTCCCAATCTTGTTGATTAAATCATCAATATGGTGCATCATATTATCATTGTCATCACAACTTGTAAATTGCATGGTTAGTATCAAATTAGATCATTGCATTGGCATTGTAAAACCACACCAATATAAGGGTGATCTATTTAGGAGTCATTTGGAATTTTGTAAGGTAGTTGAATATTATCTTTGGCAATACAATATTAAAGGAGTTTGGAATGCATTAGAAGAGTTTGATAAATTTCCTAATTGTTGTAGCATCCTAGTTGCATAAGAAATTTGCATGCCGACTATTTGTCTTAATGCCATATTGTTGTAGCTTCATATGTGTATAAATTTCAGTCATTTAGAGTTTAGAGTTCGTATGTCAACTGTTTGACACAATGTCCTTTGTTGTAGATGTTTATTTCTTGCATTTTTAGTCATACTAAGATTGAGAAATACCTTGTTTACATCACAACTTTCATTTGTAACTCATTGGCATACTTAGTTGGGTCTTTAGAATTCATTCTTGCTCATTCATCATTATTTCAAAACCAGAAACAAAAGGAAGAAACACTTATTAGTTGACAACACTTTACAAGACAAGTGTTTGAAAAAATTCCTAAGTGATCAAAACAGAAATTAAGGCCAAATTTTGCAAGGGTTTTTACACATATTAAACTATGCATCAACAATCCTAAAAGTCGAGGGTATTATGAAACTTATGGAGGATGAGCATCAATCTCAAGAATCCCAAGAATTTATGATGTTGGAACTAGAATAGGTCAATGTTGAATTGTATAATTTTATTTTATTGAAATGAATGTGTTGTATGCTCAAGTGTGCATGGTTTCTACACTATAGAGGTGGTTTTATGCATGAGAAATTACTTGGGCCCAAAATTTAAGGGATTATACATGCATAAAATCTATGCTCCACTATCACTCAAAGTTACAACTATGAGAAAACTTCTCCCATAAATTCATGTCATTTTTTGAAGTATATGTTTTTGAAAGATTGTGTTTATTCAACAGTTTTTGAATCCTTGAGACTAGTCAAAGGTGACACTATAAACAAATTATGATTAGTAAATAATTATATTTTGTGTAAATTTTATCTCACATTAATCATGTATTATAGATTGTTAAGGATACAATAGATCCAATGTAAGGATTGAGTTTAAAGAAAACACACAAGATGACCCACATAAGAGGAAACCTAACATCACTAAAGCAAAATACCTCCTTGGCTAGGAATCCAAGGTGTCATTAAGAAAGAGTTTTCTCTTGATGATAGAGGATTTTTGTCATCACATTATTTAAGACTAAAAGGATAAGAGTATAAATATGGAAAATAAACACATTTCATCAAATAGAAATAGAAACACACATCTTGAATGATGTATCTAAATGCTTCAAAATGAATCACTATTTATATGTTAGGTCCAACAAGGTAAACATTCAAGCCTTATTGAGGGGCCTAGTTGGAATTTCATCTTTGTAGGTTTGGGTTGTTTCATTTATTTTTAGAATTTCCCAACTCTCTAAGGCTTAGAGAATTTTTTTTTCTAGCAATCATCTTTTGATCTACCTTTTAATTTATGTAATAGAATATAGCCCTTAGGTTTAAAGTTTTGGTGTGAATATATGTCTTGTACCTAGTAAATGTCCTTACTTGGGACTTAGGGGACTTATTCACATGTTAAGTTTACTTAGGATTATAAGATTCCTTCTAGAAATCTTAGTTGGCATATCTAGATCTTATATTTCTAACATTAAATGCTTGATTCCTAGGTTGTCAATAGTTAGTTGCCTCATGTCATAGGATTAAGACACATGTCACAATCATGTTTAATCCTATACCTCACCTTTTTTATATGAGCAAGGTCATTGTACACTTTGTAACATACTTCATATTCTCATCATCATTCTGATAAGTCTTAATATAAAGTAAACTCATTTTCTTACATACTCTCTTGTGGAAGGAGTCCATTGTGTTTGCAAGTGGTCTTGGGTATATAGCCAATCTTAAGCTCTTACATGGTATTAGAGCCAAGCCTTGAAAATTTCCTCTCATATATGAGGGTTAAGATATTTCTAGTGATAGATCTTGGTTATTTTTAGTAAGGTTGAGCATGCTCTTCCCTTGCACCCTATGGTGATCTGGGAATCAAAAAACTTTAAAAAAAATCCAAATTTGGAGGTTCCTCTTTGAGGTTTTGATTGCAAGTTATTTTTGGCTCATGTTTGGGGTAATTTGATCTCACCATTGATTCCAAGGCATTTGATAAATTCAATATTAACTTTAATTTCATCAAAATATGACATATTTTGTCAGATTTGGGAGGGTTTAAAGTTGGGAGATGGTCACCAGATTCAAAAGGTAGATGATTTTTCCAGAGCACTTTGGACCAAAATTGACCTTGCCATTGTATTTGAAAGATCCAAAAACCCCCATTTTCATAGAAAATACTCCATATTTTGAAGACATTTTATTTTTAATGAATTTTAAAAATTCGTTCAACTATCTTAAATTTGGGAGCCAAATGACTGTCACTACACATTGTGTTAAATTTGATGATTAAATGGCCATCATACTTGTGCTCAACCTTTTCCTCCAGCTTCTAGTCACATGGAGACCACTTGCTAGCCCTTAGGAGGCTTAATTTTGGCCCCTTAAGTCTTAATTGGGCAGTTTTTTAAAATTGTCATATCTTTTGACTCTAGTATTGGATTTTCAAAAATAAGATATCATTGGAAAGTTGGTTATGAGAATTTTCTAGTGGTCTAGGTAATATTATCAAATTTTACATCTAGAATATTTTATTGTTGTTTGAATTCAAATCTCCCATTTGGACCTCCAAGCTCATAACTTTTTGCCTAGATCTTTGTTTTTCGTGATTTTTGTGGATTTGAAAAGGTATTGAGGAGCTCTATCAGTATGCCTATGCACTTTTTCTAGTTTCAACCATAGGTATCATTTATTCAAATTTTGGCACATTTTCATTTTGGTTAATTAATTGGACATCTTGACTCTTAGAGAGGTTATGTCTTTTTGAGAAGGCTTCATTTATAGTATACATCATGTTTGGGAGTTTCTAATTGTTTTTGAAGGTTAATTTCTTTGTAATTTTAGATATTTATCATATTTCATTATCGATTTTTCATTTCATCCTTCTTTGATTATGTTGAAAAAGGGAAACTATAAATAATGGAGAGATGACATCATAAAACATCTTTGTTGGCTTCATTTGTTGCCACATTGTATGATCTAGTCCCCCCTTCAGGTACAACTAGTAAGAAATTTTCTTGGAATTTCAAAAGGGATCATGTCTTGGGAGTTATTTCAATACATGTTGATGATGGGATTTTGAATGTTATTGTTCATTTTGAGTGTCTTCATCCTCTTTGGACTAAAATTTGGGAGATATACATGGAGGTACTGATACTCCACCATTCCCAAATGATCATGTTTCAAATTGTCTTGTGCCTCTTCATTTTTCAAACATGATACCCTATAACTATGATACTATTTAGGAGTTTGATTATTTGGAGTACTTTTTAATCTTTAGACGAGGATAATGAGGTCTATTCAAATGTTACTTCTTCTCCTTCAGAGACAGTTGTTGATCCTTCACCTTTAGTGATTCCTTGTGCATAGCCATTGATTGAGGCTCCCATCATTCTTGTTCAACAAAACCATTCATCTTTTTCTGGTGGCCCATTTAGAACTTCCAGTGATTCATTCCAACAAGTATCTCATTGTCTTCCTAATTGGGATTCCTATTTATCAAATATTGAATCTTTGTTTGTGGAGTCTCACATTTCAGATTTGGAGGTATATTTGAGGGGTTATATCTCCTCTTTGATGATAGTCATTTCATGACTATTGCCAAACCATCTCTCTCTCTCTCTCATCTCTATTTTTTTGTATTCTATATTTTTTCATTTATTCATTTTCTAATTTTTTTTACTTTGGGCTTTATTTTTTATTCTTTATTTTCTTGGTTCTCTTTCTAAGTATTTTATTATTTTTCATTTATTTCTATTCTTATTTAAATTTATGTGTTTGTTTTAACATTTTTGGTCATATATATATAGATGATTATTTGTCTTGATTTCTTTATTCTCATCCTTTAACATATACGTGCATTCTTATATTGAAGTTGGCCTTTTTTCTTTTTGCTTATTTAGTTAGTTAGTTGTGTAATTTAATTTGCATTTTTGAATTCTCTCCTTCTCCGTTTCCATTGTGGTTTGCTTCTTCTTGTGCTTTTATTAATTTTATATATTTTTCTTTTATCTTTTGTTCCTTCCTCTTTATTTTTGAATTTTCATTAGGGTTATGTTGTCTTGGTTGGTTAGTGTTTTTATATGTCTTTCATTTCTCTCTTTTATTCTTTTCTTTTTATTTAATTTTTTATTCTTTCCCTCATGGGTTGTGCTCTCCCCTCTCTCCCCCCTTTTTTGTCTATTTATCTTCTTCTCTAGCAAGTCTGCAACTAACATTTTCTCATCATTTTCAACTCTCTATTTTGATGACGAATCATGGAGTGTGATCCAAAATGTTGATGAAAAAATTGGAACACAATTGAATCCAAAAGCAAAAAAATAAAATCATGTGATGCCACATCAACAAAACATATTCACATGACTTAGTGCCCAACTATTGGGTCTGATGTAGTTTTTGAACTTTTTTGGATACCTTAACAAAAAGTATGTTGATGTGACATCATATTTGATGATGTGACCCTAAAATTATTCTTTTTAAGTAGGTGAGTTGCCAAATAAACTATTGTACAAAATTGGGACTGATTTGAAATCATATGCTATGAAATTTAAAAACTCAGAGGTAGGGTGCTCCACTATGGGCTCCTCACCCCTAGTTGCATAGCTTTTGCGAGCCATGCAAATGAAATATATCCATGGATTTTTGTTGTTTTTGGGTTTAGGTTTTTGTTGCTTGTTGGATTGTATTTGACTACCAAAATATATATGGTTTTCATATAAGTGCTTCTATGTTTAGGTACTTACATGCATATGAATTTGATGGTCCCTATTTCATGCATTTGCTCTTGTATGTTCATTATTTTCAATTGTGAATATAATCATGGCTTAAATGTTTACTTAGAAAATATTACATGGTTTTTGACCATGAACCATGGTAGCCCATTTTTAAGGAAAACTTGTCACATACATCATAGCAATTGATCCTAAATCTAAACTACAATAACCAATGTAAAGATATATTAGTTGCCTATAACATGTGTTATTTACCATGCTTCATGGACATACATTATGATATAAATTGTTGCAATAAGAATTAAATTTCAAACTAGTTCAAAAAAATTCAAAACTATCTAGCAATCCTAAAAAAATGTTTATTGCAAAATATGAATAATTAGTGTTTTACTTTATTCAAATTAAATTACACTTATTCTTTGGGTTTATTAATTCAAAATAAACATAGAGAAGGATTCTATGAATGATTAATTTGGAAGTCTTCTTGCTAGGTCATTTTACCATTTCTTCAAATAAAATTATGTTTTTTTTTAAGTTTAATTTTATAGAACTAAACATCAATTTCTTGGATTCTCTTTCTCTTGCTCCTCCAAAGGTTTGGTCTAGTTACTCAATGGCATGAGTGGGGCATTCAAAACCTTTTACTAAACATTTGGAGAGTTTGGAGATTTGATCTTACTTATCCATAAAATATATGCTTATGATTTTTCCCTTCTTAGGTATGAGGTAGAACTACAAACAATTGCAAGCCAACCTCTATTGATGATGTTGATGTTTTTGAGTAAAATTTTGTTTTTGAGTTCATAGTTTGAAAGTTTTTGCAATATTAGGCTGGCATAATTGATTAGTTTTATTTGATGGATGTCTAGGAGTTTTAAAATTCAATTTATGTTTTGTATTTAGACAAATATACTATGTTTTTAAAGTATATGCACACAATATGAATTATAACTCTATTAGTTGTCATAGATGCATAGCTCAATTAATTTCATGAGTTCTTTTTAATGGTTAGAACTAAAATTTTCATATATTTACTTATGGAATTTTGATCAAAGTTTTTTCAAGAGCCATTTCCTTTTCTATTCATTTATTAAAGATTTTGAACTACTAGATTTGTTTTATTATCAAATGATTTCCAATATTGACTTGTGTAGTTACTAAAGTTGACCTTGAATGCATATTGTTGAAGGTTTTAAATAGTTATAATGGATTTGAAATGAACCTCCACCTTGTAGGTGGAATTCTCCCCTAAGAGTAACCACCTCATTTTCTTAGGTACACTCAACTTTATTAATTTGAAAAGCAAACCATCTTTCAAATTTAAATAAGCTTTAGATCACAACTATTTGACAAGGGTAAAATCACATTTCTTTAGGTATATTTATTTAATACATTATTTTTTATACTTTTTCCTCCAATCAAGTAACCAGTGTAGTTTTCACCCATAATATGAATTTTTTCACTTTTTGTTTCACTTAGCAAATTTCCACATTGATTTTAACCATGCATCTTGCTTCATTTTTTATTTTTCTTATTTGAAAGTTTTAGTGAACTTACAATTATAGTCATCTCTAAAATAAATTTGAATATGATAATTGATTAGTTGGATTTGTACAATAACTTTCATAATATTATTCCTCTACTAAATGTCAATATAAAAATATTTCTTGCTAAATCTATGCTTAACTAAATTTTTTGTAGAATATCGAGAGAGACTGTTGTACTATATAGACAGTGTTATATGTCAACGTATTTATTAGTTCCTGCCGATAGGTAGGTTTACTATTGCAATCGATGCATTTGATTTTTTATTAGTCGCTTGGCCAATGTGATTGTGTTCTTTAAAATATTTTTGACTTTTTCCTATAGTTGGGATTTAAATACATATTTTTGGCGCTTGTTTATTCTCATGTTTCTAGCTATGTCTTCATAGAATATTGAGAGAGAGTTATTATATTGCCTAGCTATGATTGTATATAAGGAATTTGTTTATCCCCTTATTTTAGAGCTATGGCATGCAATATACATATGTTGAAACTTAGTTACTACACATGCATATTTTTGTATTTTTTAATATTTGGAAGATGCGAAATTTTATTAGTATCATAGTCTATATCAAACATCTTTCTAGTAAAACTATTCTTCCAACTTTTGGCAAGGACTATAATTGTATTGTAGGCCATGTTTTTATTTATTTTGAGAGAATACTTTAATATAATTTCATTTTTATATATGTTGTTATTGTGTGAAGTTGGATTCATTCTTCTATGTTGTTACTTATCCATTTACACATATTTTAATATGGTTGACTTTATTTGTATATTCCTATGCACTTTCCCATATGCTTTATATTTATTGCATTCTCATTTAAAAAAAAGGGATCTAAAATGAACAAAAATAAGTACACTTAATTGACTTTGATGACCAAAAGATAGTTGTCTAAATTATTTTGAACATGAATTTATAACCATAGCTCAAAATCACTTCTTATTCAAAATTTAAATTTAAATTTGGTCAACTCTTGCCTATGTCACTAGTTCTTATGACCTAACTAAATACACAATTTCATAATTTATTGCTACATTGATATATTTTAGAGGTACTCATCTACATTTATTTCATTGTCAAGTAATTATTTAAATATCATTCACATTTATGAAAGGAGTGTGGTAGGAACACTTCAATTAGAGCATATAGAAATGATTTGATTCTACATCACATCTTAGAGAATTTTCATCTTTTATTTTTATTGTCCTCAATCACTCACATGGTCATAAATTTGACTTTTTAGGGAGGTTGACCTAAGAGGACATGTACCCTAGCAATATAGTAGCCCTATAAATGTATTCTTAAATATAATTAATCCCCATAGAAAAGTAGATAACAATGAATTAGGTGAAATTAGAAACAATAGTATACACTATATTAGATTAATTTTGTAGCTAGAGATTAGTTCATGTAAGCAGAAAGTGTCCCAAATATGCAGAATTGATCCTCTATAATTGAAAAGTGATTATCGTTTCAAGGTAAAATACAAACAAGAAGACCCATTTTCTAGTCCCAAGACAAATCAAATTTAGTGAAAAACTATAATTATTCTCCTCCATTGAGAATAGAGCTAAGTGACCTTATACATTGTATTTCATTTCCTAGTTTAACATTTAAATGTTCAATTATCTCTCCCACAACTATTAATTATTAATATAGGTTAATTTATTCTTGTGTGCATGTGTCTTATTATATTAGCCTAGATTGTGTTTGGGAGAAGTTTATTTCCCTTTGCATTTTAATTTATGGATTTTTCATTTTATGAATTATATATTCTATTCTCATATGTATTCTTCCTTTTATCTTTTTGCATTATTGATACATTCTTATTCTAGGATTTGGTGTACTTATTTGCATACCCTTTCTTTAATCCACCCTACCCAACCTCATTTTGGATTTAGAGTTTACATATTAAATTTATTGAAAATTTTATTAAGGACTGATTTTCTAACATACATCAAATCCTATCTCACTTTAATACCATTTAGTCACATTTATTAGGGTCTTTACATGTTAATTTTTTGGATATCCATCATTGGATTTATCTTTATTGATATATCTTCACAATAGCTCCTTTTAGGTATTTCTCATTATCTAATATGTATGCTTATATTTTAGATTTTGATCATGTTCACCATAATGCACACCATGTTATGTTATGAAATAATTTAAGAGAACCAACCTAATGTGCAACTAATTATTAATACGTTTAATAAATACTATTGATAAGAGAAACATGTGGAACATGAAGAAAAACATGCAAGAATCAATGAAGAACATCATGATGATAAATTTTAGAATGAGAATGATGTGATGATTCTCCTTGTTTGGTGTGCCTTCACTTATCTTATTTCATACTTTGTCTTACCTCTTTTGGGGTAATTTTCCTTCCTTCTTACATTGCATGTTGGTTCTTATGTTTGTTTACATCTCCCTTACCTAGCTCTATGCCCTTATGTGCCTTACTTATTCTTATGTTTTATCATGCTTACTAGACATTTATTTCTTATTTTCTCTTGTCCCTTCCTATTATTTTATGCATCCTTATGTTTTTCCTTAGCATGATCTACCATACCTTATGATCATTATCACATTATTATGATACTTCCATTTTCTCACATGCTTATTATATCTCACTTATATTCCTTCTCATGTCCTTATCTTAAAACCTAGATGGTTCTTGTGATCATTTATCACATGTTTTGTTTCCTTTGAGCCTTCATTACCATATATTTACATTGGGTATCATTTATTCCCTATTTTGAGATCCTATTGATATACAATTACATTAGAGGCATCATACCTTCCCACTATATCATTTAGACCTACATAGTTATACGTTACTTCAAGGACTAACTCTTTTGAGTGGAGGTATCTTGCTCTTCTCACAATTTTCCTATTATATCATTTCCTCTCTTTTACCCTAGGGGATATAATTCCTTCCCACTGCACCATTACCTTGAGATCTCATTCCTCAATATATGATACCACTAGAGACTTATTGACTTATCTATACCATTGCATCCTCATGATCTTAGATGTGATGTTAGGGGCACATGCTTAGTATTATGTCTTATGTACCTACACATATATTTTTATCCATTGTGGGCCACATGACTATGTTCATTTTCTCATGTTGGAGGAAACCCTATTCCTTAACGATATATAACTCACGTTCTGACCACACTTATCTTTTACAATATTTTTCTTGCTTGTTACACAATGTTTTTTTTTACAATCATTACTTTACATTCTTAGCTTATATTTACATTTAAATTACTATTCCCCTCACCTCTAATACCTTGCATCTAATGGATGCAACCAATTGAATGAGCATATTCTATTGTTAACACTCCTATTTTGAGATTGTGAAGGATTGCATGAACATATATAGAGACTTGTCATAGTGACAAGATGGATCATCACCACATGGCATGCCAATTATTAGCATGTATTTCCATTCCTTGACTAACAAGTGAGGAAGAACATTACCACTTTCATACAAGGAATTTTTTTCTAACCTTACTCTCTCTCTTCTCTCCTTCATCATTAATGATAATAAAATTCTTGTAGATGCATTCATTTTTACTTGTGTGAAGAAAGATACTCATTGCATAATTTTCTATTTTATAGTTCGCATGGAGCATGCATGTGGAAGGATAGAATTAGATGATGATATTCAATAGGTTCTATGACTTTATATGGACATGAGTATCCTCTTATGTCTAAATATTTACTTTAAATGCATGTTTTTGATTGCTACATACTTCAAGATATGTGATCATTCTAGGATTCACATGCACCTCAAAGTGGAGGAAAATTTTAATGGTAAAATTTGCATACCCATGACAATTCATGTTAAGTGTTATGCCAATTTTGAGAGAATACCTTCATACAATTACATATCAACAAACAACATGATCTTGTGTGAAGTTGGATTCAATTTCCCCATGCTAATACTTAGTCATTTATACATATTCTCACATATTTTTGACCTTATACCATCCATTTATACACACTTCCTTGTGTTATTTAAATTTATTGCATCTCACATGTAATAAAAGTTGGAATATAAAAATAACATAAATAAAAATATCTACTATTTCTACTATCTAGAAGATGATTTTTATTGTTTTGGTCATAAATTTTGAACCATAACTCAAAATCACAACTTCTTATATCCATTGGAAGTAGAATAAAATTTCAAATAAGTTTTTAAAAAATTTGAGATAAGTTACTCTCATAATATGGAAAATCAATATCATGCGCATGGAATTGATTCCACACCTTTGGATATGACCTCTTACACTTCAAATTTGAAATTTGATGGACTCCTACCCATTTCACTAGTTATGAGCTAGATAAACACATGTATGCATAATTTATTGCTATGTACTTGCATTTATGAAAGGAGCATGCTGGGAAAATTTCAATTAGAATACCTACAAAGAATCTATTTTTTTATCACATTAAGCTAGAGAATTTATATTTTTGGAACTTTTTGTCCTTGATCATTTGCATAACCATAAAGTTTATCTTTTTTGGGGTTTGTCCTAGGCGAGTGTGTACCCCATTGAATTGATAATTCTCTAAAGGTAGTCTTAAATATCATGTTTTCAATAATGAAGTAGGCATAATAGGAAATGGGTGTGCACATCATACCATATCAAATTTGTGGCTAGCTATCAAATTCATTCCTACATGAGTTTTCCAAACCCATAAACTCAATCCTCCATTAATTTTGTAGAGCTTCCCCTATACCAAATCACCTGATGTAGATAACATACATACAACTTAATGGACCTACATATCCCAAATTATGCAATTCATTGTCCTAGAGGTGCCTCATTTAAATTGTCAAGAAAGGAATCACAATCTTGAGATGATGTGAGCACTATATGTTTAACTCAGAATCCTAAAAATTCCTACTCGATTGAGTACAAAAAAAGGTAACATAATCAATTCTAATTATGAGCAACTAACTGAAATAACTTCTTTGTAGAAACATAACTAAGTAATACTAATTGTTGTAAGTAACTATAATGACTACTATGGGTAACTATTCCTACGTAGATTGTAACTAAATGACACTTTAGCTGCAGTGTGATTCAATAATACTTAATTGTTTATTTAGTATCAACATATAATGTAAATTAAAAAAATATAATTCAAAATTTAACTCATAACCTAAACTAACATGGATTCTCCAGTACCTCAAGTGGCCCTTGCTTGAGCTGCTGCAATCCATAATGTTTTTCTTCAAATCTTAACTCAAAGATTCATGGAAATTGGTGTATTCTTCTTTATTGCAAGTTGAACATACAAAATATAAAAATAGAGTATTTGATAACAATATTTATATTCATATGTACTTCATATAGAAATCTAGCTAGAGCTTGGTCTCTCACAAGATCATACATATATCTATATATATAGGATCTTTTGAGAGTCATCTTAGTTTTGGACTAAAAACAAACTATAAGCAACTATCAACTCTCCCAAAAACATAAGAAGAGGACCAAGTCTTATTTCAAAAGTAAATAAAAACTAGTGGAGATAAGAGTGTAATACTTTTATTAGGACTCTTCAACAATTAAGAAGATGGTTATAACTGAAGATATGCTTAATCAGGGAAAAACTTATTGCAAGCAACTAACCACTATTAGTACAAGTCTCCCATTTCTTCCATGATTCAATTAATAGAATAAAGTGAAAAGATGGAGTGATCCATAAATAATCATATCCACACTCCCAGTCCATTGCTTGCATTAGCTTCTAGAAGAATGTGCGTGTTGAAGTTGATCACCTCCTTTGACTATGATGGTTGGCATCCTTTTGCTGCGATTTGAAAATCCTTTTATTGTGGGTTGACAAATCCTTCGTTGTAGGGGTTATTTTCTTCGAAAGGTATTTTTCATCATTAACAACTATAATTAATCATAAAACTCTACTAAATTTCAAATGCATTCAAAGATCAGACAATCATTCATCAATATAATATATCATCTTCAATGCTTTTAAATACTTTAGAATATGTGAAAATGTTTGGAAATGTCTTTGAAACTTAGTAAAAATATGATAAAAGCTATGGAACTAAGGCAAGGAAAACAAGACATTTCTAGGGCTCATCAAATTTAATAGGACATTTTGATTCTAAGGAAAAATACATACAAGAAGGACCTTTTTCTAGTCCTAAGATAAATTGAATTTGGTATCAAACTAGAACTATTCTCCTACATCAAGCGTATAGCTAAGCATCCTTATTTGAATTAAATTTAATTTCCCACCTTACATTAAATTATTCAGTTATTACTCCCACAACTTTAATAAATTAATCTAAATTGCTTTGTGCTTATGTGGACACCTCTTATTGGATTAGCCTAGAGTAAGCTTAATAAATGCTTATTCTTCTTAATAAATATATTAGTTATTAATTTTTATATAAAATGATTTTATTTATATAATTATTATTATATTATTCTAAATATTTACAATCAAAATAATATTAATCAATATATAAATATAGTATTTAAATATTTACATTATATCTTTTAGATTACATAGTGTACAAAGTTTTAAAATAAAACAAATATAAAGATAAATTTTGCGAAGGAAATACACTTTTCATAAATGTAATTTAAGCTAATAATATAAATGCTTCTTATTAGGGATAAATTAACCTATATCTAGTAAATCATGGATGAGAATGAAGAAGTGTGTGAAATAATATTATTTTATGAAATTAAATACAAACAAATAGGACACTTATTTGTGCGATCTTTGATGAAGAGTCAAACTTAATGCCACGTAGATTATAGTCACCTCAACATTGAAATCATATTTCTAATATTTATAAATACCTTGAAACTATCATAGTTTGTAAATTATAAGTAATCTATGGCTTTAGATCAATTCCCCAACATGGATTTGATTTGTAACCCATCCGTATGGTTTGGTTAAATATATGCTTTTGTTATTAAAATAAAAAAATAGATCCTAGAATTCTTGAATCCTAGAGTTATTAAAATAAAGAAATGGAAGAATAAATACTATTACAATGAATGCTTGTGTAGAAACAATATAAAATCAATTCTAATTAACACAAGAATGCATATCTTGATTTGGTCCAAAGCTCACACATGTGGTTTTATTAGAAGTGCCAAAGAAGCAATCAATGAAGACATTATTGGCAATCAATCCAAGGATTTTAAAAACTCAAGGGATTCCCCTCTCCCACGCCCCCCCCACCGGCCCCCCTCCCCCCGCTGCTCCCCCAACTTAACTTCATACTACAAAAGCATGAGGGCATTATGCTAATCCAAATAATTAATAATGATATATTTAATAATACCTTTGAGTTTGTTTAATGAATGATCATCCATTCGTAACATATTTTGTATGGTCATTAATGTATGCATCTTGTTGTGGTTAATCAATTAATTATTGGTGGACATAAATCAATAAGTGTGTGAGGAATACACATTTTGACCATAGGCCTCCAAAGATCTAGATTTTTTAGTATAAAAACATGTATATGTGATAGATCTTGTAGGTTTTCATTCTTCATCTCATGCAATTCTTATATCATTAATATGTACATTTCAACACTTCTAATTGCAATATAAATTTTGACACACATTTATGAGTGCAATGCTTAAATTAGACTTAGATTGAGGCGTGTGAATTCCCTCTAAAGGTTGTGATTTTCTAATTAGATAAGAAGAACTAAATTGAGTATCTTCCAATTGATCATATTGTTCTTCTAATTCAATTAAACCAAGATCACATCCTTTAGTTGTATTAATAAATTTCAATTGTGATTCACCAATGTCAAGCACATTAATGGAATGTAAAGGGATCATTGAAATCTCATTATTATATGTAGATTGAACCACCTTATTATGTAATACTTCATTAGGCATTGCAATTGCCTTTTGTGGATATGTTGAAGTGGATAGTTGATGATATGAATGGGATAATGACTATGGTAACAAAATGTTTTGGATATAGAGTAGATGGTAGTGGATAGGATGGATATGGTGGAGATGGCAGTATATGTGATCGGTATTGTGGTTGTTGTGAGCATTCATTTTTCTATTTTTGGTAAGTTGGAGATTGTTCCCATTCACCAAAAATGTTAGGTGGAGAAGCATTTAGTGAAGAAACATATTACCTTTCTAATCCAATAGAAGTATAATACATTTTAAAATCATTAAGCATACCTTGATTTTCTCGATTTGTTGTATGTAGTTGTCCTTGAGTTACAAAGAAGACTTTCTCACTTCCATCATTGTTTTGTTGAGGCTCACTTATAACTTGTATCTCCTTCAATTTTTCTTCATTTTCTTGAACAACTTGGAATGTACGTTTATCTTCCTCCCTACAACAATCAGAACAAATATTGGTCAAATCTTCATCTATTAATTCATTGTCAAAAATCCATTGTCCCTCTAAGAATTCTTGAATTATTTTTTCTTGCTTAGTTATGAGAATAACAATTGTAGATGTTTGTGAAAATGCTAATGGAAGATCAAGATCATCTAAGTTGCATTCATTAGGTAGAGGGGACATAAGAACATCACCTTGTGCCAATGTGATTTCCCCACTAATTTCTTCTTTGGTTTTTAAATTTGAAAGTGGCGATAACACATTTTCCTTCTTCTATGGCCTTCAAATTCTTTATTTTTGAAACATTTTTCTTTGAAAATTGATATGCTTGAACTACCTTGAAAATGTAACATTTTTTTTGTTTGTATGCTCTCTGCACTTGTTTATTTGAATCATTTTTTTCTTTTCCACCAAGTTTTATCACATGTGGTGTTGATATATCAATAGTTTTACCTTCTAATATTTACCTACAAACTCTAATCATGCATCTATATGATTTATAATAACACAAAATAGGATTAATCACCTAGGCAATGCCAACAATCATGTGAGATTTTTTCCTAACGCGTTGGTCCTAACTCAATTCACCAAGCTAACAAGCCTTTAACACCTTTCCCTAGCAACAATGCAAAAATGATAGGCCAAAACTAGGGTAAATAATGAGAATTTTTAATGTATAGTAAGTGAATTTTAGTTTGGTCTAAGTGTTAATCTGAGGGCATAAACTTGTGAAAGATGTAGTGGCTATATGCGCAAGGGGTGTAGGTAGTGATATGAGTGTGGATGAAATGTAACTATTCTAATGAAAACAAAATCATTATTTTAAAATTACTACAAAAATTCAAAATAATTTTGCTACAGGAACTATGTAGCCTGTTGAAACTGTACAGTTTGCTATAGGAACTATGCAAATTTTTGAAACTATATGTGATAGGAACTATGAGAAAAACTATAATTTAAAATATTATCAAATAAATAAATAATTTAATTTATGAGGATTGATCTAAATTATTATGATTAAGAAGCTATAAATTGAATAAAAAAAAAAATTAATAAAAAAAAAATTCACCACCATTTCATGAGAGTGGGCCCTCCTCTCGTTCCATGGGGTGATAGAAATAATTTGCTACAAATTCCTTAAGACTTAGACAAACTGTAGTCTATTATTTTTTCTATAAAAAAATACATATCTCTCTCTCACGCCATTTTTTATGTATTATATAAGAAATGAGGCACTACTGATTTACATAATTCTTTCCTATGATCTCTCCACAAAATCAGATTTCAAATGAGAGAATCATGGAGAGAATAATGTAACTAAGATATTCTTAACATGATATATTTGTTTGGTAACAAAATAACCAATATCATTTATTGATTTTAACAAAATAATATGAACATTTATTTTTGTCTTGTGGCCATAATAACAGAGACTAGAAAAGTTGTTTATGGCTAGCAAATATTACATTTAATTTATGACCATTACAATATAAGATTTTTTTTTTGATAAGGTAAGCAAGGTTTTGAAAGGGCCCAAAACCTTGTACAAAGCTAAGAAAAGGAAATCTCCAAACACCAAAGTAACAAACTTTTCCAAGGAAAACAAAGAAACAACACTAACAAAAACATCGCAGTAACACTACAAACTATCAACCAACACTTGGTCACCATATAACTAGGAGTGATAGAACACTTAGAACCAACAACAATCCTAAGTCAATGCCCAAGAAACATCATAGACCCAGAGCCAAAGAACACTACAAAGTCAAACACAGGATGCGGTCCAAGATCCCATCACCAATCACAGTTCCCACCTCAATAAGAGACAAGAAAGGGGAAAGAAACAAGGCAATAACAACACCCAAAAACAACTCCAACTTCCCAAAACTCTTCACCATAATAGAAGAGTATGACATCAAAGGGCGAAGCCCACATAAGGACCACCAAGCCCCCTCCAGCCCAACCTATCTCCACCTCAATAAGAGATAGCCCCAGCTCCATAGGAGAAGCCAAAAAGAGGTCCATTTGAAGATCACAACATTCAACCATATCCACAAACTCCACCTCAAAAGGATGACTCCACCTTAATAGAAGTCACAAAATGAGGAAATGGGAAGAAAGTAAGAACCAAATAAGCAGCAACAGTGCTCATTAACTTCAAACCCACCTGGGTTGTGAGAAAAAAAAAGACTTCCAAAGGAGCTCTAAATCCAACCCCCATCAAACACATCTGTACCAGGGAACTAGCAGCACAAACAATTCAACCACAACCACGAGCAAGCCATGGCCCACAAGCAGTCCACACCCATTCGCAAGCTAACTAGGAAAGACAACATATCCTTTACCAAAAAAACCCAAAGAAGGGCTTGCACAAAGGAGCTTAACAACAACATAGTAACCTCCACCAACACAAGCCCAAAGGCATAGAGACCACAAGAGCAAGGGGAACCAAAAACCAAGCTCAAGAAAAGCAACAAACACAACTCCAAACCACAACAATAAAATGATAGAATCATCATAGCCAGATCTAAACCTTCCTCCTACAAGAGAGATAAATAAAGCCCCAAAACCGAGGAAAAGGAAAGAGCAAAGGTGTGGAGTAGAGCCATATGGATGGCAATGTAACATACATCAACCTGAAAACCAAAACCAACAAACCAAAACCAACTAGCGCTAGAGCAACCCTGAACAACACCAACAAGGGGTGGGGAGAAAGCTCCAACCCCACATGAACCACAAACAACAACCCCTGAAGGGTCCAACAAATAGAAGGAGCCAAAAGCACACCCCAAACCTCCAACATTGACTCCACTTTCATCCTCAACATCATTGTCTTTCTCTCCAACGCTTGTAGCAAACAAATCTGCAACCTTACGCCCAAACCTGCACTTCCTTGATCCAAAGGCCCAACACCACCCCATCTACCTCAGAAAAGAGGTAGAACAGAGCAAGGAAAGATGGAGCAGCCGTGAGGAAGCAACACAAGCTCACAATGAAGGCCGAGCAATAGAAGGAAGACACCCCAAAGGCCAAGCGAAGGAGGCAAAGAACATCAATCAACCCCAAACATCCATAAAAGGAAAAGACTAGGACTTTTAAGATGTACGCCCCAACAAAGGTGAGACCACCAATGATTCTAGATGCGCCAAAACCAAGATCTCAACACTAAGACCAGCCACGTACCTCAGAAAAGTACCACATAAGCCGCTCTAGGGACAGGATAGATCAGAACGGATGTCCAACACCTAAAAAACACCTCCCACCAGGGGCAAACAACAGATCCTAGCAAGGAGAGGGAAACCCAACACAAAATTACGTAGAACAACAACAGGGACGACCTACACCAAGATAGGAGAAGACAAAAAGCCCTTCCAAGATCCCAGCAAACCAAAGCAAACTCTAGGATCATCCTCTGAATCCTCATCACCATCCTCACCTCCCCCAATAATTTTCAAAAAACACCCTTTTCCTGCTCATTGCCATTGTCCCTTTTTCACACCATTATAAGAATTTGTTGTCACAAAAGATTAAAATATATTTGATCAAATATAGTGAAAAGTGTTTATTGGCTGGAAATAATTTACTGAAAAATGCATCCACAGGCGACAAAAAATCTATTATGAAGTCTATTATCTCCACCTTTATTGATATGCTATTGGAATTATTTTCTCAATATAATGACATCAAATATTAGTAAATACAATCTAATATTATTATTCATGTATTTTATTTAAAAACTAAATTAAATATTACTTATATATATTTAATCATATGCAACATAAAGGTGGTAAAATGATATGGAATGGTATGAAAATGGAATATTAAAGTAGGTATTAAGCATACAAAAATGGCTAAAATATTAAATAAAATGGAACATAAATGACTCTCATCATGAAGTTGATTTGCATTTTGTCTTCTCTTATTCTTTTGTTTACTCCTTATCTTCAGGTTACAAAAATATTGAGACATTTCTATATAAAATCTAACTTTGAGAGTTAAGTTTTTATCAAAATAAGTTGTAAAGCTATCTCCATTCTAATTTTTCTCTTTTGGTTGTTCTTCTTTTCTTTGTAAGAACTTAAACTGATTGGAAAGGCCTTAACACAAAATTGACCATAGTTATGTTATTTGCAATAGTACTTTCTTTACATATAGGAGTTTAATTGCCCTTGGAATATTTAAAGATTTTGTATTGTATGTAATAATTATTCCATGAGATAAGTTGTTTGTTGTTGGCCTTAAATAACATTTTGATAAAATTATACTAAATTTATGTCTTTTCATCTATTAGAGCCTTCTTACTTCTTTTTCCCTTGTCCCTACTTATTTTATTTCTTCACATTGACTTTGCAACTTTCTTCATTCTCTTTAATAAAATATAATATCTTTTATTGGGTTGCATAAAAATCATTAGCTTCAACCCTACAAGTTGATAATATCAAAGTTTAGATACCATTTAATGTACCTAACTTATGAACCCAAACACAAGTTGTACATTTGTTTGAACCACCAAAAATAAGAATGATTAACTTATCTAATATATGTTGCAAATCCCTATGAGGCTGATTTATATTTTTCTTTCTCTCATTTTCTTGTCTACTCATCTTCAAGTCTCAAAAATTAATGAGATATTTTTGCATGAAATTCAAGTTTGAGAGCTCTGTAGAAGTAGCATGCATGAGTAAGGTGATGAAATTTCCACCATTCCAACCGTGGGCACCCCTACTCTATATAAGTTATAAAGTTATCTCCATTTTGATTTTGCTAATATTCTCTAGTTATTCTGTCTTTGTAAGAACTTAGGCTAGAAAATCCTAGATGCATAATTGATTATGGTTTTGTAATTTGTAGTAACACTTCCTTCACCTATAAGGGTTTGAAGACCTTGGATACCCAAATTATATATTGTTTATAATAATTGTGTCATGAGATTCATTAGTTTTTGTTGGCCTTGACTCATGTTGGGCAACAACATTATATTGATTTTTTATCTTTTCATCTGTTAAAGTCTTCTTACCCTTTCCCCATTTGTACTTCTATTTCTTCACCCTAAATTTGCAACTTTCTTCATTCTCTCAAATAGAATCTAATGCTTTCGCTCAATCATATTAAAATCATTAACTCTAACCTTGCATATTAGCAAGAACAATTCTTTAATACCACTATAATATATCTAACTTATAAACCCAAGCACAAGTTGTATATTTGTTTGAACCATAAAAAACAAGAATAATTAGTTTACCTAAATTGTGTCACACGACCCTATGATGTTGATTTGCATTTTGGGTAAAAGTACAAATTTGTGTCACATTTTATAAAGTAATTGATCAACACAAACAAAAAATTTCAACTTTGATCACATAAAAGTGGTTTTTATGTTTTGAATTTCAAAATTATGTAAACTAATAAAATGTAGAACTCTTGAAGTTTATCCCTGTAACTTTTCAAATTTTTAAAAATTGTTTTGATATATTTTTTTAAATTTAAGAGTAGATTTTGAATTGCTGAAAATTTCAAGAAAAAAGTGACATTAAGTTGATGTCAAGAGAAATAAAAAAACAACTTTATTTTCCCCCGAATTTTTTTCTCAAATAGATAACTTTAGTATCTAATGCATGAAAAAAAAAAATAAAAAAAATTTGATGTATATTTTCCTTGTAATAATGTCTTTTAAAGTCAAACGTACCAAAATTTGATAGTTTTCATTTGACGTCAACTATTGTCTATTTTTTTTATCATTTTCAAAAAATAAATTACACCTTTTGAAGAGGATTCTCTTCTCTAGTGCACCATATATTTTTCAAATTTTTTTAATTTGTTTCAATGCTTTTTTTTTAAATTTCTAATCAACTTCATTTTTTTAAATTAGCAAAATATCAAATATATATATATATATACTTGGATTCTTGACTCTGAGCTTTACAAAAAGGTATTTTTAGTTTTTTGAAAAAATCATTTTGATTGAAGAAATATCATATTCAAGTGGAAATTTTCAAAAAAACTAAAAAAAGATGAGGTGGTTGCCAACAAGGATGCCACATAGACAGTTTCAGCCAATTGAAAAACTTATGCAAATTCTATTGGATTTTATATTGACAAAGGAAAAAAATTATTTTGTTGTTTCGAGTAAAATTGTTTCACCCGAAGCTTTATGTGCCACATATAGGCCACAGTTTTGGGCGAAACTATTTTGACCAAAATTGTTTAGGTCAAAACTGTTTCACTCAAAACCATTTAGTTGGCCGAAAGTGTGACACATGTTTGTGCTTTTACCCTTTTGTCTTATCTCATTGTTTTGTCTAATTTTCATCTTCATGTTGCAAAAATCGATGAGACATTTCAACATGAAGTTCAAGTCCAAGAGCTCTGTAAGGGCAACACAAATGGGTAAGGCAATGAAACTCCACCATTCTACTTGTGGGCATTCCTACTCTATATAAAAAACAAAGTCATCTCCATTCTAATTTTCTTCCCTCAATTGTTCTTCTCTTCTTAAAAACTTAGGTTGGAAAGGCTTAGATGCAAAATTGATCACAATTTTGTTATTTGCATTAACACTTCATTTGTAGAGATTTGAATTGGTCTTGAAATACTTAAATTTTGCTTTGTTTATAATAATTGTGTCATGAGATTTTTCATTTGTTAATGGCCTTTACTCATGCTGACAATAACATTATATTGCATTTCTATTTTTTCATCTGTTAGAGCCTTTCCTTTTTCCCCATTTCTACTTTTTAAATTTCTTAATTGATTACAATTCTATTATTTGCATTGACGCTTCATTTGTAGAGTTTTGAATTGGTCTTGAAATACTCAAATTTTGCTTTGTTTAAAATAATTGTGTCATGAGATTTTTCATTTGTTGATGGCCTTTACTCATATTGACAACAACATTATAGTGCATTTCTATTTTTTCATCTATTAGAGCCTTTTTCCTTTTCCTCCATTTCTACTTTTTTAATTTCTTAACTTTGACTTTGCAACTTTCTCCATTCTCTCTAATAAAATTTGATCTCTTTCATAAGTCTAGATTAAAATTGTTAGTTCTAACCCTACAAATAGACAAAATCAAAGCTCTAATATCATTGTAATGTCTATTTGTAATATTTTATTAAACTTTGATTTTTTTTTGCATTTCCTTTCTATGTAACTAATTAACATGCAATATCAATATTTAATATTGAAGCCTTTCAATGCATCAAATTTATTAATCCAGCACTTATAAAATATTGATATGAATAATAATATAACTATATTCAATCAAACACTTCTAAAATCAATATTCAAATAACACAAATTAATATGGGTACCAACATAATGCTAACAAGCATACCACCAAGGCACTGCAAAAATAAACACCACCACAAATAAGATAATGGTTGCGATTGAAATCAACAACCAATTTATATGACAAACCCATGTTCGTACAAACTAATGTTATAAATACTTATCACAATGATAGAGTAGTGTAGTTGTATCGTAGTGGTAGTACTATAGTAATTACATTGTAGCAAATTATAAACTAAAAAATAAATTGCAGTATTCTCTACAACTGTTATTCTTAAGTGAAATCACCTAAAAAAAAAAAAAAAAATTGTCCTCTACTCTTGCCTACAATCGAAGAGGGTTTTCATCCTTCAAATCTTCACTCTTAAGAATTTTCATCCTTGTAAGAAATAGAAACCATTAAATAAAATGGGGCATTGATTTCACAAATTGGATGTTTTTAAAATGGGGCATTGATTTCACAAATTGGATGTTTTTTGTGAGTAATTATCTTTCTTTTATAAGCTTCATTTTGACCCTTTTATTTTGAATTCTCTTTCCTCTCTAAAATTCCTTTCAAGAGTGTTCACTTAAAATGTTCTAAAATATTATATGAGACGTTATTATGTTCTATCTAAATAACCCACTTTATAATAATATTTGAATTATCCTTTTACAATATTTTAAAATAAAATTACTAAGATTCACTTTAAATATTATTATTAAACTACTTCCTAGAATGGATACAATCATAAACTGGTGCACATTTTAGCTTCTGCCATACTTGCCACGAATATGGAAATTCTAATTACTTTATAAGATTTTGAAATTACACATTAGGATTGCAAGAAACCCATTCTTGAAGCCTGGGCTCAAAGTCTAAAAATATTAGAAAAGTGAATAACATATGTATGGATAAACTGATAATAATATGATAAACATCATCTTATTAGGATACACCGTGCAGGTGATCCCTCAGCTCCCAATAATCTTAGGGGAAGGCAATGCAGGGAATATATGCCCAATTTAACATCATCTAGTTTCAGGCCTTCCACCAAAATGATATCCTGTAAAGCAAACACAACTTTCAAATTTATATTGTTTTAGTTAGAAATGAAGCTGGGATGTTAAGCTACCAAGCAGACATGTAAACAACTCCTGTTCATATGATTACACTCTGCATAGAGAGAAGGATAATCTCAATCCTCCTAAAGTTGTAGGAATTAATCTCTAGGATCAAGCATCCAGGTAACATCATTCATTTCTGTGTAATTTATAAAAAATTAGTGAGAAGGTTTCAAATGTTCACTTTTTTGTAATTTTGATCAAGGGGTGAAAAAATTTGAGTCAGGAAAATAATAGTTTTCTGAATCTCTAAGTTGCACCCTAAACTAAATTCTTCGTGCATAGGAAATAGAAATTGTTACCTTGCTTTTTAGTAATACCAAATGGGCAGCAGTAGCCTCAACATAGGCACCAGCAGAGAGATAGTCAATTCCTGCAGTCAACAGAAGATATGAAAATGGATAAAAGCTCGCTCACTGATGTATGCATTAATACAGGGGAAAAAGAACAGAAAATGTAAGATACAATTCACACTTCATTATTCCACTCAATGATGAAAGGACGAGACTTAGTTATAAGTGCAGAAAAGTATTCTCCTGTTTGTATAGCTCAACTGCACATCCACAACTTTTATTCTTACATATTCTTTCACTCTTAACATCAATGATGTTTGAACAAATCCATGTATTTCTTATTTTTCATCCAGAATCTCTAAATAATCGGAAGTTTTCTATGTTTTGAGAATGCTATGAAATCATTCTCCGATGCCCTTGTAGGTGCAACATTTAGCTAAGTTACCAGTTCAGATTTGGGTTCAAGTATGCTAGTACAGGTAACTTTTTTTAGAGGAATTGGCTACATTTTGGTATGTCTGTACAAAAATATATAAAAATCATAATTATCTACATATTTTAGCCTAAAAAAATTAACTTCAGTTAAACACGTAACATACATATAATATATTAATAATGTGAATTACCATATAAATTCTATAAGATTGTATATACCTCAATATCAAAAGCTGTAACCCCTTTTGGTGGACTCCACCAAGAACTCCATTTCATGTCGCTCTCAGGTGGAAGTGTCTAGACTTAAACTCACAATACAAATGTGGTGGACATTTCAAGGCACTAAAATGTTAAAGCATGTGTTGTTTTGATTAATGCGAAGCCACTAATTATTGCTTTTTACAAAGAAATGCAGCAGGTAATACTCCAAAACTTATCATAAAAAGACAAGACATAAGACTTCAAAGATTCCAACAGCTGTACAAATCCCCAAAACTAACTACTTTCCCAGTTAACTCTTTTCTTCGTCATGCTTCAGGTATGGCCATGTTCCCTAAACCTGAAAGTCACATCTAGAATTTGGTGATCTTTATCCAGCATGATCAAGGAGATGATACGGGCAAAAAACAATTGGTTTTTGTCTTTGTTAGAAATGGATTTTCACAGTGACAGGATCCAAACTTCATGGTTGTCTCCTTTCGAAAACCTTAAAAGGAATATTTTGGAAGTGTTAGCATGCAATTCATCCATGACTAAGCATTTAGGAGAAAAGAGGAGTCATCATCAATAGGAAAAAAAACTCAACGATCAACAAAGATAACACACAAACATCAAGAACCTAAAATTTCAAAGAACATTGTGTGCAGCATAAACATCACCAAACACAAAGGTCTAGAGGTACATGTAAAGAATCCTGCCACAGAACTATTAATATACCACATTTATCATCCTTTTCATGTCCTGTTGGGTTTCTGCAATATACTCCTGAAGCGAAAAAAATGGTAAAAGAAACCGTAGCACTAGTTTTACTGATAAAACATGGATCTTTCTTTCAGTGGACATGTCCCAAACCATAATATTACCATATGACCAAAATGAAATCAGAGCAATTGACTGTGTAAAATTAAATTATAAAATACTATTTTGTATAGCTAATCAGAATAATTTTGTACTTACATAAGAAAATGGCGTTTACATCATAACAATACCAAAATATGAAATCTTTTACTATAAAATATTAGGAGAAAAAAGAGGCAAGATATACACATTTTTTAGATGCCTTGGACTTAGTATAGAGGATTCCAAGAATAAAGGCAGACTTGGAGCCAACATTTACAAAACGTGATTTGGGACTTCCTGTGAAAATGCTTGGTTTGTTTTGTTAATATATGAAAATGAATTTTGAATTTTTCTCTTTAACAATTAGATGTCTGATAAATCAAAATGATTAAAGAGGACCACTGTTGCAGCATTACAAGCAGGGAAAAAGTTTCAATAGAGATTAGGAAACTAGTGACATTACGCAAAAATAATACATTCTAGATATTTGAAGTTATAAAGACAATATTTACAAATTAATAATGCAAAAACTGTTTACAAGTTCTGTACCTTAATTATTGTTACATTTAGATAAGCTCTCTTAACTAACATGCTATCACGTTTATATAATCAGCAATCCTTATAAATTCCTCCCAATGGCGAAAAGTTGAAAACATCAATCTCCAATGTATGTAATGGAAAGGAAAGTGTTGTTGCATTTAGTGATTGGATATACATTGGGCTTGATGAAGAAAGAATCCCTTTCCTTTGTGACCATATATGGGGCACTAGAAGAATATTGAGTGGTTTCACTTTTAGCCTTTGTTTCGCTGACGGTGACAGATTTCGGGAGTCTGAAAATCTGGTACTAAATATTGCAGGTGACACACCAAAGTTTATCCAATTCAAGGTCTTCACATGACTTGAGCTTTATGTTGACATGTCATGGATGCCAAGATGGAAAGTAAAATCAAGAAGGAATACATGGGTCCTCATGGTGGTGGCTTGATGATAAAGTCTGAGAACTAGCTCATGTGAGCCACATGGTGTGTTATGGTGCAGAGGCAAAAGAAGGTAGGAAGCTCTGAGCCCCGAACCTATGCTGCCACAATGTTATCTCTGCATCACATGAGCACATTTTGTAAAATTTTCAGGGAAACAGGATGAAATACAATTCTCCCAATCTATTAAACAATGTATAGGGTCCATGCAATGAAGGATTTATAAGAATATCAAAGAATTTAGCTGGAGTTGACAGCCAAGTCACAAAGGCACAACTTTGTTTTGTCTAGGCATGCAATGACATAGGAAGAAGTACATCAAAAAGCACCTTATAGAGGCCAACGAATAAAAAATCTATACAAAAATTAAAAAAATGAATTGAGTAGTGGAGTGAATAACTACTGCCTGTATGATCAATATGGGTATGACTTACATCCAATTTAAGGGTGAACTTTGATTGAAAATTCAATGGGCCTGTAAATTAATCAAAGAGTAAATAAAATCTTCATATGCAATGTCAATATAGGTGACAATTAAACTCAACTTGAGAGAAAACATGTTTGTAATTGTAATGTCCCCATTTTTATGCCATATTGATCTGTGAGCATCAACCAATTTCCAAGGTTTTCCGAAGGCTTCCGAGTGAACTAGGAGAGTTCCAAGGTTCTTAGAGAGTTCAATGGTGTTTTTTCTCAGCATCCATTGGTGTGTTGGTATTTTATTGGTCCTCAAAATGGTGGTAATGATCTTCGTTACATTTTTGGCCATCTAGGTTGTTCTCCACAATTCTCGGAGAACACTACGAATTTTAGTAAGTGCCATTTTGGCACCTGACATCTTTCATCGTCATCAATAGCTTCTTGGTGCAATCAGTTTCCATTTTGGATGCCTCATTGGTGCTTTTCGTAAGGTGGTTGGAATATTTTATTATTTGCGCTAAAGTCATAAAGTAATATTTATTACTTTAGTGTTAAATATTTTAAAGTTGAAAGTTATTTCCCCAAGTTGGACGCCTAGAGAAATGTGCAAAGGGTTTTTTTTAAAATTAAAAAGGGGCCTTTGAGGGAAAAATTAAATAATTGAATTTTTAAATAGGCCTTTTTCCTTCAAATTCTATATATTGGGGTTTGGGCTCTCATTTCCCATTCGAATTTGCTCTCATAGCGAAATGTTGTTGGAATGAACTGAGAAGTTCTCCAAGGCTGATTGAGGACAGAAACCCTCAACAACTTGCTGGTTTTGGATCTGAAAGATGATCCCTAGCTGGTCAAGAGTGATTCTACCTCAGAATCACCATTGTTTTCATGGAGTTTTGGCAGATGGAGTTACAATGATGAAGCTTTTCAAGGCATTTTGAATGAGTTAACCTTTGGTGAGTTTGGTATAGAGTTTCAGGAGTTTTTGGAGTTGTTTGGTTAATATTTGGAGCTATTACATAGACTGGCTGTACACTTTGCCAAGCAGGCTGATTTCCATTATTTGTTTGTGCCGACTTGTTGAATGAAGATTTGATTTTGGGTATTTTAGTGCTGGATTTCCTTTGCTAGGTGACCACATTGAGGTTGATTGCAAGAGTTTAAAGTGAAGATTTTATTTTTTAGGGAAAATCGCCCCTATTCAGGTTGTAATACTCCTAGAGGTAATTTGGAGGTTTTGATCAGAGTTTTTTAGGGTGTTTAGTAGCAGCAAATCACTACTAGGGAGGCGCCTAAGATTGGTCAATTTGTTGCATATTGATTAAGGGTTATTTCTGTGCATTTGGGAGGAGTTTGGGCATACCTTCACTCAGCTGCCCTTGTTGCTAGTGCCCAGTTTTCTGTTCTGAGCATAGCTGAAGAAAAACAGCAGCTTCCTTTCCCTTTCCTGGCCATGGTGGAGGTGTCCAAGTTGATGGTATGTAGTTTAAATGATGCATAGTCAAGTTCAATGCAGCCCAGCTCATAACCAAGTGGTTTGGTGAGGTATTTGGGGGTATCTAAGGACTGTCCTGACTTGTAACAGCAGCAACAGCTTCTGAAAATTGTGATACAAGCCTGCAACTTTCCTCTCCTATCATTACTTTGAAGTATTTACTGCTGGAAAGGTAAATGGTGAACATTGTTGAGGTTGTACGCCTGCTGCAGTAGAGTTCTAGACTTATTTCAGTCTTCCTTGGGTCACAAGCTTGAGGTATATTTGCTATTTCATTGTTGGGGTATCTTGCCACTTGGATTGGGGTTCACTTGGGGGTGGGGGGTGTTCCTTTCATCTTCACATCATAATTGCAGATTTATAATTGATTGGAAACACATTGTAATTGTTTCAAGTATGAAGGTGTTGTTATTGATGTCAACAAGAAGTCTATTGACTAATGTTGTCATTGATGTCAACTGTGTGTTAAGGAAGTTGTTGCATGATGAAGATGTCAAGGATATTGAGAAAATTGTGAAAAAGAGGAAAACAGGTTGATGCAAGTTGTGCATGTATAGTTGAGATATTGAGGAAGTGTTGTGAGTACATGGAGCTATCTTTTTTCTGTAGTATCTTTTTGTATCGTGTTCTAGTGAATTATGTCGTTTGGAAGTTTTAGATTGATTTAAGGAAGCCTGTACTTAATGATTATGGTGTTTAACATGGGTATTGGCCGATCTTGTGTTAACACTACATGTGAGGCTTGTAAAAGCGTGTTGAAGTGTTTTGGGATCTATTTGGGTCCTAATTAAGAATTTATGTAGGTTGCCTTCATTCCTATCCACTGCGGGAATGCTTAGGTGCCAACCTATTTTGAATTGGTATGTATAACGGCTAGTTGCCAACATTGGAGAAGGTTTTTGAGGTTGAGGTTGATATAAATAAGTGTGGTGTTGTTGTGAGTTAAAAGCATGAAAGGAAGAAGCAAGATAGATGCAAGATCAATGCGAGTGATGTATGTGATGCGAATTTGAGTAGAGCAGTGCGAATTTCAAGTGTTAGGGTTCTTGGAGGCAGTGAGTTGTAAGCATCCGAAATCATTCAAGCAAGGCTGCGAGATTGTTGGAGCATTGTGGTGGATTCCTTGTTGCATTGACAAAGTGTTCTCTATGTAACATTCTTCTTCTATCTTGTATTTTTTTCTATGGCAGTGAGCCCTAGCTGTGAGCCTTTTTGGGCAGTGTGTCCTATTTTGGCAGTGAGCCCTTGTATCGGTTTTGCAATTACTTATATTTTGAGCTAATCCTCACCGTAGTTTTTCCCTCATTGGGTTTTCCACGTAAATCTAGTGTTTTCTTGTGAATGGTGTTGCTATTTCAGTTTTTGTTATCAACATTTCATGTTTAATCACATTAATAGAATAAGGGTTTAATGAATGCTTGTGGATCTAATTACCGTTGAAGGTTTTGAAGGTTTAATTTGCTGCAACTCATTCATCCCCTCCCCTCCCCTCTCAGTTGTCTTGTTCATTCAACAATTGGTATTAGAGCTTGGTTCTTTGCAGAAGAGCTTAACCATTTGAGGTAGATCCAGGATGGCAAACAAGGTTCTTTTGGAATGCCCTAGGTTCGATGGCACAAATTATGCATTCTGGAAGACAAAGATGGAAGGATATCTGGCAACTCAGGGATTTGAGGTTGAAAAGACTTATAAGACTACATATACTCCACCTCTAAATGGTCTGAGTACAAGTGCAAAAATCAAGGCGCATGAGATCAATGCTAAGGCAAGATTTATTATTGTGAATAGTCTTTCAAATATTGAATCAGTAAAAGTTATGAGTTTGAAGACTGCTAAAGAGGTTTGGGATAAGCTAGAAAGCATTTATGGAGATGAAAAAGTGAAACAAGCAAAGCTACAGAATTTGAAGGCACAATTTGAGACCCTACATATGTCCGAAGATGAAACAATCAAAATCTATATGTTGAGTGTTGATGAGCTAGTGAGTGCAATGACAAGTCTTGGTGCACAAGTCAAAGAATCTAAAGTGGTAAAGAAAGTTCTCAAATCTCTTCCTGATTCTTATAGTGAAAAGGTATCTGCTATTGAGGAAATTGCAAATCTTGATACTTATTCTAGAGATAAGATGATTGGTACACTAACTTCCTTTGAAATGAGAATAAAAGGCTTGAAAAAGGGTATAAATGTAGACATTGCTTTCAAGGCTGGAGTATTAGAAAAGGTTGAAGATTCAAATAAGGAAGATCTTGATGATGTGGAAACTAACTTTGTAAAAAGAATGAAGAAGGGCACCAGTAAGTACAAAGGTAAATTACCTTTCAAATGTTTTAGCTGTGGTGAAATAGGTCATTATGCTTGAAGATGTCCAAGAAGAGCTATAAACAATAAGAACAAGGAAAATAAAGGAAAAATGATTAAGAAAGCTTACTATGTGAGAGAAGATGTTGGAATTTCTGATGATGAATCTGACTATTGTCATGTCCCCTAATTTTTGCAATTCTAGATATTATAAATTATGAATATTGATATACAATTAATAATGATACTAGATCAAAAGCTCATACATCCTTATCGGATAACTGAGATTATTATTAATAAAGATGAAATTATATTATATACACATAAATAAAATACGCATTACATTTATTATATAAAATATGTATATATCTTATATTTGACATTTGAATGTATATATTGTATATTACATATTACATATTACATTAATATATATATATAGATATAAAAATAAATAATAATATTAATATATATTACCACATATAGTACAAATATCAGTTAGCCTTTATAATATGATATAAACAAATAACAAACATAAAAGTAAAATAAATAAACAAATATAAGATACAGAATCAGCAATAGCCAAAACACGAATAAATAATATGGCAACGATTCATTAAAGAGTCATTGCTGTTTGAAAATACAGCGACCCAATAAAGAATCGCATCTCTTCAAAAAAGGCACAAACCTTATGAAGAGGGTATAAGAGGAGGTTAGGAATAAAAGGAAGAGGGGGCGGGAAAAAAAAAGAGACGGAAATATATATATATATTTTGAAGAAGGAGAATTTAAAAAGAATAACCTGAAGTTAAGGAATGGAAAGAGGGAGGATAGGAATCAAACTATTAACAAAAGGTAATATGTTCAAATATTACATCGAATGGAAGAAGGGAAGAACAAAGTAAAGAATCTAGGAATGTATTTTGGGAAAAGGAATCAGCCTAATAAAAGATTCTGGAAAATCTGATTACAAGGAATAAGCAGCAGCAGGGTAAGTTGATTATATTTATTTTATGTTGTTGTGTGTTTAATATTTATATTTGTTATTTCTGGGTAGTCTCTAATTATTAGGGTCTGAAATTATATATGTATTCTATGATCTAAATTAATAAATTCTATAGTATGCTTTATTATGGTTATTATCTGCAAATATAAATGTATACATATTTTGCTATTTATATTTGGTATTCTTTTAATAAGCTTCATCATGACTATTTAATGCAATTGTATATTTTGCTAGTGTATATATATATTAAATAAATAATATATTTATAGATGATGTGTGGGCTCATGCGAAGATGAGTATTTTAAGTATAAAGATAATTAATAATATATAGATATGCACTTTATAGGTGGTTATGCAATTATTGAGCCTTATAAGTAATAATGACTCTATGATGTAAATGATATAATAGAACTCCATCTATGCGATCTTTGAAGATGTTTAATATCTAATATACTTATGAAATATATTTTAGTAGAATCATTCATAGGAGTGATAAGGATGAAATGAATAATCCTTTGACAAGAATGAAATATTTATATCATCAATGTTCTTATTGGATGTTATAACTGAATTTATCGATCTCTAATGTTTCTAATGTCTTCTTGAGAAACACTTTGAATGCAAGTTTCGGGTTCAAGTGCTTCCACCAAAAAAGGGTCATTACAAGTGGTATCAGAGCAACTTTCCTGCCATCCTATGAAGATAATATATGCGAACTTACCAAAGCAAAGGTATACTCTATAAACATATAGAATGCATTCTGAATTATGCAGACCAGGTATGTCCTATAACCATTGAATGTAATCACTATTGTGACATTCGGGTAAAATAAGTATCAAGATATATGTGTGTGAATAGATAAATATCTATGTTGTTAGTCTGCATATCTATGATTAATCATTTGTTTGTATTAGTTTGGTGCATGGGTTACAGCCCGCCTAAAATTGTGAGATTTTTGAATAGAAACAATGATACTATTTTATACATAAATATATGATGACTAGTAAACATATAACAGGCAATTGATCAACACAATTTATGCATGACAATATTTATCTAATCGATGTTATTTATTATCATAAGGCAACTATTATAGTGTTGCTAATATGCATTTTGAATTGGATAACTAACAATGACATGATGATCTATCATTCTAGTAAAACATAGTATAAGAAGGCGGCATTATTGGTTGGAGGTTTCGGAAAATCGAAGTGGTAAGTATTAGGTGCGTATTTTCGTAGCCCTAAATCAACAATCCTAAATACCTTTATATAGTTGGAGAATAATATTTGTTAAACATATTTTGGTGATTGATAGATTTATAGCATAAAGGACTAGTGCATATACATTCATATGATAAAAAAATTATTAATATATTAATGAATTCATGAATCCTCATAGCATGTTGTAATTGTAACTTGTAATAAGGTAAGATGCAATTGTTTGTATCAACAAACAATCATGTAGTTGGTTGCGGGATGGAATCGATAGGTTGAGCAGATACTAGAGTCCCTTCATGGTAGACCACCCTCATTGGATGACTGCAGGTCTGCCAACGAGGGCCGAGGGGGTCATATCCACGGGTGTTGGTTGGCCGCTCTTGGGCTGAGAAGGGAGTGCTCTAAGGGCCTCCTACGGGAATCCTTCCTCCAAACTATCTCATGGACTGCGTGTCTACCTATTACCAAATTATCATTCTGTTTCAAATCAAATCATAGAGGAGGATTAGACGCCCATGAAGGAGAGCAGATACTAGGATCTCTTCGAGGTAGGCCACCCTCATGGATGACTGCGTGTCTACCCAGGAGGGCCGAGGGAGTCAATACAACAGGTGTTTATTGACTACCTTCGGGCTGAGAAGAGAGGCGCTAAGGGCATCCTTGTGCGTGGTCCACTCCTACCTCTTGTGAATTGGGTGAGCGATGATAACTTGGGGTGTTTTAATATCTATTTAGTTGTTCAAAAATTTACAGATTGAATGCTCTGTAACATATATTCATATGAATGCTTGTGCATGACGTGTATTCGCGTGTCTGCTTCATGTTTATGTGTATACTCAATGACCTTGGGAAGGAGGATGGACCCACGGTGTAGTATGGGATACACCGAATCCACCTTCTCAATTGTCTGACAGCATACTTCATTCAAGTGTATTTGTAATTGATTGTACACCCTATAGCTTGTGATTGTATCTATATTTAAGTGTATACTCGTCGATTGTGTTTATTTGAGTGTATACTTTATGACTCGTGATTGAATTTGTATTTGGGTGTATACTCTATAACTTTGTATTGATATTTGAGTGCATACTCTATGACTTGTATTTGAATTCGAGATGTATTTGTATTCAAGTGTATACCCTCTGACTTTGTACTTGTATACTCTGTGACTCTGAATTCAAGTGTGTCCTTCATGACGATGTATTTGGGTGTATATGACATGGTATTTGTTGTGACTTGCATTCAAGTGTATACTTTACATATATTCATACATATGCCTTGTGACTTCATGCACTCATGTTTTACCAAACTTATGGTGTTTTTGTTTCTTGGTTAGCATCTTAATTGTTCACTTCATGACTAATGTACTCTTATACATGACTACTCCATTCTTAAGTGTATGCTTGTGTTTGTTTGTATTTGCTGATTGTGTCTATGAGCATTCTTATACCTGTGTTCTATATGTAGGATCATTTTGTGCTTTATGTATATTTAAATGGATGCTTCATATTGTGTATTTTCCATTTATTGAATGCATGATATATTCCATGCCTAGAAATGAATTTGAGTGTACTTGAATGCTCTACATATTCATGTCTTAATAAATGAGTAAATGCTTCTCGCTCCATGTGTGTAATTCCTACATATGTTTATGTGTACTAATATGAATACTTCATGCTTCATCTACTTCTTAATTGATACGTGTCCCCATGTTTGAATGCACTGTTACATGTAATTTGCAAGAAGCAATAATAAGAAAGGCTACCTTGATTTTAATTGTGTTTGAATTTGTGCCCTACAATTTAGTATTCTTATGAAGTATATTTGTGTTTCTAGGATTAATGTCTTTTTCCTATGATCTGCAATTACTTTGCCTACTACTGTGTACCTTATTTGAATGCTTCCTGTTTGAGTGTATTTATATTGCTTCCTACCTTATGAGTATTTACGCTTTGCATATCTTGTCTGAGTTTATGTGCTCTACGTATATACTTCAAATGTATTTCTTTTCCTAAGTATAATTATATGATTTATATGCCTTGTGTGTAATTTATTGCTCGTCACTTCTATGCGTATTTGTCTTACATTGAGTGTTTTACTCCGTGTATTCATAAGTGTATTCATGTATTTTATGCTTCATGTGTAATCTATGATCATGCTCTACACATGTATTCATGTTTGCTTCATGCTTTGTATCTTGTATGCATTTATGACTAATATATTCCACCTAACTGCTCTATGAATAACTTCCTAATGTGCCTTTCATGATTGGTGTGTTTTCCAGCATGCCTTCTCCATTCTCAGGTGTACTTGCGATTGACAAAGCATACCTCATGCTTTATATATTCAAGTGTATACTTCATGAATACTCATGCCTTATGTATTCGAGTCTATGTTCCATGTTGGTGTATGCTCCATGTATTTATTCATGCCCGTACTTCATGTTTTACTACTTACGATTATTCAAATGTATGATTCATGTCTTATGAGTGTGCCTCATGTCTTACATACTTAGAGCATATTAAAGTGCCTTATTTGTATGTCCTAAGTGCATGTATCATATCTTGTGAGTGATCATATGTGTACCTATTGTATGTCGCGATTGCTACATGTCTAAAATATCTTCTCTATGCCTGATGTGTATTCAACATAGATGATTGATGCATTTTTAGCATGAGTGTCTACATATATAACTTGCATATAACATTTGCATGTTACACCATGTGTGTTTATAATCACCTGTGCTTAACAATAATAAAAGGACTTTCTTAATAGATTAGTTGTAATTCTTGTTTGAGATTGCTCGAGGACAAGCAATCTTGGGCAGGGTGGACTGTCATGTCCCCTAATTTTTGCAATTCTAGATATTATAAATTATGAATATTGATATACAATTAATAATGATACTAGATCAAAAGCTCATACATCCTTATCGGATAACTGAGATTATTATTAATAAAGATGAAATTATATTATATACACATAAATAAAATACGCATTACATTTATTATATAAAATATGTATATATCTTATATTTGACATTTGAATGTATATATTGTATATTACATATTACATATTACATTAATATATATATATATATATATATATATATAGATATAAAAATAAATAATAATATTAATATATATTAC
The DNA here is from genome assembly GCA_007258455.2 of Sequoia sempervirens. Classification (NCBI taxonomy): domain Eukaryota; kingdom Viridiplantae; phylum Streptophyta; class Pinopsida; order Cupressales; family Cupressaceae; genus Sequoia; species Sequoia sempervirens. The sequence goes on along the minus strand of VDFB02000003.1, from coordinate 657,651,709 downwards.
TACATATAGTACAAATATCAGTTAGCCTTTATAATATGATATAAACAAAAAACAAACATAAAAGTAAAATAAATAAACAAATATAAGATACAGAATCAGCAATAGCCAAAACACGAATAAATAATATGGCAACGATTCATTAAAGAGTCATTGCTGTTTGAAAATACAGCGACCCAATAAAGAATCGCATCTCTTCAAAAAAGGCACAAACCTTATGAAGAGGGTATAAGAGGAGGTTAGGAATAAAAGGAAGAGGGGGCGGGAAAAAAAAAGAGACGGAAATATATATATATATTTTGAAGAAGGAGAATTTAAAAAGAATAACCTGAAGTTAAGGAATGGAAAGAGGGAGGATAGGAATCAAACTATTAACAAAAGGTAATATGTTCAAATATTACATCGAATGGAAGAAGGGAAGAACAAAGTAAAGAATCTAGGAATGTATTTTGGGAAAAGGAATCAGCCTAATAAAAGATTCTGGAAAATCTGATTACAAGGAATAAGCAGCAGCAGGGTAAGTTGATTATATTTATTTTATGTTGTTGTGTGTTTAATATTTATATTTGTTATTTCTGGGTAGTCTCTAATTATTAGGGTCTGAAATTATATATGTATTCTATGATCTAAATTAATAAATTCTATAGTATGCTTTATTATGGTTATTATCTGCAAATATAAATGTATACATATTTTGCTATTTATATTTGGTATTCTTTTAATAAGCTTCATCATGACTATTTAATGCAATTGTATATTTTGCTAGTGTATATATATATTAAATAAATAATATATTTATAGATGATGTGTGGGCTCATGCGAAGATGAGTATTTTAAGTATAAAGATAATTAATAATATATAGATATGCACTTTATAGTTGGTTATGCAATTATTGAGCCTTATAAGTAATAATGACTCTATGATGTAAATGATATAATAGAACTCCATCTATGCGATCTTTGAAGATGTTTAATATCTAATATACTTATGAAATATATTTTAGTAGAATCATTCATAGGAGTGATAAGGATGAAATGAATAATCCTTTGACAAGAATGAAATATTTATATCATCAATGTTCTTATTGGATGTTATAACTGAATTTATCGATCTCTAATGTTTCTAAAGTCTTCTTGAGAAACACTTTGAATGCAAGTTTCGGGTTCAAGTGCTTCCACCAAAAAAGGGTCATTACAACTATGGAGACTTTGATGATAGTGAATGCTTGTTCTTGGCTATTAAAGAAGAATCTAGTTTTGCTAACTCTGAAAATTGTGTGAAGGAAAGTGATCCAGAGAAGAAGGAGAAAGTTCGAGGTACTTTGGTATCTTCTTTTCATGTTAAAGAAGATAAGAATTATTGGGTTGTTGACAGTGGCTGCTCTAATCACATGATTGGAGACAAGAGTAAGTTTGTTAAACTTGAAAAATATGGACTAGTTAAATTTGGAGATATTCAGGAGCTAAGATTTGTGAAATAGGTTCAATCAGCTTTGATGGCAAGCATAACACTGATAATGTTTAATATGTTAAGGGTTTAAGGCATAACCTTTTGAGTGTTGGAAAAATGTGTAGCAAGAAATACAATTTTGTGTTTAAGAATGAAACAAGTGAGATAAGAAAAGGGTCCGCAACTTTGATTGTTGCCGGTAAGAGAACAGATGAAAATATTTATCAGCTTAAGGGTGCTGATGGACATTGCTTTATGTCTCAGATTAGTGACAGTTGGGTATGGCACCAGAGGATGTGTCACATGAACTTTGATAATTTGGCAAGAATTAATTCAATTCATGCAATAAGAGACCTACCAAGAACCACAAAGCCTATCAATGTTGTTTGTGAGAGTTGTCAATTTGGAAAACAAACAAGGAGTAGCTTCAAAGGAAAGGAACAATATGCTATCAAACTACTGAAATTAGTACATATATATTTTTGTGGTCCTACAAGGGTGACAATTCTTCAAGGTGATAGGTATTTTATGCTTTTAATTGATGATTATTCTAGAATGACATGGGTTACTTTTCTTAGAGAAAAATCTGATACATTAGATAAATTCAAGGCATTTAAAGCTATGGTTGAGAATGAAATGGATCTAAAAATCAAATGTTTAGGTCTGATAGAGGTGGTGAATTCACCTCCAATGAGTTTATTGTAGAATGACATGGGTTACTTTTCTTGGAGAAAAATTTGATGCATTAGAGAAATTCAAGGCATTTAAATCTATGGTTGAGAATGAAATGGATCTGAAAATCAAATGTTTGAGGTCTGACAGAGGTGGTGAATTCACCTCCAATGAGTTTAACATGTTTTGTGAAGTTCATGGAATAAAGAGGCATTTGTCTGCCCTTAGAACTCCTCAACAAAATGGAGCTATTGAAAGGAAAAACCAGACGGTTCAAGAGGCCGTTAGGACTATGATGAAAGACAAAAATCTATAGGAAGTCTACTGGAGAGAAGCTATTCATAGTGACCATACTATTGTTTACATACTTACCAGAGTTCAAGCTAAAGCTAACACAAAGATTCCCTATGAGCTATGGTATGGAAGGAATCCTATTGTGAAGTACTTCAGAGTATTTGGAAGCAAATGTTATATCAAAAGAGAAGAAGAAAGTTTAGGAAAGTTTGATGCAAGGTTTGATGAAGGTATCTTCCTTGGATATTGTATTAAAAGAAAAGCTTACAAATGTTACAACAAAAGGCTAAGAAAGATTGTTGAAAGTGCAAATGTCGAGGTTGATGAAAACCTATAGAATTCAATTGAAGTGGATGGATATGTGTCAGATGAACTTGATTGCAGAATAGAAGAAGAAAAAGCTGATGAAGAAGACGTGCAAAATGAAGAGGAAGAAGCTCTGGAGAAGACCCCTAAGATCCTTAAGTATGTGCAAAAGAATCATTATGAAGAATAGATTGTTGGAGATAAAAGGAAAGGTGTATTGACAAGAAGCAAAGCTTCATAAAGAGTAAATGCTTAAGGGATTTCATTGTAATTGAAGGGAATATGAATGCAATTAAGGGTAAATGCTTGAGAAAATCAATATATTTTATTGATAGATTAAAAGAAGAATTTATGGAAAAGGGGTTTAAAGAAGGGAATCAATTGTTTAAAAGGCTTAAGGGTAGCTTAACTTATTATGCATTATGCTTTGAAGGATTTGTATGTGCATTTGCTTGAGTTTACAAATTTGTATGATCTCCGTATATGGAGAATACGTAGAGTAAATATTATCTACTAGGAACAAAATGACGTCAAACTAAGTATGATCCTTAGCTTATGTTATTAGGTTAACTTTGACAAGCTTCACTCCTTGGATAAAGATTTCCGGAATCAGGAGTTAGGATATTAGATACTTGTTTATTGGCTCATTTCTAGTAGATTGTTTGAGGTAGGAAGTCTGGGGTAAACTAAACCCATTGAAGGACATAGCCTTCGCATAGAGTAAGGTAGCCCAAAATCAAATCGGCCCTGAGTAGTGTAAGTGATAGATGACTTACTCAATCGTTTACTGAACCAAAATACTATAGCCATAGTAATGTAATGTACCTACATCCTCTTAGATTGGGAGATGATTACATTGTCAGTTCACGGTGATCCAATTAAGTACATACTAGTTTGGGATTGTGGGATACAAGAATCTAGTTATGTAGGACACACCACTATGCTCAGTTGGTTAACGGAATCGGTTACTCAACCAATCTCTTCGACGAAGGGAGGGCCATTCATTGAAAAATGAATGTGTGGGGGACCGCAATATTAGTCTGTGGTTGATAGAAAAGCACCCAAGTGATGTTTCTCCTCCACAATTAGACATCTAAAGAACCAAGATTTGAAAGGGAAGATCTTGGACTGTCTTACTTCTATTTGTGCAAAAGCTGTTTAAGCTATGTATGTACTCTTATGCTTTCGTACTCTATTATTCTTTTTAAAATGGTAAAAGTTATTTTATTGGAAAGAGCTTTGAAGTTGTATTTATATGATGTATTTCAATTTGAAAAGAAAAGAAGAATTTTATTACAATGTTATTTACTCGTTTAATTTGTTAAAAGTTATAAAAATTAAGGAATTTTTTACGTAGAAGATAGGTCGTTACAACAACCTCGTGGAGGGGTTGGTTGCTCAAGATCACAACCAGTAGACTTCAGTTCCCACCTTTCCAGATAGACATTAAACACAGGAGTTAAACTTGGCGTTACCTTTTCAAGTTAACTCGCTGTCACATCTCATGCATGTCTATTCTAGGATTAAGCTTACAGTCATGTCAATGTTGTTTGATGAAGCAATCAAGAGCAAAGGTGAACTTCAATGCCGGATCACGGTCGGTGACGACATGTTGCACAGACACAGTATACTTTGGCAAAGTATCAGTGCCCCAGACAATGACGCAGTCAACAACCTCATGGAGGGGTTGGTTGCTCGAGATCACGACTAGTAGACTTCAGTTCCCACCTTTCCAGATAGACATTAAACATAGGAGTTAAACTTGGCGTTACCTTTTCAAGTTAACTTGCTGTCACATCTCATGCATGTCTATTATGGGATTATCTATGTTCACTTGGAGTTACATTTAGGCTTTACGTTAATTAATGGTAGTGTTCCAGTTAACTTTGATTTCAATAAGGACGTGCATGCTTGCACATTGTCCATTTAGATTAGTTGTTTCGATTAATTGATGGTAGCTTACCAGTTAACGGTATAGTTTGCTTTATTAGGGTTTAGCAATAATCTTGCATGCATTGCAAGACTGTAGTTGACTCAAGGTGATTTTAGGGTTCCCTACACCTTTTCATGTCTATAAATAAGAGTTTTTGCTCATTTGTACATAACTTTTGCACGAGAGAGTAATATATGTTGTGCTCACCTTGCCTGTAATATTGCTTATTTTGTATCTATTCGTGAGTATTTATTATAATGATGAATTGTTATGCCACTCGGGTTTCATGCAATTATTATGGTGAATGCTTATCTTAGTTAGATATAGTGGCTAGTTCGATCGTAAATTGTATGCGTGTTTCGTCTATGCAATTTACTGTCCTAGTTGGCTATCCTTTGTGTTGTGTTTCTAATAAGCCTATTCAGATTGAGCAAATAGTTGTGCCCACCTTGCGTTCAAGTTGAGAATCTGTACTTAAAGCTTATCGTATAATGTGTGTGATAATAAACTTATTCAGACAAGCAAATAGTTGTGCCCACCTCGCCTTCACATTGTGAGTCTATACCCAGTTTATCGTGTAAGCACATTCCCGCTTCGTTTCCTCATGCTATGATTTCTTGAGGGGATTGGATAGTTTAAGTCACTTAGTTTTGGGTTGTAGTTAAGTCCTGGGAAACTAGAAAATACTTGGCTGCAACATTCGAAGTTTATTGCAAACCTTGTGCCTCTTTCAGCTGAGACAAAAAGACAAGAGATAGATTAGTTTACTTTTCAAGCATTTTTGTCCACACAACGAGGGAGCTTCCCCTCCTAATTTGAAGAGCAATCATCACGTAGTGTGCATAGCTGTCCGTATTGTTGACATGGTTTTTTTGTAACCGCACCAACACAGAATAAAGTTTCCCAACGGATACTCTATCCTCTCTTGAACAAAGTTTCCTGCATGCTAAGATTGTGAGATAAATCATACATTTAACTCCAAGGTTCCTTCATGCAATAGAATACCCTCAGTTGGCTCGATGTGTTTTGCTGGTATCTCAAGGGGACTTACACAATTGTTCGACAGTTGACAGCAGACAGCGGACTAAGGGCTTTTGTGAAATTCAAATGATTTGGCAAGTGAGCACAAGTTTCCTAATTCTAACCAGAAATGAACTGAAATTAAATGAGTGTAGGGCCTAAGAAGTTTACGTTCTATCTAAGGACGGGACGTGGGATCAATCTTGACAGACTTCGACCAGACTCTGCTTCGCCTCACGTTGGACAACTTACACAAAGTCGGTGCAATCTTCAAGGGAGTGACAAGAGGTTTTCAAATTATAATTCAACATATAAGTACCATCAGAACGACGCATACACATACATGAATCACAATCGAAGTTAAGTTTATAAAGTTTTCCAGTCGACCACACAAGGAAAACTTGCCGTCAACAAGCTGCTAGTGGTATGGATAAAAATAAAGTTGCCTCGATTAACTCCACAAGTCCACAACTAACATCTACTTGCATGAAAATGAAAACTACTCTACTTTACGCTACTTGAAGTCGAAGGGATGAAGAAACCTCGCTAGCTACTTATAACAAAGATGAATTCACCATTCAATGAAAGATCTTTTATTACAATAGTTTTTCGCAACAATCTCTTACAAAGTTTTCAAAGGAAAACTTTCCTTCTCCTTCAAACTACACTATGCTAAGATATTACAACTAAAGTGTCTCTGCTCTATTCTCTACTTTGATCTCTAAGCTCTGCTTCTACTAAGGTACAAATGAGGGGGACTCCCCCTTTTATAGATGGCCAAGTCCAACGGACGGCTCAGATTACAATCGACTGGATGGCCCAGATCGTGCCACCTCAGCCCTAAACAAGATTCACCCTAAAAACCACCACCAAGAGGAGTGGGGTAATAAATGAGCCATAAATGTCCATCATCCTTCTAGAAGATTCCAACTTTGAAACGCGTTCACACTGCTCTTGATCTTCTTGGACTCGATCAAACAACTTCTTCTTTGTCACTCGAGTTATACTAAGTCTCAACACTTAGCCATTTTTCGCAACTTTTCTTCCTTTGAGGTTGAAATGTCATCTTGGATTATTTTCTTCATCACTTAAGTCATCACCGCCTGGTCTCGACGTTCCTCTTGCAAAACAAGCAAGGAGAAGGGTATTAGAACACTTCATAATATAAATTCACTTTACTTACCAAGATTTTCATGTTTTGATCTCCAAGGGTTCATCGTTTTTCCTTAGCCAACTTTGCTTTCTTCATGATTTTCCAATATCTTGACTTCAACTGTATCCCCTTTACTTTTCCAGCTGAGGTGTTCGCAATTCTGGCTCAGGAAAATTATCTTGACGAAGAACTTGAGCAAATTCACCTAGGCAGTTCCTTTCAAATTCATCATCTGGAGTATTTTACCTTGAAAACACATTTTCTTCACTTTGCCTTAGAAAATTTTCAAATTTTCCCTTAGGAAAACTCATCAATCCAGTGCCCATCAAAATCTTTATCCTGAAACCTTCGGCGAAGTGTGAAAGGCTTTAAAATCAACTCCCTGTCGAGGATCCTCAATACCCAGAAGAAAATTTTCTTCAGAACGCGTCAGATTCATGGGTATACAACGAACGGGTTCATTTAATTTTTTGAATTTTGAACTTTAGAAAAATAAATTTTAACAAATTTAATCCAGTTCTTCATCTCCGTGAACATTTTCTTGCTCTGTCTTGAATTTTTTTTTATCGACCCTATGCAGCTGGCACCATCGGACTCTACCACTGGCATCACTTTATTAGACTTAGGCGTTTTTTCCCAAGGAAAAGCATTTTGTGCCTTAGGAAATTTTCTATCTCTTAGCATTTAGAAAAAAATTCCTTTCAAATGCTTTGAGAGCGCATATCATGCCATGGAGAATATTTTACTTTCAACGCCCAACATATTTTTCCCTACAAGATTTAAGCTTTTGGATTCGACTGTGTCAATTTTTTTGTCGACGTTTCGGATCACACTCAGTGATCACACTTTTTTCCTCTTCCTGATGATGGATCACTGAGTGTGATCCGAAACGTCGACAAAAAAATTGACACAGTCGAATCCAAAAGCTTAAATCTTGTATCTTCATGGACTGTGGAAAACTCATACCAACTATATTTTTCCCTACCAACTTCACCTTTTCCTTGGCGCTTTAGCACATTGAGAGGGATATTTTATTCCAACGCCTTAGGATATTTCTCCATCTTTACCTTAAAATATTATCACACCCACTAACCTTGCATGGGCGCGTTCAAAGGGTAGAGGTGGAAGTCAACATTTTGTCCTTTTCTTAGCTTGCATGGCGCATTTAGAGGTTGAGAGGGATTTGAATTTCAGCATCTTTGACTTCCCTCCATGAAGTATGGGCGCATATGACACATCAAGGAAGAAGGGCGCACATTCAAGGTGGAGGTGAATTTACTTTGACACTTAGCTCCTTTTGTGAGGTGGGCGCATATGACATATGGAGGAGGATAAGCGCCTTTCAACGCCTTAACTCTTTGCTTTGACTTTTCTTCTTAACATGGGCGCGTTTTGCTTAGGCTAGAGGATGAAGCCTAGACTCAGAAAATTTTCCAACACAAGGCCTTGCATGAGGGCGCAAATGAGAGGGCCTTCTTCAAGTTTGCAAGAGTTAGAAACCTTTTCAAATTTTTTATGCAAGGTGAGGCGCATTTGAGGCCCTCTGCTTTTAATTTTCCACACTTAGTAAAATTTTCTAGCCCTCCTCAAGCTGGGCGCATTTGAACTGCCTTACTTTGAATTTCACGCCTTAGAAGATTTCAACCTCCTCTCACATGAGTTAAGGCGCAAATCCATGTTAAGCATCCAATTTTGACACTTAGAAGATTTCCCAATCAATTTTCAACCCCTTGGGCACATTTTGTAGGGTGGGCTTCAAATATGTTTGCCTTAGAAACTTTTCCATCATCCTTTTCAAGGTAGGGCGCAAATCACATGTTGAGCTTCAGATTTCGAGCACTTAGAATATTTTCCACCCAACCTCTTTAAGGTAGGGCGCAAATCACCATGCAACTTCCAGTTTTCATGCCTTAGGCGAATTTTGAGTCTCTAGGCACAAGGGCGCAAATGCAAGGGGGAGCTCTGAGTTTTTCATACTTAGAAAATTTTCCCAAGTCAAAAAGGGGGGCGCATTTGAGCCATGGAACTTTCAATTTTCAAACACTTAGAACCATTTCCCTCTTCAACTTGTCTTCAAGGCGCATTTACTAGGGTCACCTTCCACTTTTTTTACTTGACTTTCTCTTCAAGGGCGCATTTCATGTGGGCTGCTTCCAATTTCGAATGACTTAGAAAAATTTTAAGCCACCTCTCAAGCTAGGGCGCATTTAGGACCCCCTACTTCCAATTTTTGATACTTAGAAAATTTTGAAGCTCCACATGCAAGTTTAGGCGCATTTTGGGGCTTGAGCTTCAAATTTTGATGACTTAGAGAAAATTTCATCAAGCTTTAACCTCAAGGGCGCATTTTGAGTCCTGAGCTTCAAATTTGAAGGACTTAGAAATTTTCGAGACCTCCTCTTCAACTGCATTTATCCTGTGAACTTCAAATTTTCAGTGCTTAGAGAATTTCCACCAACCTTCAGCTTTTAAAGGCGTTCTTCACTGGTTGGACTTGAAAATTTATCAATTTCAGTGAATTTTATGTTCTTTGCCTGATTTAGGGTGACTCGATCATGCTAACCCTAATTTGCTATTTTTAGAAAGTTTGTCAATTTTGCACTTCAAGCTAATTTCAAGCTCCAAAAGGCTGGATTTTGCTTTGTTTTGAACTTTGTGGTGTGACCGTGCTGTCGGGGCCTGATCCCTGTCTGCACCTGCTATTTTTAGCAACTTGCTAAAAATAGTAATTGCTCAAAAAGTCTTCAAATTTGGCGTGTGATTGCCTGAAGTGTAATGACCGTGGTTGGATGCTGCTTTTGCTTGACTGTCCTGCTCCGCCCTTGATTTTAGGAAACCCTAATTTCTCTGCCCAAGCTTGCTAAAAATAGTAAGTGCCTGATTTTCCATCCTCTGCAACTCCGTTTGATCTGAAATTTGCGCCATAGGGGTCCTCATCGCATGCTTGACCTGTACCTGCTGATGCCTTGCGCTGACCTGCTATTTATAGCATGTTTCTGGAGGTGGCTTACTATTTATAGTAACTGCTTGCTTCTGAGACTTCCACAACTCCGTTTGACTTGAAATTCGAATGACGCGCTCCTCACCACATGACCTGCCCGTTGACACTGGCGCATGCGGCTGACTTTCTTTTTTAGCCGTTTCCAAAACGACTTACTATAAATAGTAAGTGCTCCGTTTGCCTTCAAATTTTACCAGCAGACTCTTGAAAGATGCTGATCGCGGTGGTTTACACCGGTTTTCGAAAATTCTGACTTTTACCCCTCTTTTTGGGTCCCAAAGCTGGAAACCCTAATTCATCTTGCATGCATATCAAACGATCTCCATTTGTTCTCGTTTCTGTTGCATTGTGATCAGCTCGTGATTCCGAAGTGCTGGGAGGCGGCTGTTGGGATGCATCTGCTAAAAATAGCAAGTTCCTGAAGGAGTGATTATCTCGCTTTGCATGTCATATCATCGCGAAGCTCTCGAAAAACCCATAAAGAATATGCCGACATGCAAAGAAAACGCTGACATGTAAACCCTAAAAATAGCCCCAAAAGACTGAATTATGAAAGTCGTTATCTTGCTTTGCATGTCACATCATCGCGAAGGTCTCTGAAAACCCAGAAGGACTCTCCAGACATGCGTCGAAAAACTTGGCATATAGGCCTTGAAATTGGCCCCGGAAGCTGAACTGCTAAAAATAGTAAGTTGTCTGTTTCAGCTCAAATTTTGCACACGAGCAGCTTGATGCATTCTGAATGCAGTGTGACTGTCGGAATTTCAAGAATGTTGATGGAACACCTGTAATTGCACACTTACTAAAAATAGTAAGTACTCGGAATCTGACGAAATTTCAGTGAAAACCTGCTGGAAACACACTGACATCAACGTTAGTCTCAATTTTCAATTTATTTACCTCGTCTGACCACAAATTGGTTGGAAAATTCAAAACCCTAATTCTGAGACTTGGCCAAAATTCGCATTTAAGCTCACAGACGGGCACAATCCCCGAAAGGTAGACATCAGAAAAGAGATAGAGACAGAGACAGAGAGAAAAACCAAAGCCAAAAGACCAGAATGGAGCAAAAATTAGGGGTCCCCATTTTGAATGGGGCGATGTGTGAAAAGGTCACAACACGTACCAACTTGCACTCCAGAAGTGTTAGTTGTTACACCAACACATTATCATGGACTCAGGAAATTTCATGTTTATCAACTTTCAATTTATCATGAACATGTGATAGCCAAGTTTAGTGTCATGATACATAATGATATTTTGAAATAAACTCGTGCTTCTTTTTCTCTATATTGATTGAATCTATTGATATTTTCATCCTATTGAATGATGCTCTTGTGTGCAAGCATTTAACAGATCTTGAATGCATAAGCTTCTATATGATTTAGTGTCATATACGCAACCACATAGAGAAAAATGCTATGTATGTTTATAGTTGTTCATACTAAGGCTTTCTATAATAGACTATTCTTGAATTTCTAAGAAATCTAATAAGTTGTGCATGGAAATGATAAATTGAAATGCCAAAACATTTTATAAAAGTCTACAATTAGTTTGGCAATTTAATGTCCCCTTCCTAAGTAGTTCAATATGGTGGACAACTAACCTATTCAGTGGATTTCCATAGGCTAATGTGTTAGGGTTAGGTTATCCTTGGAATTGGTTGGTTCTAGCAATAGGTAGTGTCAGGTGTTTTTATGAGCTTAGGAGGTTATGATGTGCAAAATACCACTTTCTAGGGTGGTTTTGGATGTTTTCTTCCATACCATTTTTAGTAAGTCAGTTTTGGGCACCGACGGAGTCAATGTCAGCTTTGATATTTTTAGCTATGTCGATGGAGGCATTCATTGATGGCATCCAAATATTTACTATGGTCCAAGATTTAATTTTAAATAACGATATTTTATAAAGTTAAATTAAATATTTAACTTTATCATTATTTAATTTTTATAAAGGGGTACTTTTTGGATACATAAGGAGTTGTTTACATTTAATAAAGTACTCCCTAAGTTGGACGCCCCACTTGGAAAAAATAAATAAACATTTAAAATTTAAATATAGTGCATTTAATGCAATTTTGGGCATGGGATTTGAGGAGGGATAAAAAAGGGAAAGTTGGAGCTCATTTCTCATTATTCATGCTTGACTTGATATTTTGGCTTTCTCTTGCTGGAGGAGTTGGTACTTCTTCTTCTTGGTTTGTGAGGATGAAACCCCTTGCAGGCAGCATTCTCCACATTGTTGGAAGACAATCTAGAGGATTTGAGGTGGTTCCATTCAGGAATCACATTTGAGCTTTATTATTTCAGTTTAGTGAAGGTTCACCAAGAGCTTTCATAGCAGATTTGGAGGACAGATTCAGTGTTTATGATCACCAGATTTGAGGGTTATAAAACATAGGAAACGTCACCTTCATGTTGGTCCTACCTCTTCCCAGGCAGGCTGTACTATTCCTAGTAGGGTGTGGGATTTTTGGAGCTGGTTGCTTGACTTTAAGAGTGCATTTTGGAAGGATTTCAAGTGCCTAGGGCATGGTAACACTCAACAATCTTGAGGGGAGCAAAACAACTAGTTTTTGAAGAGATATCTGCACGTTTTGCACTTCTAGTTTGCTGGTTGCAAGCACAGAAAATTGTCAAAGTCCTCTAAACTTTCTGGGTATGTTGGAAACAGATATGTAATGTCATTTAATCATTTGGGTTGTCTTTACATTTGAGAAAAAATGCATTTTCCGATCAGAAACTAAATCTGGAATTTTTGCTCTATGTATCTCTGAATATTGTAAAATTTCTGAGCTATTTAATTACTGCAATCTACATTATTTCAGCTCATTATTGTTAAAAGAAACACCTTCTGGATTTCCGTCTTCTTCTCTCTAAAACACAAACAAAACACAAAAAAAAACCAAGGCAGAACAGGGGTGTGTGTTACAGGCAATATAGCCAACAACTTCTTTAGTATTTGGGAAAAAAAGACTACAAAATAGTACGGTTGTTTATATGTAAAAACAGAAGTTGTTAAAATACTACACAAAAGACATCTATATGAAGGCTGCAAAGAATTTTAGAAGGCATTGTGCTTGCAGTTTCAATAAAAGAAGATGATAGCCACCTTATTTGAACACAACCAATCAACAATGCACAGAGATGGAGTTAAGCATCGATAACTCAATTCAACCAAACCGTTCTATAGAACTCTGTGCAACAACTGACCAATACAATACAGAGGCGACAGGAACCTCCCAGATGCATTGTTTATTTGAGCATGCACGGAACAACATTAAAGAAGCAAACACCTCATTCTTTATTCCATGAAACAGACTTCCAGTATAAGGCAACAAAGGAGGACAAACAAAGTTTTTATTACCTTTTCTTGCTGCTACAATGCAACAAAAAACAGAGTTTGTAAACCAAATAGAAAACCGAGTTTCACTATTGTTTATTCACAAACCAAAATGGGCTTACTGAGATTCTGAAAGATGGATATGTGTTATTGTGCCTTCATCAAAACTTGGTCACATCGACCCTACAAGAATCGACTTCCATAGCCCAGTGCTCACAGCCCACCAAACACCCACAAAGCTCACCAAACACCCCCCTGCCCCCCCAGTAGGAAAGCTGAGATCATTGTATTAACAAAGACTGTGGGTCTCATTCTATTGGCCAATACACCAACACACACTAGTTCGATCCCTTTCTACTTACACAAAAACAAGCGATCTCTTTTTTCTGGCAAAAATCTCCCTTTCAAAACTGAGGCCCAAAATTCATTTTTCCTCCTTCTAAAACTGTTGTTACTTCCAGGAAAAACACCATGACCTCATCCTCAGGCCGATCTCTCTCTCCTACCTGTGTCGATATCTTTTTTGTTTTTGCTCAGGCCAAGTTTTTCCGCTCTCCAATCGATTTTTTTTTTCCCCAACAACCATTTCTTGGTTGTGCTTTCCTGGATCAGGCCTCTTTCCATCTTCACCACCCCTCCCTCTCTCACCAAAATAGTTATCACTTCTTTTATTTCTTTTCTTGACTGGCACTACTTTGCATATCCTCGGCCACCAAAACGAAGGCTTGATATGTACAAAACAAAGGAGGTATGCTGTCCTACCACGAACTGGGCCACTTGTCATCAAGAGACAAGGAAAACGCCACACAAAGAACAAAAACCAAACTAAATCCAAAATTTGCAAAATACCAAGGGCAATGCCCCTGCATCAAAAGATTAAACATATAGTTGAAAATTTTGAAATTTTTTCATTATCTAACATATATATTAGATAAAATAATAAAATACACTACATTATACATTATTTTGAGCTTACCAACAAGTTTAATGCTTGTGTTGTCTACAAGCCATTGGGCCCCATCTTCCAAGAAGCCAACAAAGCTCGAATCAAACTCTCGTTTCCACATGAGACGCCTATGAGAAAAATCCAAAAATACCGGAAAAAAAGTAAGAAACAGTGTCATAATTTCACATTCAACATTTTATTGTGGAAAAAAGCACTTAAAACACAAATATTGACAAATATATACTTCAAAATTTCTTTCATTCAATGAACAAACATAGCTAAATAGGATACAAGAAATAAATGTTGGGAAATCTAGATGCATGCCTCAATGCCACAAATCAGTGGAGCCAAAGGGTCAACACAGTGTTTTAGATGTCTAGATATAGTCTGGGTGAATACACTAGTCTGTTGTAGAAACCCCTGTTCTCACTAACTTCTGAATCTGTTTGATTTTTCTTGTTTTTGAACGTTTTTGGTTTTTTTGTGTTTTTTTTGCATAAATTGAAGAAGTGCGATTTTGAAAGAAATTGCTTGTAAAAATTAAATAAAATATTACAATGCTAGAAATGATGGAAACTACTGGATTTAATGATGCCAGTCTGTTTATTGACCTTCTGGATTGATTACATATAAGATCTGATAACATGCAAGCTATAAAGCAACAACATGATTGCATTAAAGAAAACCTGATTTGCTGATTATAGGCGCTTGAAATGATGATGAACTGGTACGGCTATCAATATAATCACTTCCTCCCTCCGCCAGATGATCCAGAATGAATCCAGATGAAAGTGCGCCCCTGTTGGTGAAGACAGAATGCCCAAAGGTGAAGCGCTTTTCCCAATGTGAAAGGTACGGCCTGGTACTAGAAAGTACGGCCCAGCAGCAGCCTAGTACGGCTCAGCAACAGCAGTAACAAATCTGTACGGATCTTGAAAAATATGTCTGGAACTTGGAAAATGGACGCCAATACTGAAGAACCCTTCCTGGATGAGTTCCAAACCAAAACCCTGATGATAACTCAAAGAGTGAAGCTCTGTGATAACCTCTAGATGAAGCTATCTCTCTGACAAGCAATAAATCAGCTGATATTTCACAGCCTCTGAACTGCAGACACTGAAGATGGCACGTTCTCCAATGCACGATGAAAACTGGAACCCTTGGCTCTGTTCTCAGAAGAAGCACTTGGCAAAAATTCGATTTCAAAACATAATGAGCTCTTTTTCCAATGAAACCCTTATATCCTTCAAAAAGTCGACTTTTCTCAAAAAGGCATCATTTAAATAAAGTTCAAACTTTTCTTTTAATTTTTCAATAGTCTCGAACGCACTTTTAATTATAAATTATAATTGAAAAGTGGCCCCTCTTCAATGTTGGTCGACCCCTTTAAGAAATCACTTAAGTTATAATATTAAATAATATTATAACTTTATAATATAAGCTTCAAATAATCAATATTTAATTTGACAATTAAAATATTAATATCTTCCTCAAAATACGTCCGATTAACGAACCATCTGAAGCTGGAGAATAAGTGATTGATTTTGCACACGACCAGACCATACTTCTAAAAATAGCAGGGGTGCTCCGCTGAGTGACTTAACTTACTAAAAATAGCAAGTCAAGCAAAGATGTCCGAATCGACTCGAACAAAAGCCAACTGGTAGATTTTGACAACCGAAGCCAAGCCAAGCTCCAACAAGACCCTCTATCCATCCTATCAGCCTACGAGGGTCGCATAATAGGCTAATCATAAGCTCTGAGAGATGTCAACTGGAAGGGGACATTACAGTTCGCCCTCCAAATTGCTTGTCCTCAAGCAATCTCAACTCCGGATGCTGCAAAATATCCTCGCTCTCCCACGTAGCATCCTCCACTGGTAAATCTCTCCATTTCACCAAATATTCCCCGATAGTCCTCCTACGGCTGTCTCTCTGTACTCTAGATAGACTCAGGTACTAAGATCAACTTTCCCTCATCATCTAAGGGAGGTAAAACTGCCGAAGGTACCACACGGTGTCCCAACGCCTTCTTGAGACGTGACACATGAAAAACATTGTGGACCTTGCTATCCGCCGGAAGCTCTAGCTCATAAGCCACCTCTCCAACACGCCTCAAAATCCTGAAAGGACCATAATACCGGCTTAAGCTTCTCTAATCCACTCTTCCTAAGAGTAGATTGACGGTAGGGCTGCAGCATGAGATATACCATGTCTCCCACCTCAAAAGATCTTTTGTCCTCTTCGATGTGCATACTGCTTCTGCGATTTTGTGCCTTAGCAATGTTCTCCTGAGAGCCCTCATGGTGTCCTCTCCTGCAATGAAATCTCCACTTGGCACTCTCGTCACCATTAGCAAATCAAAAAGCTAGGCTCATAACCGCAACGCCATGAGGGGGACATCTGAATGGTCATGTGAAAGGTAGTATTGTAGCAATACTCGCACAAATAAATCCACTTGACCCACGCCTTTTGCTGCCCTGCAATGTAATTCCTGAGGTAACCTTCCACCCATTTGTTCACTATCTTCGTCTGACCATCAGTCTGTGGGTGGTAACTGGTGCTCGGTGTAAGCTCGGTCCCACAAAGTTTGAACACCTCCTGCCAGAAGTGACTCAGGAACCGACTATCCCTGTCGCTAACTATGCTCTGAGGCAACCCATGTAATCTGAAAACCTCACGAAAGAAGACCTCTGCTACCTGTGTAGCTGTGTAAGTGGTGGTGATCGGAAACAAGTGGGCATACTTCGTCAACCGATCCACAACTACATATATACAATCCCGTCCCTGGGCTTTGGGCAAGCCCGTAATAAAGTCCATCGACAGGCATTCCCACTTCCTATCAGGAATCGAAAGTGGCTGCAACAATCCTGCCGGATACGTGTTCTCCTGCTTGTTCTGCTGACAAACAGGGCACTCACGCACATACTGAAGAACATCTGCTTTAAGACCCTTCCATGTAAATCTCTCCCGAATCTGCCTGTATGTTTTGAAATACCCGGGATGCCCTGCTGTAGGTACATCATGAAAGGCTCGCATAATAATGTTCTTCATCTCAGATCCTGGGATCAAGAAAATCCTGTTCTTGTAAATGATCAAGTCATTCACAAGCGTATACCTGGTGTCTACCATCGATCCCTCAACAATACTGGATGCCCAAGTATCCTTGGCATACTCTGCCACAATCAGATGCCTCCAATCCTCTGCAATGTGAACCATAGAGCTCAGATAAGGCCTGCGTGAGAGAGCGTCAGCCACTACATTCTGGGTGCCTTTGATGTAGGTGATATCAAAGTCATATGCCTGTAACTTACTCACCCACTTCTGCTGACGGTCATTTAAATCTCGCTGCCCCAGGAAATGCCTCAAGCTGTTGTGATCAGTTTTAATGCAAAACTTACTGCCCACGAGGTATTGCCTAAATTTGGCCAAGGCATGCATTATGGCCAGCATCTCCTTATCATAAATACTATAGAGCCTCTCTGGTCCTCTGAGCTTCTGCTCTCATAAACGATCGGGTGCTTGTCCTGCATAACCTTTGCTCCAATCACCCTCACCCGAGCATCACCTTTGAAGCTCAAAGGCTTGGTAAAATCCGGCGGTGCTAACCTTTGGACCGCGTAGTCATCGACTCCCTTGAACCTCACAAAACGCTCACGTGCCTCAGGAGTCCAACAGAATGCACCTTTTTTCAACAAATCCGTCATAGGTGCTGCATGGCGTGAATAACCATTCACAAATCTGCGATAAAAACCACACAAGCCAAGAAATCCTTGCAGCTGTGTAAGGTTCGCCGGAGTAGGCCAATCTATGATAGCACGGATCTTCTTAGGATCCATCCGCACTCCCTCTGCACTGATGATATGGCCTAAGTTGAGCAACTCAGTCATCCCTAAATCACACTTGGACTCCTTGGCATACAAGGACTCCCTCTCCAAAATGCTGAGCACTGTATCCAGATGAGCCAAATGCTCCTGCCAATTCTTGCTGTAAATTAGAATGTCATCGAAGAAGACAAGTACATATCTCCTCAGTAGTGAGTGGAAGACCCTGTTCATGGTGGATTGAAATGTCGCTGGCACGTTGGTTAGCCCAAATGGCATCACCATAAACTCGAAGTGTCCACAATGACAACAGAATGCAGTCTTCTCAACATCCTGCTCACGGACCCTGATCTGGTGATATCCTGATCTCAGGTCTATCTTCGTGAAATAACATGCACCATGGAGCTCATCAATAAGCTCATCTATACGAGGTATGGGGTACCTGTTTTTGATGGTCCTCTTATTCAGGACTCTGTAATCTATGCACATGCGAAGGGTACCATCCTTCTTCTTCACTAGGACGACTGAAGAAGCGAATGGTGATTTACTCGGTCGAATGTGACCCATAGCAAGCAGCTCCTTGATAGTCTTCTCTATCTCATCCTTAAGCCGCTTAGGATGTTGTACGGAGTAATCATGATGGGCTTGGCGCCCTCCTCAAGCTCTATAATGTGCTCAATACCCCTGTCTGGAGGTCTCCCTGGTGGAATGTCACTGAAAACCTTCTCATGCTTGACTCTCAACTGCTGAATGTCAGGATGATATTCGGTCTTATGCTGTCCCTCCTGTATAGGTGTCAATGTGCACTCGGCAACCCACTCTACCATGTCATGTCGCATGAGTCTCTCCATCCGTCGGAAGGAAATAGACCTGACATTACTGTCCCGAATGACCTTCAGGATATGTGTCTTCCCATCCACATCGAACCGAATCTCCATGTCTTTGAGACAAAGAGTGACTTCCTCAAGGGAATGAAGCCACTTCATGCCCAAAACTAAATCAATATCTCCCATGTTCACCACGTAGTAATCAGCCGTGAATTCATAGTTATTCAAGCGCAAGGGGAGATCCTTAATCATATGATCACACCTGAGAGTGTAACCATCGGCCACCTTAACCCTAATGCCTTCGAACTCCTCGGTTATGAGTCCGCGCTTCTCCACAAATCTAGCATCAATAAAATTGTGGGTGGCTCTTGTGTCAAGAAGGGTGATGACCCTTTGTCCTGCCAAAACTCCACGAAGTCTAAATGAACCCTCCTGCTGAATGCTAGACAATCGTGCCTCCTGAATCTGGAGCTTTGACTCTGCCTCTGCCTTAGGCTCTGAAGACTCTGATTCTGACTCCTCAGAACTCTCCTGCTGTTCGGAACTCTCAGATTCCGAATCCTCGTAATAAGCCCACATTAATCGGTTGGCCTTGCCCTTAGGCCGCAAAGGACAATCATGGCTAGCATCGTAGGGACCTTTGCAATAGAAGCAGAGCTTCTTCCTGCGCAAATTGTTAAGAGCCTCACGATCCAAGGGTGCTGCTGATTTTCCCTTTGAGTCACTCTTAAAATCAGATTTCTCTCTGTTTTTATTGAATCCCTTATTGTCCCTGAATGAAGAAGTGTTTTTAGAGTTGAATTTGCTGGATGGTGCTGCAAACTCCATACTGCGTGCCTTCTTCATAGCTTCCTGTAACGAAGAAGGATCAAATGCTTTGACCCAACCTCTCAATGGTTCCAGCAGTCCCTCCATGAAAAGCACTACAAGACGCCTCTCTGATATACTAGGAACCTGTTGACGTGGTTTTTGAGACCGCACCAACACAGAATAAAGTTGCCAATGGCTTCCCTATTCTCTCTTGATCAAAGTATTCCGCACGCTAAGATTGCCAGAAAGTTCGTGCGTTCAACCCCAAGGTTCCTTAAGTGCGAATAGGCTCAGTTTGGCTCGATGTGATATTGCTGGTATGTTCAAGGGGACTTACACAATTGTTCGGAGGCTAACAACAAACAGTAGACTAAGGGCTTTCGTGTGATTCAAATGATTTGGCAGGTGAGCGCAAGTTTCCTAATTCTAACCGGAAATGTGCGGAAAGTAAAGGGGGTTTAGGGCCTAAGAAACTAACATTCTATTCTAAATGCAGGATATGTGGGGGTTTTCATTTCAATAGACTTCAACCAGATTTCACCTAGCCTCCGTCGGACAGCCTCAGCAAAATCGGTGCAATCTTCAAAGGGGATAGCGAAAGGTATTCAAGTTACAGTTTAACATACGTACACCATCAGAACAACGCATATAAGTATGTAAGCCATAACCGAAGTCAAGCACAAAATAATGTCCAGTTGACCACGCAAGGCAGACTTATCATCAACAAGCCGCTAGTGGTATGGAATAAAATGAAGCTATCTCAATGAAACACCACACACCAAAGTAAGCTACTTGCATGAATTTAATCTACTTGGATACGAAAGGAAGAAGAAACCTTGCTAGCATTTCATGACAAGACAAATTCCATCATCAATGAAAAGATCTATTATCACAAAATGTGTTACACAACAGTCTCTTCAAAAGTTTTCAAAGGGAAAACTTTCTCTCTTCTCCAAATTATGCAAAATGCTCTACACTATCTAGCTCTACCCAACAATCTCTAGCTCTGATCTATCTTCTAATATTCTGATTTCTAATCTGATTCTAATCTCTACTCTAATGAATTACAAATGAGGGGGACTCCCCCTTTTATAGCTAGCCAAGTCCCAAAAGACGGCTAGGGTTACAATCAATACAGTGGCCAGAATCGTGCCACCTCAGCCCTAAATAATATTGCCCTAAAAACCGCCACAGAGGAGAGTGGGGTAATAAATGCGCCATAATGTCCACCATCATCCTTCTAGAAGATTCCATTTGTAGACGCGTTCACACTGCTCTCGATCTTCTTTCTTGGCGTCGTTCTTTGATTTCTTCCACTTGAGGGCCTTCATCTTCGTCACTTTGAGCCTTGAAAATGTTTCTTCAACACTTAGCCATTTTCTTGCAACTTTTTCTCCTTCGAGATTGAAACTCATCTTCATCGTGCTTCCACTTCAAGTCATCGTGCTCTGGCCTCAACATTTCTCCTGCAAAACAAGCAAGGAGAGAGGTATTAGAATACTTCATGATATAAACTTAACTCACTCACCTGATCCTCACGCTCCAACTTTCAAGTGCTCATCGCCAACTTTGTGTTCAAGGTCATGCCTTAGACAAACTTCATCTTTGAGAAATTCATTTCACCTGCTGGAGCTCTGATAACCTCGATTTTATTCATTTCTGGCTCAAGTAAACTATCTTCACGAAGGATTGAAGCAAATTCACCTAGGCAGTTTCTTTCAAATTCATCGTCTAGAGAATTTCACCCTGAAAATACGTCTTCTTCACACTTGCCTTAGAAAATTTTAAAATTTCCCTTAGGAAAATTCATCAACCTGGTGCCCACTTAAAATCTTCATCCCAGAATCCTCGACAAGCTGTGGAAGACCTTAGAATCAACTCCTCATCGATAATCTTCGATACCCAGAAGAAAATTTTCTCCAGAACGCATCGAACCCATGGGTGCCCAACGAACGGGTTCATTTAATTTTTTTTTGAATTTTGAACCTTAGAAAATTATTCTTTCAACAATTTTGTCCTCGTTCTTCGATCCCCTCTGAGAATTTTGCTCTGACTTGGAAAATTTTAATCAATCTTGTGGAGCTGGCAATCACTGACTTCACCTTAGGCGACTCATCTGTGCTTCAAGGAAAAATCCACCACCTCTCCAGACTTAGGCATTTTTCTAAGGAAGAAAATATTTTGTGCCTTAGAAATTTTTTTGAATCACCTCGAAAATTTTGCCTTAGAAAATTTTATATCCGACTCGATCAATTTGGCCTGTGAAAATACCTACTTTCACTTAGAAAATTTTTCATAGAGGCGCCTGGCACATTTTATTTTTCTAACACCACCTTGCATTTTACTTCACACTTAAAAAAAATATTCATTTGAAGCCCCAACGTCTTAGAGAAATTTTTTAACACTTAGGCGATATTTCACTTTCTACTTGAGGCGCCTAGCACTTGCCATTTCATTCCCACCACCTTCAAATATTTTCTAACACATACCATGCCTTTAACGCCTTAGGAAAAATCTCCAACACCTATAACCTTAGGCGCATATCACACTTTGAGAGGGAATTTTAAAATCACGCCCTAGAAATATGTTCAACACTCCTTAGCATTTTCAACGCCCAACACACTTCAATCACCCTCTTTGCATGGCGCATATTACTTGAAGGAGATGGAGATTTAAAATCACGCCTTGGAGTATTCACCTACCTTTCACCCTGCCTTGGAATATCTTTTATCCCATTTACCACCTCCATTTACTACTTACAATCCAAACATGGGCGCATTTGAGGCATAGAGGAGGATGAGTTTTGTTGACTTGTTGACTCCTTAGCTGCATGGGCGCATTTAGCATAGGGAGGTGGATAAAACACATGCAACGCCACCTTGCCTTCCTTATTTTGTCTTCACTTGGCAGCTTTGGGCGCGTTTCTTATGTGGAGGAGGATAAAAAGGTTGACTTTGCTTTGACCCCCTCTCTCCTTTGGGCGCATTTCATACCCCTTGCTGGATGAAACTTATACTTAGAAACTTGCTTATGAGGTGGGCGCATTTCAGCATGTGTGGAGGATGACATATTTCCAACGCCTTAGCTTGTGGCTTTTCAGCTTCCTTTGTTTTGTCCTCATGTGGCCCCATTTGGGCGCATTTAGGCCTAGGAGAAGGATGAAGTTTGTCACTTAGAAATTTTTTATGCTATCAACCTCCCTTGGGCGCATTTAGGCCTAGCTACAGGATAAAAAGCATTGACCACTTTGACTTATTCTCTTTTGGGCGCATTTCACCTCTTGAGGAGGACGAGTTTGCCTTAGAAAATTTTTTCCTTGATGTGTCTTGTAGCTGGGCGGATTTCACATGTGTTGGAGGATGAAAACAAACACTTAGAAAATTTTAAAACTTCCTCCTGAGTTCCCTTGGGCGCATTTTGCCCTGTGTGAAGGACGAAAACTTCATACTTAAAAATTTTTATGCCTCCTTACTAGCTGGGCGCATTTTGATAGGCCTGCTGGACGAAGTTCCAGACTTAGAAAAATTTTCTCGTTCTTGCCAGCTTCTCATACCCTGCTATTTATAGTAAGCCTTCTCATTCTTGCATTTCTGAAGCTTGGATTAACTTGAAATTTTAAACGTAGCATTCTCATAACCTTATCAACCTGTCGACACTGCCATTCTGAGCAAACCTGCCATTTATAGCCTATTTCTGGAGGTGGCTTACTAAAAATAGTAAGCTCATGTTTCTGATAGCTCCCCAGCTCCGATCGAGTTGAAATTTTGATGAGGCGCTCCTCACCACGTGACCTGCTGGCTGACACCGACGCATGCGCTTGATTTACTATTTTTAGCCAGTTTCCAAATTGACTTACTATAAATAGTAAGTGCTCCGTTTGACTTGAAATTTCACCAGCAGATAGCCTGAAGAACGCTGATCGCAGTGGTTTACATCGGATTTTGAAGATTTTGACTTTTGATGCCTATTTTTAGGCTCCGAAGCTGGAAACCCTAATTTGCATTGCATGTGTATCAAATGAACTCCGTTTGTCTTCGTTTCTGCGTGCTGCGATTAGTTTCGTGAATCTGAGCTGCTGGGTGGTAGGGACACACCTGCTAAAAATAGCAAGTTCCTTATTGAGTGAGAATCCTGTTTGCATGTCACACCATCGCGAAGCTCTCGAAAACCATCGGGAATCACGACATGCAAAGCTCGACATGGAAGCCTAAAAATAGCCTCGGAAGGCGAATCCGAAAGTGATCATCTCGTCTTGCATGTTATATCGTCGTGAAGGTCTCGAAAAACCCAAAGGAATATCCAGACATGCAAAGAAAAACTCGCATCTGGACCCTTATTCGTGCCGGAAGCCGGACTGCTAAAAATAGTAAGTTATCCGTTTTGCTCAAATTTGGCATGCAAGCGGTCACGGTACACTCACGAATGCGGTGTGATGATCGAATCTCAAAATAGTGACAAATTGCCACTGATAGCGGACTTACTAAAAATAGTAAGTACCTCAGAATTTGATGAAATTTTGCTGAGAACCTGCTGGAAACATGCTAACATCAATGTTAAGCTCAATTTTCAAGTTATTCACTTTATTCGACCCCTGTACTGACCAGGAAGACAAAACCCTAATTTTCAGACTTGGCCAGAATTTTTGCATTTTAAGTTCAACGGCAGAGGAATCCCGGGAAGTAGACCATAGAACAGAGACAGACGGAGAGAGAGACCAAAAAAACAAAGCCAAAAAGACCAGAATGGAGCAAAATTTAGGGGTCCCCATTTGAATGGGGCGATGTGTGAAAAAGGTCACAACATCTGGCATCCCCACGGGAAAGTGTTGAAAAACACTTTAAGAATTGAACTTTGATTAATCTTCCTCGAACCATCATACAGGAAAGACACTTACTCAAAAGGGGAGAAGAATCCGATATTGGATCAAAACACTTTCATCTAAAACCTTGTGAGTGTGTGCATTCGTTCCATCTCTAAACCACCTCGACTTCCAAAATCGGCCGTGGCAAGTTATATAAATATCTTAACTTCAAAAGCACCCTGGACATTGCCTCGCTGCCAGTCAGGCGTCCATAGCCTCAACGAGGTTGTCGCTACAATTCTCACGAATATTGCTCCACTGCCAGCCGGGCGTCCATAGCCCCGGTGGAGTTACTCGTACGTTCCCAAAACCAATATTTTCATGATATTTCTTTCATTTTTCATTTCTCATTTTTTCTTTTCAAATATTTCTTTTAAGCACATTTTCTTTTCTTTCTTTTGATTTCCGTCAATTCCTCAATTGGCTGGCAGGCAATGAAGCCTCCAATGGGTTTGAGAATTGTAGTGGCGCTGAAGCAAGATGTAAGATTTTCACCTGCTGAGACCTTTCCCAAGAAACCAAAATGACTCAGAATGGGGATAGGTAATATTTTAAAGGCCTTTAGACTCGTGTGTTAAGACACAACAACGGGTTAACCTCCCGAGATGAGTTCAATCGCTAACTGGATGATGACAAGAGGAAAACAACCTTAATCCTTTTCAAAAATTTATGCAAATTCCAGTGGAAAGAAACCAGGTTGTGAGAGTGAAACCATCATCACCCATCGCAACGGGAAAACCCAGAAATCCTTGCCCATTCCAAACCAAAACCACTTGAGCGGACAACTCAAGGGACGGAAACGCCAAACCAAAAACCCAAAGGGCAACAAACCAAAACCAAAACCAAAACGAACCGAAAAGCAAAAGAAAAGCAAACAAACGGGAAAGCAAATCTAATCTAACTATATTACAAAGCAGGCTCTCAGAGAGAACCTAGGGTTGGAAATAATGCCTGAGGAATCTCCCATCGTCCGACAATGGGATATCCCTTCCTGTTCTTGTTCGTAACTTAAATGCATCATTTCCCAGGATCTCAGAAGCTTGATCAGGGTCCAACCATGAATTGTCGATCCATCCGTTCATAACCTTTTGATGCATGGTGAAACTTCCCATAGTTTCATCTCTTTTCTCCTCCAAGTGTGTCAACTGAGATAGCCTTGTTTGAATTTGGTCTTCTCCCCAATTGACTTCTTCGCATTCTTCCTCCGGGACTTGCTCTGAGGAGGTTTTACCCATGGCACCTATGTTCTCTGAATAGAAAGCTTCGTAAATGGGTAACGATAAGTCTTTGATGGGGGCACATTCTGTCTCTTGCTTTACATCATTTATCATAGATTCTGTGAACGTCCCTTCATTCTCATTCCTACTTGAATCATTTTCAGTCAACACTCCAGTGAAGGCAGGCGTATCTTCTAAAAACTTCTCTCCCTCCGAGCTTTGCAACGTGAGGACTTCTTTCTTAACAGGTTTGTACGTACCCAAATTAGTTTCCATGAATAAAACATCACTATTTTCACCACATTCTGTGATCATCAATTTGAGCCGTGGTGTGCTTTCAATTTTTATCTGATTTGGAACTCCCTTCCAAGGCAACCACATGTGGGAGAAGTCAGTCGCAATGTATCCATTCAATTTTCTGGACCAATCTCTGCTCAATAGCATGCCATAACCATCCGGTATATCCACAACTGATATGTCGATGCGACTCTGAATTCTGGGATCCGCCGCTAGCTGCATATGAATACCATTTAATTCCCCTACAACTGGAACTTCAGTCTTATCCAACTGAGTCACCTTCTTGTTGGTTTTGAGCGGGATTATACCTAACGCCTGACATACCTTCAAAGGCATGACATTACTTGATGCACCAGAATCAATCAAACAATTATGCAATAACTTCCCAAAAATTCTAACTGAAACCAGAAATGGGGCTGGCTCACCCTTTCCCTGATAAAATACCACTGGCTTCCTCTTTTCTTCTACTGAAGCATTCTTACTTTCATCTTTTCTGTCCACTGAAATTTGATTGTCTTGAACAACCTGCCTTGGATTCTGCGTTTGCTCTTGTTTTTGCTTCTGCTCCGCAGGAATATTGAACCGTTTCTTTTTATCTTCGATCCATGACTTTTCAGGAGCGTTTGAAGAACCTTGTACCATACCTACAAAATTTTGAGGTTGTTGTGGAGCTTCCCAAGTGTCAAACGGCGCGTGAGGCACTTCTTCTACCATATTTGCACTCTGCACAGGACGAGACTGTGTGTTCACGGGAGGATTCCTTGATGAACTAGGTATTTCTTGGGAAGTATCCTTCACAATGGGCGTCTCATACACACTTTTCAGAATTGTATATCTGACCTCTGAAATCTTCATTAACTCATGTAAGGGGAGACTAACCTTCATCCTTTTGAACTCTTCTAGTACATAAGAGCCAAGCCTTTTCACGTCCTCTCTTGGAAGACTCTCCTTTTGCTTTTGCTCAGCTTGATGAACAGGTTGCTGAATAACTTGTTGTCCATTTCCGCCTTGCGTTACATTCTGTCGCCTATACTTTGGAGAATCTCTTGGTAAACCTGGGTTGTTGCTCGCGTTGGGATGTGGCGGAGTTGTAAAATTATTAGGAGGTATTGATGATGTCAGAGGTTCACGTTGTTGGTTGTAATTCCTCTGATACACTTTGGGTGTCGTTCCTCCGGATGTTTGAAAAGCTTGTACCTCCCTACTTCCTTCTACCAAGACGCTGTTGTTGAGAGGTGGAAAAACATAACCATCTCTATGAAGAGGTTCTTCTGGTGATGCATATGCGGCGTGCACTTCTGACGGTACTTGAAACTCTGGCATCCCCACGGGAGCGTTTGCTGAAGCTGATGGAAATTGTTGATTAACTGGTGGGAACGTGTAACTCTGGAATTCAGGCGAGGAATTGTAATCTTCTATTATCAACGCTTGATCATATCTAGGTGCTGGGACTAATTCATATCCTGTAATTGGAGGATTTTCTATGGCCCCTGTATTACTTGCTTCACTTTTGAGAATACCAGCCACAACTTGGAATTCACGGCACTGAAGCTCAGAATGTTGGTTCGTGTTATGTAACCTACACCATCCTGACGAGGCAGTTTCGGCCATATAAATTCTATCTGCAGGACGATTTTCAGGAGGTGGCAGATTGTCTAATGGCGATGGGACACCTCCATTGTTGGGCCCAGTATTCCAGGACCTCTTCTGATATCCTTGATTATTATTCCTATACCCATGACTATTATCTTGATGGTATCCTTGATGGGTATCCTGATGACTTGGAGGATTATTGTGATATCCTCGGTTAGCACCTTGGTGTGCCTGATAGTTTCGCTGCATAATTGGCGTCTGATTATTTTGATTTTTGAGGTGAGTCACCTCAGCTGACAGCCTCTTCACTTGTTCTATCAAATCTTTCATTTCATCTTTCTCCTCTGAAATTTTCATTGGCGGCACTGTGTTTTGGAGATAAACAGGCTGTGGGACTTGCGTCTGGGACAAAGGCATCCCAGGATGGAGAACTAACTGACTTGATGGTGCTTGAACTTGATAAGCTGGCTGTGGGATCGCATTTAACGCCGGAACTTGTTGATTCCATGTTGAGCCGAACATTGGCACTTGATTGTTTGTCGTAGCTAGGCCAGTGTAGAGTACAGGCCCAGTTATATTCTGTCCTAAACCTTGACTTACTTCAACAGCTTTAGCGTAAGCTTGATTTATATTTGCTGGAGTGGGGTGAGATCTTACGAACATTGCAGTCAAAGGATCAAGTGCTGAATAGTAGCTTTCTCGAGCGTCATCAATGACATAAGGAGTGCGTAACCTATTGAGGGCCTTTTGGAATCTATTGTTGAATGCATGAATGGGCTCTTTGTCTTGTCTTCTCACTTCTGCAAATTGACGATAAAGCTCTACAGGGGTGGCTGGTATACCAAATTTTCCGATGAAGGCCTCCTTCATCTGCTCCCATGTCCTTATAGACCCCACAGGTAGGTGAATGAACCAAAAATGAGCCTCTTCTCCCAAAGAATATGGGAATAGGCGGCAAGCCACGTCTGCATACCCAATCTGCCTATTGCGTAGGTGACCTTCAAACATCTTGATATGGTCCTCGGCCGTGTAGTTAACATCGTTGGCAATGAACTTAGGACAAAAATTTTCAGGATTCTTCGGCATCTCGTGGTAGTCTTGAAACTCTAGCGGAGATGGATTAGTAACCAACCATGTAGCACCGTTGGGAGCGGGTTGACCTCCTTGCTGACCTCCTGGTTGACCTCCTGGTTGAGCCATTGCTTGAATTGGTAGTCGCCTTTGATACACAATCACTTGGGCTGGCTGTTGCACCACAGCTTGAACTTGTCTTGGCTGAGCAAACCTTGAAGCACTAGGTGGAGTCCTGAACAAACTTGAGATTTCTTCTCCGCTTTCTTCGCTTGGCTGAACTTCTTCACTTGATAAAAATTCTTCACTTGACTTAGCTTCTTTGCTTGAATGAACTTCTTTCTTCTTCCTTGATCTTGTAGGTAGCTCTAACTCCACAAAATCTTTATATGAACTGGGTGTAGACCTCAAGATTCTTTTCAACTTATCTGGCGAAAATGAACTGATATGATCCAGGATGTAGCTACTTCTGCGCGGGATTGTTCAATCTTGAGAGAACACCATCTTGACTTACGATAATTTTCTCCAATGGAACTTTTGTACTTCAGACCCTTTCTACTTCAACACAACTGTATGCTGTCGCTGTTATTCGCGTTGGCCCTCCTTCTAGCGCCAATTCTGTTGACGTGGTTTTTGAGACCGCACCAACACAGAATAAAGTTGCCAATGGCTTCCCTATTCTCTCTTGATCAAAGTATTCCGCACGCTAAGATTGCCAGAAAGTTCGTGCGTTCAACCCCAAGGTTCCTTAAGTGCGAATAGGCTCAGTTTGGCTCGATGTGATATTGCTGGTATGTTCAAGGGGACTTACACAATTGTTCGGCGGCTAACAACAAACAGTAGACTAAGGGCTTTCGTGTGATTCAAATGATTTGGCGGGTGAGCGCAAGTTTCCTAATTCTAACCGGAAATGTGCGGAAAGTAAAGGGGGTTTAGGGCCTAAGAAACTAACATTCTATTCTAAATGCAGGATATGTGGGGGTTCATTTCAATAGACTTCAACCGGATTTCACCTAGCCTCCGTCGGACAGCCTCAGTAAAATCGGTGCAATCTTCAAAGGGGATAGCGAAAGGTATTCAAGTTACAGTTTAACATACGTACACCATCAGAACAACGCATATATGTAAGCCATAACCGAAGTCAAGCACAAGATAATGTCCAGTTGACCACGCAAGGCAGACTTATCATCAACAAGCCGCTAGTGGTATGGAATAAAATGAAGCTATCTCAATGAAACACCACACACCAAAGTAAGCTACTTGCATGAATTTAATCTACTTGGATACGAAAGGAAGAAGAAACCTTGCTAGCATTTCATGACAAGACAAATTCCATCATCAATGAAAAGATCTATTATCACAAAATGTGTTACACAACAGTCTCTTCAAAAGTTTTCAAAGGGAAAACTTTCTCTCTTCTCCAAATTATGCAAAATGCTCTACACTATCTAGCTCTACCAACAATCTCTAGCTCTGATCTATCTTCTAATATTCTGATTTCTAATCTTCTAATCTCTACTCTAATGAATTACAAATGAGGGGGACTCCCCTTTTATAGCTAGCCAAGTCCCAAAAGACGGCTAGGGTTACAATCAATAGAGTGGCCAGAATCGTGCCACCTCAGCCCTAAATAATATTGCCTAAAACCGCCACAAGGAGAGTGGGGTAATAAATGCGCCATAATGTCCACCATCATCCTTCTAGAAGATTCCATTTGTAGACGCGTTCACACTGCTCTCGATCTTCTTTCTTGGCGTCGTTCTTTGATTTCTTCCACTTGAGGGCCTTCATCTTCGTCACTTTGAGCCTTGAAAATGTTTCTTCAACACTTAGCCATTTTCTTGCAACTTTTTCTCCTTCGAGATTGAAACTCATCTTCATCGTGCTTCCACTTCAAGTCATCGTGCTCTGGCCTCAACATTTCTCCTGCAAAACAAGCAAGGAGAGAGGTATTAGAATACTTCATGATATAAACTTAACTCACTCACCTGATCCTCACGCTCCAACTTTCAAGTGCTCATCGCCAACTTTGTGTTCAAGGTCATGCCTTAGACAAACTTCATCTTTGAGAAATTCATTTCACCTGCTGGAGCTCTGATAACCTCGATTTTATTCATTTCTGGCTCAAGTAAACTATCTTCACGAAGGATTGAAGCAAATTCACCTAGGCAGTTTCTTTCAAATTCATCGTCTAGAGAATTTCACCCTGAAAATACGTCTTCTTCACACTTGCCTTAGAAAATTTTAAAATTTCCCTTAGGAAAATTCATCAACCTGTGCCCACTTAAAATCTTCATCCCAGAATCCTCGACAAGCTGTGGAAGACCTTAGAATCAACTCCTCATCGATAATCTTCGATACCCAGAAGAAAATTTTCTCCAGAACGCATCGAACCCATGGGTGCCCAACGAACGGGTTCATTTAATTTTTTTTTGAATTTTGAACCTTAGAAAATTATTCTTTCAACAATTTTGTCCTCGTTCTTCGATCCCCTCTGAGAATTTTGCTCTGACTTGGAAAATTTTAATCAATCTTGTGGAGCTGGCAATCACTGACTTCACCTCAGGCGACTCATCTGTGCTTCAAGGAAAAATCCACCACCTCTCCAGACTTAGGCATTTTTCTAAGGAAGAAAATATTTTGTGCCTTAGAAATTTTTTTGAATCACCTCGAAAATTTTGCCTTAGAAAATTTTATATCCGACTCGATCAATTTGGCCTGTGAAAATACCAACTTTCACTTAGAAAATTTTTCATAGAGGCGCCTGGCACATTTTATTTTTCTAACACCACCTTGCATTTTACTTCACACTTAAAAAAAATATTCATTTGAAGCCCCAACGTCTTAGAGAAATTTTTTAACACTTAGGCGATATTTCACTTTCTACTTGAGGCGCCTAGCACTTGCCATTTCATTCCCACCACCTTCAAATATTTTCTAACACATACCATGCCTTTAACGCCTTAGGAAAAATCTCCAACACCTATAACCTTAGGCGCATATCACACTTTGAGAGGGAATTTTAAAATCACGCCCTAGAAATATGTTCAACACTCCTTAGCATTTTCAACGCCCAACACACTTCAATCACCCTCTTTGCATGGCGCATATTACTTGAAGGAGATGGAGATTTAAAATCACGCCTTGGAGTATTCACCTACCTTTCACCCTGCCTTGGAATATCTTTTATCCCATTTACCACCTCCATTTACTACTTACAATCCAAACATGGGCGCATTTGAGGCATAGAGGAGGATGAGTTTTGTTGACTTGTTGACTCCTTAGCTGCATGGGCGCATTTAGCATAGGGAGGTGGATAAAACACATGCAACGCCACCTTGCCTTCCTTATTTTGTCTTCACTTGGCAGCTTTGGGCGCGTTTCTTATGTGGAGGAGGATAAAAAGGTTGACTTTGCTTTGACCCCCTCTCTCCTTTGGGCGCATTTCATACCCCTTGCTGGATGAAACTTATACTTAGAAACTTGCTTATGAGGTGGGCGCATTTCAGCATGTGTGGAGGATGACATATTTCCAACGCCTTAGCTTGTGGCTTTTCAGCTTCCTTTGTTTTGTCCTCATGTGGCCCCATTTGGGCACATTTAGGCCTAGGAGAAGGATGAAGTTTGTCACTTAGAAATTTTTTTATGCTATCAACCTCCCTTGGGCGCATTTAGGCCTAGCTACAGGATAAAAAGCATTGACCACTTTGACTTATTCTCTTTTGGGCGCATTTCACCTCTTGAGGAGGACGAGTTTGCCTTAGAAAATTTTTTCCTTGATGTGTCTTGTAGCTGGGCGGATTTCACATGTGTTGGAGGATGAAAACAAACACTTAGAAAATTTTAAAACTTCCTCCTGAGTTCCCTTGGGCGCATTTTGCCCTGTGTGAAGGACGAAAACTTCATACTTAAAAATTTTTATGCCTCCTTACTAGCTGGGCGCATTTTGATAGGCCTGCTGGACGAAGTTCCAGACTTAGAAAAATTTTCTCGTTCTTGCCAGCTTCTCATACCCTGCTATTTATAGTAAGCCTTCTCATTCTTGCATTTCTGAAGCTTGGATTAACTTGAAATTTTAAACGTAGCATTCTCATAACCTTATCAACCTGTCGACACTGCCATTCTGAGCAAACCTGCCATTTATAGCCTATTTCTGGAGGTGGCTTACTAAAAATAGTAAGCTCATGTTTCTGATAGCTCCCCAGCTCCGATCGAGTTGAAATTTTGATGAGGCGCTCCTCACCACGTGACCTGGACTGGCTGACACCGACGCATGCGCTTGATTTACTATTTTAGCCAGTTCAAATTGACTTACTATAAATAGTAAGTGCTCCGTTTGACTTGAAATTTCACCAGAGATAGCCTGAGAACGCTGATCGCAGTGGTTTACATGATTTTGAAGATTTTGACTTTTGATGCCTATTTTTAGGCTCAAGGAAACCCTAATTTGCATTGCATGTGTATCAAATGAACTCCGTTTGTCTTCGTTTCTGCGACAACTGCGATCAGCTCGTGAATCGAGACCTGGGTGGCGGCTGCCGGGACACACCTGCTAAAAATAGCAAGTTCCTTATTGAGTGAGAATCCTCGTTTGCATGTCACACCATCGCGAAGCTCTCGAAAAACCCATCAAGAATCACCTGACATGCAAAGAAAAGCTCGACATGCAAACCCTAAAAATAGCCTCGGGCTGAATCCGAAGTGATCATCTCGTCTTGCATGTTATATCGCCGAAGGTCTCGAAAAACCCAAAGGAATATCGGACAAAAGAAAAACTCTGCATCGGACCCGATATTCATGCCGGAGGCCGTTGCTAAAAATAGTAAGTTATCCGTTTTGCTCAAATTTGGCATGCAAGCAGCCTGATACACTCTGAATGCTGTGTGATGTCGGAATCTCAAAATAGCTGACAGATTGTCTGGAATTTCACACTTACTAAAAATAGTAAGTACCTCAGAATTTGATGAAATTTTGCTGAGAACCTGCTGGAAACATGCTAACATCAATGTTAAGCTCAATTTTCAAGTTATTCACTTTATTCGACCCCTGTACTGACCAGGAAGACAAAACCCTAATTTTCAGACTTGGCCAGAATTTTTGCATTTTAAGTTCAACGGCAGAGGAATCCCGGGAAGTAGACCATAGAACAGAGACAGACGGAGAGAGAGACCAAAAAAACAAAGCCAAAAAGACCAGAATGGAGCAAAATTTAGGGGTCCCCATTTGAATGGGGCGATGTGTGAAAAAGGTCACAACAGAACCATAACTGACAGTCGTTGGAAGTCTCCTATGTAAGACTCCAAACTTCCACTCTGTCGCAACTGAGCCAAATCTCTGAAATAAGATTCTGGATCCTTCCTGTCGAATCGTTCCACCAACCTGTCTACGAACTCCTGGTATGTGGTGATACGATCATGCTGGAGTGTCACCATCCCGTGATGCCACCAATCATAAGCTGCTCCCTCAAGATGCAATATGGCATACCTAATAGCATCCTCCTCAGCCATAGGACGCAATGTGAGGAAAGTATCAAGTTTACTGATCCAGGCCTGTGCTGTAACCTTGCCACTACCATCAAACATAGCTAGGGTGAGTCTGTTTGTGGCATGCTTCAGATCAATATTATTATATCTAGGCCTCCAATCCTGTCGACCCCTGTGATGTTCTCTCCTCTGTGTGATAAAACTGTCAAAGGTAATCCTCTCTCTGACCTCAGGTGGTACTAACTCCCACTCATCGTTCGCTGCCATAAGTGTATCAGCGAACAAACCCTCATGCTCCTCACCTGCAATAGCCGCATCGGGCTCCTGTCTCACAAAAGTAGGCCTAGTTGGCCTGTCTGCCGTCCGTGAAACAGTCCTAGGTGCTCTCCGTGAACCTGCATCACTCCTGTTCTTGTCACGACGAGGTGACGGTCTCCTCGGTGTACCAATCCTATGGATCGCCATGGTCAACTGCTGTAATACATCAGCTACCTGCTGTTGGCCTGTCCGAAGATCTCTGAGAGTATGTAAGACCTCTGCATCATCATTATCTCTAGGGTTTTGAGGAATCTCTGTTCTATCAGCCATGTTACCCGGCTGCCTGTTCAAACCCTATTGCCTGTCAATCAAGGCTCTCCTGCGAGTATAATATCTGTGAGGTCCAACCTCTTGTGGCTGCATAAGAATGCTAAACCCTCAAGATGGCAGGATTTAGCTCTGATACCACTGTAGAAACCCCTGTTCTCACTAACTTCTGAATCTGTTTGATTTTTCTTGTTTTTGAACGTTTTTGGTTTTTTTGTGTTTTTTTTGCATAAATTGAAGAAGTGCGATTTTGAAAGAAATTGCTTGTAAAAATTAAATAAAATATTACAATGCTAGAAATGATGGAAACTACTGGATTTAATGATGCCAGTCTGTTTATTGACCTTCTGGATTGATTACATATAAGATCTGATAACATGCAAGCTATAAAGCAACAACATGATTGCATTAAAGAAAACCTGATTTGCTGATTATAGGCGCCTGAAATGATGATGAACTGGTACGGCTATCAATATAATCACTTCCTCCCTCCGCCAGATGATCCAGAACGAATCCAGATGAAAGTGTGCCCCTGTTGGTGAAGACAGAATGCCCAAAGGTGAAGCGCTTTTCCCAATGTGAAAGGTACGGCTTGGTACTAGAAAGTACGGCCCAGCAGCAGCCTAGTACGGCTCAGCAACAGCAGTAACAAATCTGTACGGATCTTGAAAAATATGTCTAGAACTTGGAAAATGGACGCCAATACTGAAGAACCCTTCCCGGATGAGTTCCAAACCAAAACCCTGATGATAACTCAAAGAGTGAAGCTCTGTGATAACCTCTGGATGAAGCTATCTCTCTGACAAGTAATAAATCAGCTGATATTTCACAACCTCTGAACTGCAGACACTAAAGATGGCACGTTCTCCAATGCACGATGAAAACTGGAACCCTTGGCTCTGTTCTCAGAAGAAGCACTTGGCAAAAATTCGATTTCAAAACATAATGAGCTATTTTTCCAGTGAAACCCTTATATCCTTCAAAATGTCGACTTTTCTCAAAAGGGCATCATTTAAATAAAGTTCGAACTTTTCTTTTAATTTTTCAATAGTCTCGAACGCACTTTTAATTATAAATTATAATTGAAAAGTGGCCCCTCTTCAATGTTGGTCGACCCCTTTAAGAAATCACTTAAGTTATAATATTAAATAATATTATAACTTTATAATATAAGCTTCAAATAATTAATATTTAATTTGACAATTAAAATATTAATATCTTCCTCAAAATACGTCCGATTAACGAACCGTCTGAAGCTGAAGAATAAGTGATTGATTTTGCACACAACCAGACCATACTGCTAAAAATAGCAGGGGTGCTCCGCTGAGTGACTTAACTTACTAAAAATAGCAAGTCAAGCAAAAGATGTCCGAACGACTCCGAACGAAAGCCAAACTGGTAGATTCTGACAACCGAAGCCAAGCCAAGCTCCAACAAGACCCTCTATCCATCCTATCAGCCTACGAGGGTCGCATAATAGGCTAATCATAAGCTCTGAGAGATGTCAACTGGAAGGGGACATTACATCTGTCTTCATTGAATGGGCTCGAAAAGATGGAAAAATTCTGTTGTTCTTTATTTATCTCAGGTTTTGTTGTGATGCTGCAATTGAACACGATGATGACACTTGTAACCATTCCATGCACTCGGCTTGAACGTTTATGAAAATTGATAGTGACTCTGATTTACCCCCTACAGCATCTCTAATGCTCTTTTCAATTAAGATTCTGTCTGCACTCTGCTAATGTGAATAAGACAGAGTTGTGAAACTGTTAGAAGGTGGGAGTAGGTACAGTGAGAACGGAGCTGAGAAGGGGCTAACTGTATTCCTATTTGAGATGGTCTTCATCTGGTTATTCTTCCTTTTTTCTGAGTCCTTTCCCTATGATATGGATGATGGAAAATTAAAATTTGGCCTGGCTTGGCTATCTTTCTAAGAATCTAAACCCACAGGTGATGTTTGTGATATCTAGAATATAAAGGTAGCGAGCCTTTGTGCTTTGAATTTTGGTAAGACTGATATGATTATATTGGGAGTTGGGACCATCCCAATACTTCTGTATTTTTAGGTCCACCCTCTCTTCCACATTTGAATATTTCTCCTTGATGAGAAAGCTGAAGGATTTCTTGGTTCCTGACCTTGGAAAACTATGTGGAAGAGCACGAATAAAATACAGTAGATTCTTACGACTGATCTTCCTATCGGGTCCCACTTTCTATTTTTATTTGGGTTGTGAGTTGTGTTGGAATACTCTCTCTTCATTTGTAGAATTTATTTGGAGTGGATTCTGGATTTATAATGCCACTAGGGTTGGCTCCATGCAAAAAAAATTCAGGTCTGCGGTTCCTTAACCTCGGCTATCTTTAGAAAAAAGAAAAATTTAACCTCCAATTGGCTAAACCAAAGATAGAAACTCACAAAGCCATGTGAAATTGGTTTTTACTTGGTTATTAATTTTGGTAGTTAGATCTGTAGAACTGAAATTACAATGTTGAAAGCAGTCTTGATCCTTCTTTGACTGGAGGAACTAAGTTACTAACTGTAGACCTAACCAAACCACACCTAATTTTAGCCTAAGTTGTCAGTTCGGGTATGGGTACAGCGGTATGGCTGTTACACCCCGATTGTATAGCTACTATTGCATAGGGCAATTGATTGTAGTGACTGAATCAATGTGATGAATAAAACATGCTGTTCTTGTTGTCAATATGAATGTGTCACCATTTAATGATTGTTACTTCTATTGATGTAATCCTTGCCATATACACACACATCATTATAGGTTTGGAGGAACCAAGCCAGTTAAGGTGGTCTTGATAAGTCATCCATAGGCTTTAGGAGTCTTGTTTACTTCTTTGTGCTTTGTGAATGATGTTTACATGTTTATCTGACTTACTGTATTATGATCATTGTGAGGATAACGTGAATGGACATAAGTGAATAGGTTGAGTGATATGTATACACATGTATATAGTATGTATACTAAGGTATATACAAGTATATACGTGTGTATATATACACACGCTACCTATTATTTGTGGATATTAATAATATAATATTATTATTGCCTAATGACTTCACGTAAATGTATATATATTTATATATCGGGTTGCTAACTAGCTCACGATATTTTTATATAATTGTCAAATATATATGAAATTATATATAATATTGTTATAGTTATATTAATATATATATTAATAATACTTAGGTATTTAAATATATATATATATATATATATATATATATTTAATATATTTAAGACTATAGTAATATTTATATAAGAAAATATATATAATGAAATTTTGAGATATGGGTTTTGTCCAGAAAAAGATTTTAAGACAACCCAGAATGTCGGATTTGTGAAAATTTGACTTCTACGCCACTATGCAAAGGAATTTCAGTTAAGAAAATCAAAGCCTCGAGAATTGATGCTATGGAGTAAATTTTCTTGAAAAATTCTAGCACATGGGTTTTGTCGAGGAAGCTATTCTGAATCAACCCAGATGATTTGTTTTGTAAAAATTCGCTAGTTTCTTGAACATGCGAAAGAAAATCAGACGAGAAATCGAAGAATTTGAGACAGAAGATTGAGCTTTTGATGCTTTTTCTTCTACTAAAATTTCCACTTTGCATTGAATTTTGTTGATGAATCTGGACTTGTACCTGCAAAAGAATGTTTTTGATGTCTTCAACACTGACTGCTGATGAAAATTTGCCCAACTCAGGAAGAAATTCACCTATGCTCAAGTTGGATGAATGAAATATGACGCCAAACTTGATTAAATAGAACAAATTTACACCATAATGGCACCACTGCAAGCTTTAAACCTTGACTTAAAAAGAAAAATCATGATTGAACCCCCTTCAGTTCGAACTAGCACTAACTCGAAGTCCTGGAAAATAAATAATATTAAAATATTCAGTTACCCTTACATGCAAATTTGTAATTTTAATATTACAAAAGGGTGCCAATATTGAAATATTGAAGAAAATCGCCATTTTAATGTTTGCATGCAAAAAGTCGAAATTTAATATTATTTTAATAAAAATCTTAGCATCTGGATGCACTCAAAAAAATTCATTGATTCTGAAGAGTCTAAATTTGACTCTCCAAGCGTCCATTTGCAAGAGTTATGAGGTTTTTTACTAACTTCCTACTTTATAGCTCACTAAAAGTTACAGTTGCCTATGTTCAGCTCTAATTTCTGGATGCTTGACTAAGGCTGTGACTGAGCTAAGATATCCACTGCAAAGCCGTCAGAGCAAAGATGAAATGTTTGTTGGGAGCTGCAACTGTTAAAAACAACGTTTGACACTTCAAAAAATTAAGTGCCTTTGATTAAATTGATGCAAGGTCTCTAGACAGCGATTTCTCTGTTTTTCCATCTGACGCTTCAAACTGCCACTACCAATGAACAATGAACCCTACTGACTGGATGATAGGTTCTTTGCGTGACTAGAAGAATTCCGCAACCAATGACTGGATGTAAGGCACCTGAAAGCTGCATTAGGAATCCCAAAAGCAAGGGTGCCCCTAGCCTATGAAGGCACAATCACTAATTTGACAAAAGTGAAACTTTCATTCAGACGCCATACTTTGACCCCTGACATCGAGATTTGGAGTGCTTCGATTCGCGCACCAACAATCTCTCTGCGTAGCTAGAAGCACTAAAAAGAGATGTCTCTGGAGGTGACGAAGCGAGAAAACTACTTCTAAGACCTCAAAAAGAAGAGCGCCTTTTCCAAGGGAGTGTGTATTCCCACATTTAGCCATTTTTCTGGTTGACTGATTTCTTCAGCAATCTCCACTGACCCTTCATGTACGGGCGTTTGACAAATCCCGAGGGCTGATGGCTAGATTCGTTGGATAGCTGGGAGAATTCTGCACAAGTCTCGTGAAGACTGTGATAGCTAAAAACCCCATCTGGCAGGCCTAAAGGCTAGGCGCCCCTGGCCTATAGAGGTACAGGTGTGTATTTCTACATTTTTCCACCCTCTGTTTTACATGCTCGGTAGAACCTCTTTCACGATCACTTAGTATGTTGGATCATCTCACGAACTAGTGCATTGCGGAGCTTAACTAAACTAGAAAAGATCCCCCAAAAACAATTTTTACAAATTCATCCATCTGAGGGGTCAAATTCAACGGTGCTGTTGTGACCTTTTTCACACATCGCCCCATTGCAAATGGGGACCCCCTAATTTTGGCTTTGCTTTTGGTTTGATGTTGGTTTGTTTTTGATGTTGTCCCTCTCTCATTTTGTCGGCCTTTCGAGGGACGTTTCCCGTCTGCAAGCTTAAGCGTAAAATTGGCCAAGTCTGAAAATTAGGGTTTCGTCTTCCTGGTCAGTTTGAGGTCGAGTAAGGTGAATAACTTGAAATTTGAGACTAACGTTGTTGATAGCATGCTCCCAGCAGGTTCTCAGTAGATCTTCATCAAATTCCAGGTACTTACTATTTTTAGTAAGTGTGAAATTGCAAGCAATCTGTCAGCATTTTTGAGATTCCGACAATCACACAGCATTCAGAATACATCAGACTACTCGTATGCAGAATTTGAGCGAAAACAGACGACTTACTATTTTTAGCAGTCCAGCTTCCGGGACAAATTTCAGGGCTCAGATGCAGAGTTTTTCTTTGCATGTTGGCATATTCCTTCTGGGTTCTTCGAGACCTTCGCGATGGTATAACATGCAAGTCGAGACGACAACTTTCAGAATTCAGTCTTCCGAGGCTATTTTTAGGGTTTGCATGTCAAGGTTTCTTTTGCATGTCAGATGATTCCTGATGGGTTTTTCGAGAGCTTCGCAATGGTGTGACATGCAAATGAAGATAACCACTCAGCAAGGCAAAGTGAAGTCCGGTTAGAAGTTTGCTAAAGTTGAGCTCCATATCCCACGCCTTAGAATAGATTTAGACTCTCTTAACCTTACCCCATTTCAATTCAGTACTTTTTGGTTAGAATAGGAAACCCGCGCTTCATAGACAAATCTTTCAAGCATTTGAATTCCTTTCTCCGCTGCCGAACAATTCCGTAAGTCGCCTTGAAATACCAGCAAATCACATCGAGCCAAACTGAGCCTATTCGCACTGAAAGAACCTTGGAGTTGAACGCATGAACTTTCTTGCAATCTTAGCATGCGGAATACTTTGATCAAGAGAGGATAGGGTAGCCGTTGGCGACTTTATTCTGTGTTGGTGCGGTCTCCAAAACCACGTCAACAGAATTGGCGCTAGAAGGAGGGCTGGCTTCGAATTGTTCCAGAGGCTGAAAGGAACCAGTACGAGCTTTGAAGTTCGAAATCAGAGATATGTTAGATCTCTCTTATGTCAGAAAATCCTAAAAAAGTGAAAAGTTGAAAATTTCAAAAAAATCAAAAAATGGAAAATCAGAAAAGAGATTTCTCAATGGATGGGCATATTTCTTTCTCTCAAGACAGTCTTACAGATATTGCTCGGATTCATGAAAGATTGAATGCACAGCTATGGCCCAAGAATTTGTCTAAGTTTGCTTTGCCAGGAAGATGCCGAATTCATGAGACCTCCCAGCACGAAGAAATCAGTTGCTTAACATTCCTCTCAAGGATAGAGCTTGTTCTCCAAAAAAAAATTTTCTTTTGGGATGTTCCCAAGCCAGGAGTATTGGATGTGGAACCTGATGATTATAGCCTTCCAGAAGTTGTGAATGAGGCTTTCGCAAGATTCATACTTAGGATCCAAGGTCAGATGGAACTTGGCAATGATCCCTTGAAAGGTGTTTTGCTCCCTCGTTGGTGTCGGATTCACAACGCACCTCATCCAGAGTTCACTTGCACAACATGTGAACTAGCCATCAACTTCGCCAGAAGTCGCCTCGGATTACCAGTGCTACCATATGGATTATTCAAAGACAAAAGATGGATTGAATATGCCACACAAACATTTTTAGCACCAAATGAAGAATGTACTTCGACACCATCCAACGACAAGGAGAATAAGTCACTAGAGGACGCGATCGAGCTCAGAGAGCAAGCAGATGAAGATTGTTCCTACATCATGTTAGAACAAGAGGCTATTGGAGCAAAGATCAAAGAAGCAATGGAATATATCCAAGGAAGAGAAACTACCCAAGGCAACTGTCAGCACATGGAAGAGAGTGAATGTACAAGATTGCAAACTATTGAAGACCATCAAGTGCCAGGAGTGGACTTAGCTCAAAGTATAGATGGTGTGAGAAATTTTCAATGTCCATTCTCTCAAGGAGGGGAACGTGAAGAAGGAAGCGATTCTAATACGCTTCAAGAAAGGATGCTCCTTGATGAAAAAGTTCAATCATGCATGAGTGAGATGGAAGAAATGGTAAGCAGCTTAAGGCAAGATGATGTGTTTGACGATCAATGGGCTACCAAGATGGAGGCAAAATATGAAAGGCACTTCGTGTCAGCACTTGATCCATTATTCACAGTCATGGAAGAGTTGCTTGATGAAATTGAAACAAATGAAATACTGCTTGATAAAGAGATGGAAAGTGAAGAGCAATTCGGGTTGGGGCTTGAGCCATTGTTAGGTATTCAAAAGGAGCCAGCGCATGAAATGATCCAAGTTTCCAAATGCCCTCTTGAATTTATTTGCCGCCCCACTCCTCCCAGTTTAGATGCAAGTGGTATGGTTCACCATCAACTTCGACCTCCTGATGAAGCAATGGACGACAGGCAAGCATGCAATGAAGACCACCAGGTTGTATCTTTCTCTATTGTTGGCTACCAAGAATATCATTTCGATTATGGAGATTTTGGAAAGAAAACTTGTTTATGGATTGATCATGGTCTGGATGAGTTGCCTCAGTTGTTAATCTTTCCTGAAGTTTTGCTTGAGTTTGAGATTTGTATTGTGAAAGAATATTTCTCCGAGTTTAAAGATAAGTTTGCAAAGCTTCGCACTATTACTACTGCTTTGCTGTTACTGAACATCCTGAGAAATCATGTTAGGAGTTGTATATATTTCTGTCCTCTGAGTCTTGTCCATTCGAAATGTTGTCCTATTAGAGTAGGTTTTCCTTTTTGTTTTTGCTTAGCTTGGTCTGCTTTACTTTCCTTAGTTTAGTTGTTGCTTAGTTTGGTTCGCTTTCAATAAAAGGGGATCCCATTTGTAAGGGGGGGTGTTGTGTTGTTTTCGCCACACTCCAGTACAATGTTGACATAATGTTAGTCCATTTCTTGGATAATCATTCAGGAAGTGCTTTAGAATCCGAGGTTTTTCTTTCAAGTCTTATCATTTGGTTGGGATTTGTACTTGACTCGGAAGGGAATCATCTATTGTGTCTTGACACCAAGTCTCACGATTGCTATATTTTACACACATGATTAATTGCTCTAAGTCATTGAGGCTTCTTGGGAAAGGTTTTGGCAAGTGAAAATCTTACGTCTTGCTTCAGCGCCACTACAATTCTCAAACCCATTGGAGGCTTCATTGCCTGCCAGCCAATTGAGGAATTGACGGAGAAATCAAACGAAGAAAGGAAATGTGCTCAAAAGAAATATCAAAAAGAAAATAGAAAATGAAAAGTGAAAGAAAAATATCATGAAATATTGGTTTTGGGAACATACGAGTAACTCCACCGGGGCTATGGACGCCCGGCCGGCAGTGGAGCAATATTCGTGAGAATTGTATCGATAACCTCGTCGGGGCTATGGACGCCTGACTGGCAGCGAGGCAATGTCCCGGATGCTTTTGAAGTTAAGATATTTATTTAACTTGCTAGGACGGATTGTGGGAACTTCAGTGGTCTTTTGAGCTGGAACAAACGCATATGCACACACTTGTAATCAAAAGATGAGGTGCCTCGATCCAATTTAGGATTCCTCTTCCCTTTTAAGTATGTCCCCCAGTCAGTTGATGGGTTGGAAAGATTATCCAAGGGTTCTGAGTGTGGAATGGATCTTGTCTTTGAAATGTTCAGGAACATTTATTCGGGTTGGGGCTAATGTTGTGACCTTTTTCACACATCGCCCCATTGCAAATGGGGACCCCCTAATTTTGGCTTTGCTTTTGGTTTGATGTTGGTTTGTTTTTGATGTTGTCCCTCTCTCGTTCTGTCGGCCTTTCGAGGGACGTTCTCGTCTGCAAGCTTAAGCATAAAATTGGCAAAATTAGGGTTTCGTCTTCCTGGTCAGTTTGAGGTCGAGTAAGGTGAATAACTTGAAATTTGAGACTAACGTTGTTGATAGCATGCTTCCAGCAGGTTCTCAGCAGATCTTCATCAAATTCCGGGTACTTACTATTTTTACTAAGTGTGAAATTGCAGGCAATCTGTCAGCATTTTTGAGATTCCGACAATCACACAGCATTCAGAATGCATCAGACTACTCGTATGCAGAATTTGAGCGAAAACAGACGACTTACTATTTTTAGCAGTCCAGCTTCCGGGACAAATTTTAGGGCTCAGATGCAGAGTTTTTCTTTGCATGTTGGCATATTCCTTC
Organism: Sequoia sempervirens; assembly: GCA_007258455.2. Classification (NCBI taxonomy): domain Eukaryota; kingdom Viridiplantae; phylum Streptophyta; class Pinopsida; order Cupressales; family Cupressaceae; genus Sequoia; species Sequoia sempervirens. The sequence goes on along the minus strand of VDFB02000003.1, from coordinate 657,607,563 downwards.
TGGGTTCTTCGAGACCTTCGCGATGGTATAACATGCAAGTCGAGACGACAAATTTCAGAATTCAGTCTTCCGAGGCTATTTTTAGGGTTTGCATGTCAAGGTTTCTTTTGCATGTCAAATGATTCCTGATGGGTTTTTCGAGAGCTTCGCAATGGTGTGACATGCAAATGAAGATAACCACTCAGTAAGGAACTTACTATTTTTAGCAGGTGTGTCCCGGCAGCCGCCTCCCAGCAGTTCAAAATCACGAGCTGATCGCAGTGCCACAGAAACGAAGAGAAACAGAGACCATTTGATACGCATGCAGAGCAAATTAGGGTTTCCAACTTCGGAGCCCAAAAAGAGGCGTAAAAAGTCAAAATTTTCGAAAACTGGTGTAAACCACCGCGATCAGCATCCTTCAGGCTATCTGCTGGTAAAATTTCAAGTCAAACGGAGCACTTACTTATGGTAAGTCATTTTGGAAACAAGCTAAAAATAGTAAATCAGGTGCATGCGTTGATGTCGACGGACAGATCACGTGGTGAGGAGAGCCTCATTCAAATTTCAAGTCAATCGGAGCAGTGGAGCCATCAGAAACAAGCAGTTACTATTTATAGTAAACCACCTCCGGAAATGGGCTAAAAATAGCAGGTCAGCTAAAAATGGCAGTGTCGATAGGATAACAAGGTCATAAGGATGCAGTGTGCAAAATTTCATGGCAATCTGAGCTTCCGAAGTGTGAAAATCAAGGGGCTTACTATTTATAGCAGGGCATGGAGAAGCTCGCGAAAACGAGGAAAAAATTTCTAAGTGCTGAACTCGTCCACCTGCCTAGGCAAAATGCGCCCTCCTCTCAAGGTTGAGCATGGAAAAATTTTCTAAGGCAAAAGCTCATCCTGCTCCTATGGCAAAATGCGCCCTCATGACAGGAGATTGATGAGAAATAAACTAAGGCATGAAAACTTCATCCTTCATCAAGTTGCAAATGCGCCCAAACTCAACAAGGAGGAGTTAACAAGAAAGTCAAAGGGTCAAAGGGCTTCATCCACCTCACATAGTAAAATGCGCCCATCTCCAAGCATAACATGCATAAAATTTTTCTAAGTATGAAATTCATCCTCCTCTACATGAGAAATGCGCCCAAGTTGTGGTCAACAAGTCAAAGCAAATGAAAAAGTTTCTAAGTTAGAAACTCGTCCTTCACACATGCTCAAATGCGCCCAAGTATACTAAGAAGAAGACAAAAGAAATTTACGACTTTCTTCTCTCTCCTTTGAATGCGCCCAAATCATGGCATGTGGGGACAAAAAAAAGGCTAAGGCGTTGAAAAAGATTCTTCCCTCCTCAACGTGCTGAATGCGCCATGCAAGGTTGGTGGATGAGAGAATATTTTAAGGCAAGCATTGAAGTTAATCCTTCACCATGTGTGAAGTGCGCCCAAGTAAGGTGAAAGGTGGCAATATGGGTGGCGTTAGAATTAAAATGTCCCTCATGACATCAAAAATGCGCCCAAATGCATGAAGTGTGAAATGAAATATGCTAGGCGTTTGAAAAATATTCTCCTTCATTTGTCATTTGCGCCCAGGGTGGTAGGATGATAATTGCTAGGGCGTGGTGAAAATAAAGTTGATGCTAGGTGTTAGAAATTCAATAGAAAATATTGCAAGGCGTGGAAGTAGATATCCCCTTCAAGTGTGAAATGCGCCTAGGGTGGTGTGTAAAAAAAATTGCTAAGGTGAAGATGGGAAAAATGCCAAGCGTTGAAATTGAAAATATATTCTTCATGCACTCCAGGCACTTGAAAGAAAATTGTGGTAAGTGAGTTGATAAAATTCTCATCACTGGCAAGATGGATTGAAGAATGAATAAAATTTTCTAAGGGAAATTTTTCGAAATGCTAAGTGATTCAAAAATTTTCTAAGGCACAAATATTTTCTCCCTTAGAAAAATGCCTAAGTTTGGAGAGGTGATGGAATTTTCCTGAAACATGAGCAGAGTTGCCAGAGGTGAGGTCAGTGAATGCCAGCTTCACAGGGTTGATAAAATTTTTCCAAGTCAGAGCAGAGAAATACTTCAGGATCGAAGAACAAGAATAAATTTGATGAAAGAATATTTTCTAAGGTTTAAAATTCAAGAAAATTAAATGAACCCGTTCGTCGTGCACCCATGAGTTCGACGCATTCTGAAAGAAATTTTCTTCTGGGTATTGAAGATTATCGATGAGGAATGGATTTTAAGGTCTTCCACAGCTTGCCGAGGTTTTTGTGATAAAGATTTCAAATGGGCACCAGGTTGACGAATTTTCCTAAAATTTGAGAAAATTTTCTAAGGCAAGTGTGAAGAAAATGTGTTTTCAAGGTAAAATCCTCCAGACAATGAATCTGAAAATGATCGCCTAGATGATTTTTGATCAAATTCCTGATGAAAGAATTTCTTCTCGAGTCTGAGTTGGATGAAATATCAGAGTGAAGTGCGCCAGGCAGAATGTAAGATGGGATGGAAAATTGGCTAAGGCATGAAGAATTTGAACGCAAAGTTGGCTAGGGAAAACAATGAGCCCTTGAAGATCAAAGCGTGAAAATCAGGTAAGTAAGGTGAATTTATATTATGAAGTGTTCTAATGCTCTTCTCCTCGCTTGTTTTGCAGGAGAAATGTTGGGGCTAGAGCACGATGACTTGAAGTGGAAGCACGATGAAGATGAGTTTCAATCTCGAAGGGAGAAAGTTGCAAGAAAATGGCTAAGTGTTGAGGCTCAGTATAACTTAAGTGACAAAGGTGAAAACCCTCAAGTGGAAGAAGTCAAAGAACAACGCCAAGAGAGAAGATCAAGAATAGTGTGAACGCGTCTACAAATGGAATCTTCTAGAAGGATAATGGACATTATGGCTCATTTATTACCCCACTCTCCTTTGTGGCGGTTTTTAGGGTAAATCTTGTTTAGGGCTGAGGTGGCACAATCTGGGCCATCCAGTCGATTGTAATTTGAGCCGTCCGTTAGACTCGGCCAACTATAAAAGGGGGAGTCCCCCTCATTTGTAACTCAATAGACAGTAGAGAAGATTAGAATAGACATAGAGTAGAGGGACAACTTAGAAGTAGCTTAGTATAGATTGATAGTGTAGTTTGAAGAAGAGGGAAAGTTTTCCCTTGAAAACTTTGTAAGAAATTGTTGTGAACACTCTCTCAATAAAAGAGTTTTTCATTGATGGTGAATTTCATCTTTGTTGTGAGTAGCTAGCAAGGTTTCTTCGTCCTTCGGATTCAAATGGTAGCTCAAAGTAGTATAATTTTTATTCCATGCAAGTAGATGTTAACTGTGGAATGTGGTGTTTGATCTAAGCAACTTCGTCTATCCATACCACTAGCGTATTTGCTGATGGTGAATGCGCCTTGTGTGGTCAACTGGAAACGTTTGGGCCAAACTTCAATCACAGTTTGAATGATGGTATGCGTCGTTGTGATGGTATCTTCATGTCAAGTGGTGGTTTGAACATCTTTAGTCATCTCCCTTGAAGATTGCACTGACTCCGTGGAAGCTGTCCGATGCAAGGCAAAGTGAAGTCCGGTTAGAAGTTTGCTAAAGTTGAGCTCCATATCCCACGCCTTAGAATAGATTTAGACTCTCTTAACCTTACCCCATTTCAATTCAGTACTTTTTGGTTAGAATAGGAAACCCGCGCTTCATAGACAAATCTTTCAAGCATTTGAATTCCTTTCTCCGCTGCCGAACAATTCCGTAAGTCCCCTTGAAATACCAGCAAATCACATCGAGCCAAACTAAGCCTATTCGCACTGAAAGAACCTTGGAGTTGAACGCATGAATTTTCTTGCAATCTTAGCATGCGGAATACTTTGATCAAGAGAGGATAGGGTAGCCGTTGGCGACTTTATTCTGCGTTGGTGCGGTCTCCAAAACCACGTCAATAGGTGCCCATGGGCTAAAGGGGCACAAAAACTATAAATTTGACAGCTTCTGTGACATGCACTCTCTTCATACCTTCAACTTCTGACTTCAATTGCCAGAGTTCTGCAACTCGGATGACCTTGCTTGATAGCTCATCGGAAAGCTAGACTAATTCTAAAGAGATTGAATATATTTGCAAGCAAAAGGAACTAAATTTGAGCCTTCAAAAAGAAGGGCGCCCCTGGGCTATAGGGGCGCAGATCTACTTTTTGTAAAATGTCTTTATCTATTTCTACCTGCGTAAACACTATTCTGGCCACTAAATTGACCTTGTAGGAGTATAATTCTGTCATGAAACATTTCTCCATCATAATATGTCTTGCTTTGAGTCCTAGGTTCAAGTTCTGACCTCCAGGTACTGATCAATTGCTACTAACGACTATCATGACACTAACCAAAGTCCATACTTGACTTGCCCAAAAACTGTATTTTGACATCATTTTAACAAGGTTTAGACTCTTTTAAGCAAAATGCCTTAATGAAGCAAAAAATTTGGTTTGGGTATAACAATATGTCAAGGAATGTCAAATCTATCAATAGAACAAGAATGAGCATACTTTTCTTGTAGGTTTGCTACAACCCCTGCCCATTCCCTACCAAAAAGGGGAAAGTATCTCCATGGACTTCATTACACGCTTGCCTAAGGTGCAAGGAAGGGATTGTATTCTGGTTATTGTTGATAGACTGACAAAGTTTGCGCACTTCTTTTCCAGTTCTATAGCATTCATAGTAGCTCAAGTTGTTGATTTATTCCTCGGAGAGGTGTTCAAGTTGCACAGGTTACCCAAGAATATTGTGAGCGATAGGGACAACAAGTTCCTAAGCATGTCTTGGCAGGAGGTATTCAAATTGAGTGGTACAGTGCTCACTCCAAGCACTAGTTATCACCCACAAACTGATGGGAAAACTGAGATTGTTAACAAATGGCTAGAGGGATACGTCAGAAATTATATTTTTGGACAGCAAAAAGCTTGGGTGAGATGGCTCCATTTGGGTGAAATATTGTTACAATTCTTCATATCACATGTCCATCAAGATGTCTCCATTCATGGCCTTGTATGGATACGAAGCTCCCAGCTTCATCGACTTACTTTTTGGTGACAATAGAGCTCCCCAAGCCAAGGATTTGTTGCAACAAAGTCAAGACATTTTGAAATCCTTGAAGGACAACCTCCAGCATGCCCAAAATCAGCAGAAGTTGTATGTTGTTCAGTATCATATTGAGCATGTGTTTGAGGTTGGGGACATGGTTTATCTGAGACTTTAGCCTTACTGACAATCCACTCTCAAGAAGAGTGGAGTAGAGGAGTTGAAGTCACGTTTCTAAGGCCCATTCAAAATCTCTAAAAGGATTGGAGAAATAGCTTACGAGCTAGAGCTACCTAAGAGTAGAAAAGTGCATAATGTCTTCCATATGTCATACCTCAAAAAAGTGCTTGGACACAATGTTGTTGCTTCTACAAAGTTACCTCCATTGGATGAGGAAGGGAAGCTTGTTTAGTTCTTGAAGCAGAGATATAGATTTCAGAGACTACATATTGAGGAGAAGGGCCATCAAAGAATACCTGGTCAAGTGGAAGAATCTACCAATCGAGGATGCCACTTGGGAGAATAAGTAGATATTGCAACATCCAAACTTGCGATTGCTTGGGGACAAGCAATCTTGGGGAGGAAGGACTGTAATGTCCCCTTCTCAATCCCAATCTGTTAAATGGCCATTAGCTTATTTCTAGAGTTCCCGTAGGCTAAAGGGAAGGGTAAAGGGGACTCCAAGATCCTTGGAGGATCCAGTGGAAAAAATTCTTGGTTTTTGGTGTTGGCTTTGAGCTCAGCGAATGATTTTGGTTTGAATGACACTCTCCACAGTGTTGTCAAACGATCTGGGTGTTCTCCAAACTTCTTGGAGAGCACGTCTATTCTTAGAAAGTCTCCAAAATGGCCTCATTCACTCATCTAGTCCCCCATATCTCATTGGTGTTGTCAGAATTGGATTTTGAAATGATTCAAGATTTTTCATTATAAGGGGTAAAAAAATTTATTTCACTTAAGTGTGATGTTTAAATTAGTAGTATTTTGTCATGTCCCTTGAAATTGTGAAAATACGAATAACAAAATCCGATAAATATCAAAATATAAGTATAAGAAATTACATTTAAAAATATTATTTTAATTATAATTATTGAAATAATATTATAATTATAAATATAAAATTAATAATACTAAATGGATATTGAAAATCATTGAAATATATAAATACTTAAATAAATAAACAAATCAAATATTAAATATATAATTATCTGAAATATTATAATAATAATCATCAATGATAATATATTTATTAAATAGATTTTGAGACCATTAAGATAATGAAAGAGTGTTGTCTCCTCTCAAGCGGTGGGTCTAAAAGGCATGCTCCCTTTAAAAGGCTATGAAATATCTAAAAGGGAGGATAGTGGTCAGTGAAAGAGGGACGATGAGTCAGACCTAGGAGATCAATAAAAAGAATCGAAATAAAGGAAGGAACGATTAAAGTCGTTGGTAATTGATTGGATATTGTCGATCAGGACAAGAATCTGGCACAGCTACTTGGAACGCACAGAACAGGTCAAGCTTGGGATTGCCGTCTTAGGAAATATTGAGTTGGGACTACCACCATTTACTTTGGCATCTAACTCAAAGATGTCCTACCAAGCAAAGATATCAGCCAAGGCACTTTGGAACTGTATTTTACTCAAGACGTCAAAATGGTTTACCGAGGAATCCATGCATAGAAGAAGCAAATGAGTATACGCATTCTATGAAGCTTCTGCCGCATACAATTTCGTTGGAGTTGGGACGACATAATATGTTTGGCAGGAGTTGCTTGGCAATAACTAAATCGTGGAGCAAAGACAAGTTAAGGAAATATCTTTATTTCATTGGGGAAGCCTATGCAATGGGCATGTATGATATTCTTAAGTCCGATATATTAGTTGAACGATATTCTTCATAGCATCGTTGCTTGAAGAGAATTAGGCGTCACTTCATGTTAGTGAGAACAGAATTAAAGTTATCGTGGTTCTAGGAGCTAATAAGCGCCATCGAATGGAGAAAGAAAAGACATCAAATAGAGGAGAGAATAAGAGGACGGTAAGTGAAATTATGGAAGGTTAAATATTCACGCCTCGGGTAAGGAAACGATTGTTTGTTTATGCGCATAGATGTAGATAAATTGGATAATAAATAATACGGCATGAATAGTATATATAATATATGAATAACGATTTAAGCAAGATTACATGAGCACTACTTACATAAATCATAATAATATATATATATATATATATATACACACGACTTCATTTAGGACTAAAGATACTAACATTAAGTTCATTAGAAGTGATGTTATATACTAATGCAGATAGAATATATTTATATAAAATCTAGTATTACGATTGTTCAATAATAATGCTTGCAGCAATTATTGAGTCTTATAAATAGTGACTTCGTTTATTGCTATGATGTTAAATAGTATAGGAGAACTCCAATGTACTTATGGAACATACCCTAGAAGAATCATTCATATGATTGATAAGAAGAAATGATAAATTCTTTTGAAATATTTACATCATCTTTAGTCATATTAGATTTTATCACTAAATTTGTTGATCTCTCACATAGTGATGTCTCTTTGAGAAATACTATGAATGCAAGATTTGAGTTTAAGTGTCTCTGTCAAAAAGGGGACATTACATATTTTATTTCACTTAAGTGATTAACTTTTGTAAAGTGCAAAGACCCCCAAGTTGGATGCCTAGGTTGGAGAAAAAGGGGATGTTGCACATGGAGAGATTATTATATTTTTTAGAAGGCATTTCGAGAAAGGTGAATTATTTTATTAATTTAAATTGTGATTTCTCCCTCCAAAATGTTATAACAAGGGCCAAGGGATAGTTCATTTGTACATGTTGAGAATTTGATAGCGAAGTGCTACTAATATGATGTTGGATTCTTCAAGGCTTTGAGGATGAAAACCCTCAAGGTTGTTCTAGTTTGGGAGTTGGAAAATACTCCCTAGCTGGACTAGAGTGGCTTCATCTCAGGAGTCACCATTGAAGTTATTGGTGAAACTTTTCATTAGCTTTCATGCAAGGAGTATTTTGACGTATTCTAGTATATTTTGGTGTGTATTTGAAGTTGTTGCAGTTGAAGATTTTGGAGTGTTGGTTTCAGACCTTTTTCTAGTTGTTGGGCCATACCATTCTTGTACTTTCCCATACCACCTTTTTGCAATTGTTGGTTGAAGTATGAGGAATCATTTTGTGGATGTTTGACCAATGTTTTCCATGGTCTAGGCAATGAGTTTGGGACTGTTTGCAGACTGCAAGGTGGAGTGACAGATTTTTAGGAGCAAATCGCCCCTCTTGGCAAGCCATACAGCCTGTGGAAAGGGGCGTTTGGTCTCTTGGGGGAACCGCCCCTTCTCTTCAGCCTCTTTCTTCTCTTTTGGGGTTGCCTAAGTTTGGTTTCATCATAGCATTCAGTTTGGGAGTGGACTTCGGTTGTTTTAGAGTGATTTTGGAGTATTCTTCATGGCTGCCTGGTGATTTCTGAGTGTATCAGACCTTCTGCAGCAGCATATCAGAGCTGATACAATCTTCCTTGGGTCATGTTTATGAGGTATAATTGCTCATACTTGTTTGGGTGTCTTATTTTCAGAGTTTGGGGTTCATTGGGGTGTTTACTTCAAATTTCTATCTTGTTAGCAATCAAACAACTGAGTTGTAATTGTAGCATCATATTTGTGAGCTCATATTGTAACACCGTTTGGTAGTACCATTGATGATTTAGCTCTTATTTTGATTCACTACTCACCCCACTAAATAAGTGGTTTATTTCTCACCCCATTGAATAAGTGGCATCTTTATTATTCCATTGAATAAATGGCTGCTTTGTACTGACCCCACTGCAGTGGTTCTTGGTTTGTACTCACCACTGAAAACCGGAAGAGTTGTTTACTTTCTGTTTGTACCCATTGCATAAGTGGGAGCTTTCTACTCACCCCACTAAACAAGTGGCTTCTTTCAGTAGCATTGCAATGTAAGTCTTGCCTATGTATGCTCTCACCTTGCCCATATTGGGACTTGGGTGATCAGAAAGTGGAAGGTAGTTGATTCAGTTGTTTATCATTGTTTATGATTTGATGCTAACAAGTTAAAAAAAATAAAAAAAATTGGGGTGGTTATTACAACAATGCCTTATAGGGGCTTCAGATCCATCTTCGTTGAACTTCAACAGCTTTTGTCTTGTGACATTCAAATTTGCTATAGTAGTCACTGTTGCTTGAGGTGATTTCAATGTCTAGAGCAATTTCCTCAAAAGTTTTTATAGAGACATTCCTTACATTCTATACTCCTTGGGCACTTCCAAACATGTCTAAACCTTCAACCCTTTCAAAGACCTTGATAATCTAAATATTGCTAGTACCACATTCAAGTTCTCTTCTTTTCACTCCAACCCTTAGTCTTGGTGTCTTAGACTTGGGTTTGTCAATCAACAAATATTGAATGCATTAGATATTGCTTCCATACACTTCCCACTCTTCATCTACCAAGAAATCCTAACACTCCACCTCACCACAAAAATTCCCTTGTCCAAAGAGGGCTTAGTTGACTAAGGGGATTTAGTTGATTCTTCCTCCAATCAAACTTGATTGGCAAGATCCACACACCCTTGTTTGGGAAGAGGGAGTTGCCTTGCAACCTCAATTCATTCTTCCTTAGTACACTCTTAGACATCCATAATCAATTGGATACTCTTGTGTCTTCATTCCCATCTACCACCCCTACTCATGATTCTGCTCTAGCTTCTATTTCAATGTGAACTGCTTTAGTTCAAATGATGTAATTGTGCTGTTGGATTTGAATTTCTTTGGCTACTTCATGTGGTTTTCTTCATTCTCTTTGTTCCATCAGTTTTAAGATCATCTAATCTCTTGGTCTACTCCCCAACCACTTTGTGGTCTTTTCTCGCATATATCCAAGCTCAATGGCATTAATTTCTCAGTTCTAATGGTGTCAGTCTCACTTTAATCTTCTTCTTCTCAATAGCTCATTTCTTTATAACACTAAAGTATTTGGAGGTAGTGTGTTATGCAATCACATTTGCCTCTAAGATCCTACAAAATGATGTAATGAATTGCAAGGAGTCGTAGTAGGCAGTTCAATAGAGTATCCACATCTTCAATTACTACAAATTTATTACAAAATGTATCGACTAACATTTGGTTTCTCTTGGTTTCTTCATGGACATGTTCTCATATTGAAAGATCCCCAAGATATTGAAAATCTCAGTGAGGTCATTCTCCCTCTCTTGATTTCTTTCTACTAATTCATCAATAGGCCTACTTTGTTTATTGTTCCATCTTTCCTCTATTGTTAATAAGTATTTTGAACAGCGTTTATTCTTGAAGAAACAAACCCAACTTCATTATAGGCAACAGTGCCAATGTTTAATCCTTTATCTAATAAGACTAATAATTGCAGTAATGAACAGAAATAACAATGCATACCAAATCGAGCAACAAATGTATAACAATGGAGAGTTTATTCAACTCTAGTTCTTTACATATAAGTAAAACTAGGAAGATCAGCCTAGGATCAAACATCTCCCTATCTATGAGAGTTCAATATAAAAAGGCAAGGTGGCAATGGTCGTCAATTAAGACAAGGTAGTCGGAACTGCTACAACAAATCCTAACTAAATAACTAAAGCCAACAAGTACTAACAAAATAATTAGCTACTAGTAAAACATTATAAGTTAATTTATTCTAATTACAAACATGTTATCGTACAAAGCAATTTAGATCACTTATAGTCCCTCTCATGTCTTTAATTTGCATTATCACTTGAGATTTCATGGAATGATAAATTTTGGGAGGATATTAATTTCTAAAGGTATGATAGTCAACTTAAATTTCTCTCAATTGGTTCCAAAACATTTAAAACAGATATTTATGGATATCTAGTATGCATATTTTATATGTATACAAATCAGATTAAAACACACATCTGGATACAGCTGTGCAGAAAAAGTGTAATAGTGATGAGCAATGCATAGAATATCTTTAAAAAAATCATAGATAAAGAAGCTACCTATCAGTGTTTAATGTCCTAAACAGCACACGTTGGATGCCTCTTGGAATATTAAGATCCTTCATCACCTTTGCTGAAATGAAATTCGAAGAAAATAACCATTTAATTCAAGGGCCAGTAAATAAACTTGCATGAGATAATAATGTTCAAATCATAGTCTCCAAAAGATTATCAATATTTTTTAACTTCAAAAGCAGGATAGGAACAATCAAAAGGGAAAAAAAAAACAAACAGAATATAGAGAATTCAAAAAGGCTTTTTTAATTAATATATCAAAATATTTGCAATAGTTAAACCTAGATATGGGATCTGCCACTTATTAGATGATGGAATGATAACCTCTCTTTGCATAATGGCAAATCACCACTTGTGGTAAAGGATGACACCAATAAACTATAAGATTGTAGTTTGGATCTACATTAGTATGTATGCAACTAACCTCTCCAAGCATAGCCTAAAACACTAGTTGATAAAAACTAGTTATTTCTAAGAGAAACACATGGAAGTCTTGACAAGTGCCTACCTACCATTGTTTTAAAATAAGGTGAATATCTATAATACTGAGAAAGATGACAGTTACAAAAATATTCTACAAGTTCAGACCTCATGCAAGAGGCACTGGAGGGAAACAAGCATTGGCCAACATAGACAAAAAAGCAAAAATGCTAACTAGATAGAATATTGCATCAAAAAACAGAAGTTATCTGAGATGTTCCAAGATTATTGGCTCAGTTTCGCCATTTAGAATGAGTGTGTACCAGATCAGTATTGATACAAAGGCAGTTATTACTGGGTTATCCAGGGATCTGTACAACTGTATATTAAATAAGACTGTGAATTTCCAGTTTATTGCTGTGAGAGGAATACAAATGTATCAATGGTATTTGATACTCTTTAATGGAGATATGATTGCGCACTATCTGTAGGATAGCGCGTAGCTGTAATTACTTGTCAATAGTTCTGATAAATGGAAAAGTCTTGTGGTAGCAGCGCTGTAACAGACTAGCTTCTTTGATCATTGGATGTTGAACTGGGATATCTTCTTCTAATATTAAATGATAGATATTGTTCTCATTCCTTGATGCTTGATTGACTACAGCGAATATCTTTTTATATGGTGCAACAAGATACAATGCCAAGGGTCACGACTTCTAATTATTTACCTTCCTTATTACCAACACATCTCTTCATATGCGATTAGTGGTCTTTAGTGAATAGGTCTTGTGAATAATCATGTAACTAACACTTCCCGTATCTTCCACAGTCGCTTGACAAAGTGCTCATGTTATTTGTGACCGATGTCAATCTCCTCACTCTTCAGTCATGTAGAAACATTGATACTTGTTGATCCTTCCCAACACTGTGATCAATCTGTCACTAACAATACCCTGGTTAGTCATGTTTTTTTATATATAATTATTAAAAGAGAATGTTCTATGATATTCAATACTGATTACTCTATTTACATATTATTGTACATCTATTAATGTATAAATATATTAAATATATACATATTATCATTAGATACTCCTGTGTAATGGGGACATCACAAGTCTCCCCCTCTTGTTTTTGCTTGTCCTCAAGCAACTTATAACTCTTTTCCTTAATGTTCTTTATCTCTTGATATTCTTGTCTGGTATACCTATCTTATCCTGGGAAAAGATCGTAACATCTTGTTATATTTAATCTCTTCCCAGGCCTTATGGATAACTCATTCTTAAGTGTACCCAACTTTATAATCATGGGAAAAGATTGTAACATACTTAATCTCTTCCCAGGCCTTTTGGATGCCTTATTTTTAAGTTTATCTAGCCTTATAATCCTGGGAAAAGATTGTAACATCTCTTCCCAAACCTTCTGGATACCTTACTCTCAAGTGTATCCATCCTTCTAATCCTAGAAGCGATTTTCCACTTCACAGGCCTTATGGATACCCTATATTTTGGTGTATCCATCCTTAAGATCCTTGGGAGAGCCTTGGCTCTACCTAGGCCTTATGGATACCCTATTTGGGTATATCCATCCTAATTCTTATATGCATACATTTGAGAAAGGTCTTCTACACTATTTGTGTTTGGCTCTTCTACTTCTACGGCATTTTCTCTTGGAAGGAATGGAGACATGGTTGGCCTAAATGCAGAACTTTGGGTTGAATGCTCATTTTCAGAATGGTTTGAATGTATTTCTCTCCTTGGAATGGGTCTTTCATGGGTGTTATTGTTATTCATGCTTTGAAGAGTCTAGAGGATCAACTAATTGGTTTTCTCAAATTTTTCATTGGTTTGCTCCATGAAGGTTCTAAGCTCTCGAGTCAAGTATTTGGCTATAGTTCCCTTTCTTTGGTAGGTTTGCATTCACTTTTCTTCTATAGGTTGGCAGGAAAGATGCTCTAATACCACTCAGATGTTCCTAGATTATTGGCTCAGTTTCTCCCTTTAGAATGAGTATGTAGCAGATCGGTATTGATAAACAAAGGCAATTTTTACTAGGTTATCTAGGGATTTGTACAACTGTATATTAAATAAGTTTGTGAATTTCCGATTTATTGCTATGAGAGAAATACAAACGTACCAATGGTATTTGATCCTCTTTAATGGAGATATGATTGCGCACTATCTGTAGCATAGTGCGCAGCTGTAATTACTTGCAAATATTTTTTATAAATAGAAAAGTCTTGTAGTAGCGGCGCTGTAATAGATTGGCTTCTTTAATCACTGGATGTTGAATGTAATGTCCCCTTCTCATCAGTGATCAATTCAGTAGCTCATCAGCCTATTCCGGAGGCCTATAGGCTCATTGAGATGAAATCAAAGTTTCCTAGTTTGGAGGTTTGTGGCATTTCTTTGAATTTACTATTTTTAGTAAGTTCTAATGTTGGAAGTGGTCCAGTTGGCAGCACTTTAGTAAGTTTCCTTATCAGTTGGAGCAATTGTTTGGTTTTGATTCTGGCTTTTTAGAGCATTATTTGGAGAAATAATTCATCACAAGGCATTAATGTTATATTTTTTAAATTGACCCCTTGGCCCAGTGTATCAACTTGAAGTTGTATTAAAAAGGTGGTCATTAAAGGAGTGGACGCCACATGAAGGAAATAATTGTTATTTTTAATAATGTTTTATTATGCCTTGAAATGGACGCCATTCTAGAGGAAATTGAATATTTTGAAATTTAAAATATTGGAAAGGTGAATGGGTGTCCCTTTTTGGAGGGAATTTTGAGAAGCTGAAAGGTCTCCTCTAGTTTTCTATATAAGCAAGGTTTGCTCCAGCATTTTGTATCCATCATTTTATTCTAATGTTGTGCTGTCGAAATGACTTCATGAATTTGGCTTCGAGAAATGCTTACCTCCTAGCATTTGTCCAATTTTGTGCTTGAAAGATAACACCTAGTTGGCTTTATGGTTGCTTCTCATCCAGACTAGCAGATTGAGCTTCAAAGTTGGAGAATTTTGGTGATATTTTCAGTTTCTATGTTGTTGGTGTTCATACAACTGAACTAGATTTTTGTTAGCAACCTTTTGAATAAATTTAATCTTATTCTAGGTATTGATGCATTGTGATTCTAGACCAAGGGCAACCCTTTCCACAAAAGATTGGAATTTAATTTGGAGTATTTCATTTTATCTTGCAAAATCGCCCCTTTTAGCAGGCCATACCATTTCAAGAGGGCATTGGAGTTTGTGCTAAATTATTGGTGGAGTTTTGATGCAATTTTGTCATTGCACATTGGGTGCCTATCCTCTAGAGAGTCATTGCAATTCGTTTCATTCCATTTGGAGGTATTTTAAAGTAGTTGTAAGCATTTTATTAGTTTATAGTTTGCTGGTTGATCATTTTCAATTTGCTGGTTATTATTATCAGACCTCTAGAAGTTCAGATTTTGGTTTATGTTTTCACCATTTGAGAGATAATTAGTGTGGAGATCATCTTCTATCAATTGTGCTTTGATTCTATTGTAAATCTCTTGAAATTTGCAGCTATTATTTATATTGTAAGATTGTAAACAATACTACTGTTCCAGTCATTCCTTTGTTGCATTTTCTTGTGCTTAATTCCCATTGAAAAGTGGTGAATTCCCACTCATGAGTAGATGCCCGCCGTAGCGGATGAATTAGTTTTTCTTTGTAATCTTTCCCCCCACTGAATAAGTGGGTAGTGAGGAAATCTCTGATGATGGTTCACCGCCTATTTACATTCAGTTGTAATTTGCTTTCCAGTTATTGTTCAGTTTCTTCTACCATATGCTATCACCTCACCTTTCAAAGGATCTTGGTGAACATTCTTGGCGTTGAGTGCATTTAATTTGAATATCATTTTGGAGGCTGATGCTAATCTATTGGCGTAGTGCTGGTTTGTGTTGTGAAAATATTGGAAAAAATTGGTTGGCATATTTCAGTAGTATCAAAGCTAAAGATCCTGCCATCCTATGACCAATAGTGTTTAGTTGTCAGATGAAGGAAAGAGAAGTCAGACTATTCACCAGAAGTCATGCCAGAACTCAACATCAGTTTCCACCAGTTCCAGAGGCAAAAATATTTTCAGAAGCTCTAAGAAATACTGGTAAAATAGTTGAAGGTGTTGGAAAAACAGTTGAAAATATGTCGGAGAGTCTTAGACAAGCCTACGAGGAAAAGGAAGCTAGAATGGAAAAGAAGTTTGATGGAATGATAGACTTGATGTCACAGTTATTATCAAAAATGGATCAGCAAGCATCACAAAATATTGATCAGCACCAAAACAACCAAACTTGAGAGAATAGTGGAGTTAATGGAAATCACAGTAACAATAGTTCAAAAATCAATGGAAGAGATAGGATTGTTGGACAGCATATTGCAACCACTAGAGGATCTACCTCTAGGCCTCTTTCCCTACTTTCACTCCAAGGGAAGAAAAACCACAAGTGGAGGCTACAACACCTTTTGCAAATGATGCATGGCAAACTTATATGGAGTATGTTTCTCTACCTCCTGATATGAGAGATGCTTGGACCTTTGATCAATACATGAATCAAAGGAGTAGGAGAAATGGTGGAAGAAATGAATATCGTCCTCAAATGACTCCTAGAACTGACTTTCAACAAGCTTTGGATAAGGTGACTTTGGCCCATTTTGATGGAAGTGACAAATGTTTGGCCAAATCATGGGTGCAGAAATTGGATAATTATCTTTCTCTTAGACCAATGCCGGAGGAAGATGCAATTAAATTTGCCACATTGCATTTGGAAGGAGCTGCACACGAATGGTGGTATCACAATTTGGTCACTCTTGGCCATAACCTCATCCACACCTATGAAGAATTCACCAACAAGCTGATCAAGAGATTCGATACCGAGGATCCTAAGGTGAGATTTCGAGAATTGGCACAATTGAAGCAACATGGATCTCTTGAATCTTATGTGGCTATTTTCAAAAATTGTCAGTAATGGTGCCCAACATTACTGAAAAAAGACTTGTGGTCTTGTTTTCTAAAGGATTAATAGAGCCATTGAAGGGTTGGGTCAAAGCCTTTGATCCACCAACCTTGGATGAAGCAATCAAGAAGGCAAGGAGCATGGAGTTGGCTGCCCCAAGGCCAAAATTTCAATCAAAATCCTTTAGTCATAAAAAGGATAAGAAACATTCTTCAAATCATCCAAAGAAGTTTCCACCAAAGATGTCAGAAGAGCTCCGAGAGCAGCTTAGAAAGGATGGTGTTTGCTACACTTGTCGTGAGCCTTGGGTAAAGGGTCATCGTTGTTATAGAAAAGGCAAATCACATCGAATGGAGGGCTATTTTGATTGTGGATTAGAATCTGATTTGTTTGATCAACAATACAAATCAGCAAGCAGTGATGGTAAAGAAGCTCCAGAAGAGAAGCCTAAAGAGGTTGGAGATGGCAGTACTTTAGCACAACTTTCAAGTTTTCAAAAAAATGAATCATTTCGGGTCCTTGGAGTGGTTGTTTCTCAAAGGATTGTTTCTCTAATTGATACTAGAGCAACTCACAATTTCATTGACAAAGGACTAGTAGCAAAGAGAGGTTTGAAGACTGAAGAATTTGAAGGCTTCAAGGTGATTGTAGTTGATGGATTCACCATGTCTTGCACGAGGAAGATTTCCAACCTTTCCATGCAATTGGGAAATTATGAGGTAAAAGATGATTTCTATGTTGTTGGTATTGGTGATACTGATGTTGTGTTGGGAATACAATGGCTACAATCTCTAGGAGAGATCACTTTGAATTTGCAAACTATGGAATTGAAATTTTAGTCAAATGGAAGGAATGTTGTTTTGAGAGGGATGTCAAATGGGGGCCCTCGAATAGTGTCTTTGAAGAGAATGGAAAGGCTGATCTATCACAATCAAATTGAATGGGCAGCAGAATGTTTAGTCCTACTAGTTGATCCAGTGGAAGAGAAAAGGTAATATCATCCTGATATTCAAGCCTTACTTTCGAAGAAGAGAAAAGTCTTTGGTAGCCTACCTCTTGGAGACCTCCTGAAAGAGATTGTGAGCATGTGATTGAACTAGAGGAAAGAGCAAATCCGGTCATCACCACGCCATACCGTTATCCAAAGAAGCAGAAAGATGAGATCGAAAAGGCCATCAAGGAGCTTTTGGAGATGGGGTTCATTCAGCCAAGCAAGAGCCCTTTTGCTTCAGTAGTGGTGTTGGTTAAAAAGAAAGATGGCACAATGCATATGTGTGTTGACTACCACGCATTGAATCAAAAGACAATCAAGAATAGATATCCTATTCCTAGGATAGCTAAGCTTATTGATGAGCTCCATGGGGCTATGTATTTTTCGAAGATTGATCTCCGTTCTGGCTACCATCAAATCAGAATGAGGGAGGCATATATTGAGAAAACAACATTTAGATGCCATTTTGGGCATTTTGAATTTCTTGTCATGCCATTTGGTTTGACAAATGCTCCAGCAACATTTCAATCTTATATGAACAAGATTTTTAGACAACAATTGAGGAAGTTCGTGCTCATCTTCTTCGAAGACATTCTCATCTTCAGTAAGTCTTGGGAAGAGCACCTCAAGCACTTAGAAGAAGTGCTTAGCATATTGGAGGTGGAATGCTTGTTTTCCAAAGAATCAAAATGTGAGTATGGGATGACGGAGTTGTTGTATCTCGGCCACATCATCAGTGCTAAGGGTGTCAAAGTTGATTTTGAAAAGATTAAAGCCATCGTTGATTGGCCACCTCCAAAGAATGTTCTCACTTGAAGGGATTTTTGGGTTTGTGTGGATTTTACAGAAGATTTGTCAAGGGTTATTCACAAATGGCAGCTCCCCTTACAAATCTTACAAAGAAACGAGCTTTCCTTTGGACAAAGAAAGCACAAGGAGTTTTTGATAAATTCAAGCACATCATGAGCTCGTGTCCAATTTTGGCTCTTCCGGATTTCAAGAAACCTTTTGAGCTGCAATGTGATGCTTCAGGTGAGGAAGTAGGAGCTGTTCTCATGCAAGACAAGCACCCCATTGTCTTTGAGAGCAGAAAGTTGAGAGGAACAGAAAAATCATACTCAATTTATGACAAAGAGATGCTTGCAATTATGCACGCATTGTCCAAGTTTTGTCAATACTTGGTGGGAAGTAAATTTGTGGTTAAGATTGATCACAATAGTCTTAAACATTTCATGCGCCAAAAGGATTTGAATGAAAGGCAATAGAAGTGAGTGAGTAAGCTCCAATTTTATGACTTTGGCATTGAGTATGTCAAAGGAAAGAACAATATAGTGGCAGATGCTTTATCAAGAAGACCTCATTTGCAGTTACTTTGTGAGCTTACAGCTGATTGGAAGGAGTTAATTGCTATTGATTATGCCAAAAATCAGTTTGCAACCAGCATAGTAGAAGGTCATTTGCAAGATGAAAGGTATCAGTTGGTTGATGGTTTGATCATCTATAAAGGTAAAATCTTTTTAGTACCTGAATCTAAGCTTAAAAAGAGGATTCTATAATCTTTTCATGATGTTCCCCTTGCCGTTCATCAAGGGTTTTTCAAGACTTATAAGCAGATCCGAGAAAGATTTACTTGGAAAGGGATGAAGGAAGAAGTCTTGCGCTACATAATGGAGTGTTCAACTTGCCAAATGAATAAAAATAAAAACTCCTTTCCAACCGGTTTGTTGCAACCCTTGCCAATTCCTAATAAAAAATGGGAGAGTATTGCAATGAATTTCATCACAGGGTTACCAAAAGTGCAAGGGCGAGATTGTATTTATGTTGTGGTAGATAGATTGACTAAGTTTTCTCATTTTTATGCTATCACAACTTCATTTACAGCAGCTCAAGTAGCTGAATTATTTTTTAGAGAAGTTTTCCATTTGCATGGTTTGCCCAAAACTATTGTCAGTGACAGGGACAACAAGTTCCTAAGTGCTTTTTGGCAGGAGATCTTCAGATTGAGTGGTACAGTGTTCACTCCAAGCACTAGTTATCACCTGCAAATGGATGGGCAATCCGAGATTGTTAACAAGTGGTTAGAAGGCTACCTTAGAAATTATGTTTCGGGGCAGCAAAGAGCTTGGGTTAAGTGGCTTCATTAAGAGGAGTACTGTTATAACTCTTCCTATCATATATCAATTAAGATGTCTCCTTTATGGATTTTTATGGATATGATGCTCCTAACTTTGTAGATTTGGTATTTGGGGATAGTAGAGCTCCACAGGCAAAGGATATGCTACAATAGAGCCAAGACATCTTGAAGTCATTAAAGGAAAATCCGCAACAAGCTCAAAACTAGCAGAATTTATACGCTGATCAGCAGCATGTTGAGCGATCTTTTGAAGTGGGAGACATGGTTTACCTGAGACTCCAGCCCTATAGACATTTTTCCCTCAAGAAGAGTGGTGTAGAAAAGTTAAAGCCACGTTCTTATGGTCCATTCAAAGTCATCAAAAGGATTGGCGAAGTGGCGTATGAGTTGGAGCTTCCAGTCGATAGCAAAGTGCACAACGTTTTCCATGTGTCACACCTCAAGAAGGCGCTTGGGCACAATGTGGTTGCTACTACAAAACTACCTCCATTGGATGAAGGACAGTTGGTGTTGATTCTAGAGGAGATTTTTCACACTAGGGAGCGCTCTTTGAGGAGAAGAACAATCAAAGAGTACTTGGTAAAATGGAGGAACTTGCCTATTGAAGATGCAACATGGGAAGGTGAACATGTCTTGCAGCATCCAGATTTGCGGTTGCTTGAGGACAAGCAATCTCGAGGAGGGCAGACTGTAATGTCCCCTTCTCATCAATGATCAATTTAGTAGCTCATCAGCCTATTCCGGAGGCCTGTAGGCTCGTTGAGATGAAAACAAGGTTTCCTCATTTGGAGGTTTGTGGCATTTCTCTGAATTTACTATTTTTAGTAAGTTCTAATTTTGGTAGTGGTCCAGTTGGCAGCACTTCAGGAAGTTTCCTTTTCAGTTGGAGCAGTTGTTTGGTTTTGATTCTGGATTTTTAGAGCATTATTTGGAAAAACAATTCATCACAAGGCATTAATGCTATATTTTTTAAATTGACCCCTTGGCCTAGTGTATCAACTTGAAGTTGTATTAAAAAGGTGGTCATTAAAGGGGTGAATGCCACATGAAAGAAATAATTGTTATTTTTAATAATGTTTTATTATGCCTTGAAATGGACGCCATTCTAGAGGTAATTGAATATTTTGTGTCATGTCCCCAAAATTGTGACATTACAAATATCAAATAGCAAGTAAATAAATAAAATACATATTAAAATATATTAACCATATAATATTAGTTATCAAAAAAATAATATTATTACAATTATAATTATCATGAAATAATATTATAATTATAATAGTCGAATATAACAATATAAACATCAACAATACAAAATAAATATTAACAAATTAATTATCATTATAATATAGAATATGCATATAAACAAATATAGAAAATAAATATTAAAACAAATATATAAATACAAGTACTAAACAATTTAATATTATTAATATCATCATAATATAATAAACATTAAATAATTTATCTAAACTAATATAAATGAAAATATAATTACCAAAGCACCCAAGTTAGTGGCACTTGGATCGGCCAAAATTAAAGATAAATGAAATGATGCATATTTTAAAGGCATCGGTCAAACTAAATAAGGAGCCATAACTTATTACTAGGCAACGATAATGTTGTTTGAAGAAAGCGCTGGAGTCTATAAAAGCAATACAGATTATAGAGGATAATTAGAAATAAACTTAAGGCCACAATCAGCAATAAGTCGTGCCCTTTCAAGGGCCGGTTCTATTCAAGAGACACCTCTCTTCATGGAGGCAGGAGGAAATAAAAGGAAGGAATGGCATCTTGGGGGGGATATAGTAAGCATTTTTCAGAAATATATATATATATATATATATATATACCTCTTCACATCAAGACCCATTGCCCTGAAGAGAGCCTACAACAGCCAAGAATGGAAACACATTCTGAGTAAGGAATCAATCAGTGGCTGAAGGTGGTGTAACAATGTCTTATGAATAAAATGATATGGTGATTAGAGGAAATAAGAACAACAGAATATATTCTGACAGGAAGAACAAAGCAAGGTAAGTATTGTAATATATTACAGCTGCTTGTGTAGGCAGAAAGTAAGAATAATACCATATTTAATTTACATCTCAGTTAGTGCTTATAACTATATCTAATATATATTTGGGGTATGCTAGGATTCATAAATATATCTAAATATATTGTAATGATTAAATGTAAATAACAAGTATATACACAGATATATATATATACTGATTAGTACATTCAGATAATGTAAAAACTAAGAATGAATGAATGCTAGGCTTGATAATGTGTGTGTATATATATATATATATATATATATATAGAGAGAGAGAGAGAGAAGATCTAAAGTGAATAATACAAAAGAGTAAGTGTATAAAAATATATTTCTGAGTGGGAGATAAGAGTAGAATATTACTAAAGAATAATTATATAAATGTATTTATGAGTACCAATAAAGATAAGTAAGAATGAATACCAATCAATATATATATATATATTGATCGATATAAGTAAGGGAGTGATTATATAGAATAAATATTATTTACGATTATTCAATGATGATGTTTGTAGCAATTATTGAACCTCATAAGCAATTGTGATTCTTTAACATACAAAGGGAAAACAAATTCTTATTTATTTGACTCATATGTTATCTTCTAAGTGTTAAGGCAAGATGGATCAATTAGGAGGAGCATGAGATTGGAATTTCAGATATCCTTGTCAATATAGCAACTGCCAGATAAGTATAAGATATTATGTTTACTATTCTTGTAGTATGTTATACCTTACTATGATGTCCAATTATATATATTATCAATCCTGGATAACAGCATTGTATATCTGAGTTATCAATTTTTGCATTCTTCATAAGTTATTACGGCTTGCTATGAGGGTAGATTTAGAGCCAACAATCTCTTTCGCTAATGCTCTCCAAGGAGAGGATGGTTGTGGAGGGAAAGACTGGTAAGTTCGATCCCATGTTGGATGTCC
Source organism: Sequoia sempervirens (assembly GCA_007258455.2). Classification (NCBI taxonomy): domain Eukaryota; kingdom Viridiplantae; phylum Streptophyta; class Pinopsida; order Cupressales; family Cupressaceae; genus Sequoia; species Sequoia sempervirens. The sequence continues at coordinate 657,584,954 of VDFB02000003.1, read as the reverse complement.
CAAGATAGTACTTGAGGGAATCCACTTGGAGATTGGTCACACGCCCTTAGCACTGTAAGTTTGTCCCTCCTCTGGTGGGGTCTAGGCAAGAGAGGTAAGGAAAAGGTCTATTCCAGGGAAGCGTAATAAGTTACGACCAATGTTGATAAGAATGTGCATAGGGAATTTATATTTTTGCTGATGCATTTTATGTCTCTGATAAGGGGACATTACATTTTGAAATTTAAAATATTGGAAAGGTGAATGGGCATCCCTTTTTGGAGGGAGTTTTGAGAAGCTAAAAGGTCTTCTCTAGTTTTCTATATAAGCAAGGTTTGCTCCAGCATTTGGTATCCATCATTTTATGCTACTATTATGCTGTCGAAATGACTTCATGAATTTGGTTTCGAGGAATGCTTACCTTCTAGCATTTGTCCAATTTTGTGCTTGAAAGATAACACCTAGTTGGCTTTATAGTTGCTTCTCATCCAGACTAGCAGATTGAGCTTCAAAGTTGGAGAATTTTAGTGATATTTTCAATTTCTATGTTGCTGGTATTCATACAGTTGAAGTAGATTTTTGTTAGCAGCTTTTTGAATAAATTTAATCTTGTTCTAGGTATTGATGCATTGTGATTCTAGACCAAGGGCGACCCTTTCCACAAAAGATTGGAATTTAATTTGGAGTATTTCATTTTATCTTGCAAAATCGCCCCTTTCAGTAGGCCATACCATTTCAAGAGGGCATTGGAGTTTGTGTTAAACTATTGGTGGAGTTTTGATGCAATTTTGTCATTGCACATTGGGTGCCTATCCTCTAGAGAGTCATTGCAATTCGTTTCATTCCATTTGGAGGTATTTTGAAGTAGTGAGCATTTTATTAGTTTACAATTTGTCAGTTGATCATTTTCAGTTTGCTAGTTATTATTATCAAACATCTAGAAGTTCAGATTTTGGTTTATGTTTTCAACATTTGAGAGATAATTAGTGTGGAGATCATCTTCTATCAATTGTGCTTTGATTCTATTGTAAATCTCTTGTAATTTGCAGCTGTTATTTATATTGTGATAGAACAAGGATTGGATTGAGTCATTCACTGACTCAATGCTCCGGGTCTCACTTTAGATAACCCCTGGTGTTGCTTCCTCCACCAAACCTATAGGTTCCCAAAACAATTAGGCACCCTTGGTCTCTGCTGCCAACCCTGCTATCAATGTTCCAAAACATTCATAAAGCCTTAACCAAGCATTTCTTGGTGCTTCTTTTCCTCACTACACTAACTAGCCCTTAATCAACTTAAAGACCAATTCCACTCCATCTACTTTCAAAACTTGTTTGGCAGGGTGTGTTCAGACTCCTATGGCTTCAAACCATCAAGGAAAGGTCCTTACCTAACCTCCATACTCAGGCTTTACATCGCTAGCATTAAGTCACTGTTATAGGGTTTGGGCAGGGCTACAAGCCTTGAGCCTTTTTAGCCCTCCACACACAAGGAAATTGTTTATATTTCCTCTCCCTTTTGAAATTGAACCCAGCTCCCTTCTGTCACTCAGAATCTTTTTCCAAGTTCCATCAGATTCTTAGGGTTTGGGACCCTTCTCTGCTGCACACAAGCACAACTCAGCATTATTCCATAAATGAGGGTTTAGGCCATTCCTGGTCTGTATTGTTTTTTTCCAGTCTTAAATACACTGGTAAAAGTTCTGACTACACTCCTACGCCTGCTTCAAGGCTTCATGCACCCGCCAACCACCTTGACTTGTAACAAGAAGAACACCCCTGCCACGCAAACATAAGTTTCTGCTGTCTTTTCCAAGCCGGGCCTTCTAGCTCGCCTAGGGACAGCTTTTCATCAAGGAAACAGAGCTTCCATTCTCTCCTATAACTAACCTATGTACAGGCAAGGGGTTTAGCCTTGTTTCCCACACGGCCATGCTTCTTGGCGCGGGCAGAAACAGACTAAACCACCATTATAAAGCAGATTTTCCAGTCAAAAATGAGAAAAGTAAAACACAATATATACAAGAACAGAAAGAAACGTTGGAAAAGCTGTTTAAAATGCCACTAATAATGATTCAAAAGGAGTCTTTACATCTCAACAAACAGATTAAATGCCCTGCTAAAACATTGAGATTGCTGTTACGCAGTCAAAACCAGAAAACAGACTTTTAGCACATGAAATCACTATTTTTCTTTATTATTTCCAGAAAACTGCTGACAACCAAAACTCCCAACCTCTTCAAAAGTTCGAGAGAAACCTCTTACAATGCCAAGAAGTAGTTAGGTTTATTTACTCGAGCTCAAAACATCCAAAACATAATGTGTTAGAAAACACAATGTGTTTTGCAAACTTTACCAAAACTTATGAAACAACCTCACCAAGGATTTCCCAAGTTATTTAATTTTTACCTAAGCTCCAAAAAGTCCTCCAACACAAGCTAAAAGTGTTAAAAGACCAACACAACAAAAAGGAAATGATTTAAAAACAATACATCAAAAATATGCTTGTTTTTATGGTAGGTGCTCCTGCACCACAAAGATCAATGAACTTGAGGAGATAGCAGTGATAAATCAATCCCGTGCTTCTTGAAATCTGCTTCTTCAACCCAGGTAGCCTCGGACTCAGGTTTTCCTTTCCACTTGACAAGGTGTTCCATGTAGATTTTGTGCCTTGTAGACTTTTTCACCCTGGACTCTAAGATCTACTCTGCCTCAAGCTGCTCTTGATTTGGTAGGGGTACATTACTGATGTCCTTGAAGACCTCATGACTGTTCTGAGCCTCATCACTGACTGTGCCCTTAAATTTGATTAAATCAGCAACGTTGAACACCGGAGATATGCCCAAATTTGATGGTAACTCCACCTTGTAAGCATTTTTGCCATATTTGGCCAACACCTTGCATGGTCCTACTCTCTTCATTTGCAACTTGGTGAACACCCCCTTCTGCAATCTGGATTTGTTGAGGTGAACCATCACATAATCACCCACTAGGAACTGCACATCTCTCCTTGACTCATCAACTTTATCTTTCAACTTTTGTGTTGCTGCTGTGATTGTCTTCTTAACCTGCTCATGAATCTCCTTCATAGTCTGACTGAAATCTTCTGCATGTCCACTCTTATTCTCCATTGTTCCAAGGTCTTTGAGCTCACAAATTCCTCTTGGGTGCATCCCATACACAACTTCAAATGGACTTTTTCCTGTAGTTCTGTTCACACTATCATTATATGCATATTCAGCTTGGGAAATCACCATATCCCAGGTCTGCCCATATTCCTTTGTCAAGCACCTCAATAGGTTACCTAACACTCTGTTAACCACCTCTGTTTGTCCATCGGTCTGAGGATGGTATGCTGATCCAAAGGAGAGATTTCTACCCAATCTGCTCCATAGTGTTTTCCAAAAATGGCTCATGAACTTCACATCCTTATCTGATACAATGCTCAATGGCAATCCATGGATTCTTACAACTTCCCTGAAAAATAGATGGGCAATATAACTTGCATCATGTGTAGTCTTGCAAGGAATAAAGTGACTCATCTTGCTAAATCTGTCCACAACTACAAAAACACTGTCAAAACCAGTTTTAGTCTTGGGAAGACCCACCACAAAATCCATGCTCACACACTCCCATGGTCTGTTAGGAATAGGTAGGGGCTGATACAAACCAGCATTGCTAGTTCCCCCTTTGGCTTTCATGCAAACAACACACTGTTCTACATACTTTCTGACATCTCTTGCTAACTTAGGCCAGTAATAAAACCTTTGTACCAGCTCTAAAGTTTTGTTAATACCAAAATGCCCACTGAGACCGCCATTGTGTTTCTCTTGGATCAGATTTTCCCTCATTGATCCTCTTGGGACACATAACAGATTTCCCTTGAATAACAATCCGTTTTGTAGTGTATACTCAGCATATTGACTGTGAAAGTGATTTGCAAAATCTGAACATACCTTGTAGGCTTCTGAGAAATCTTCATCCTCACCATAGAGATCTTTAAAACTTTCCAATCCAATGCTTTTCAACTGTATCTCTTGGACTGTCAACATCCTCCTGCTTAATGCATTTGCCACTTTGTTTTGCTGCCCCTTCTTGTGCTTAATGGTAAATGTAAAGGCTTGAATGTACTCCATCCATTTCAAGTGTCTATTGCTTAACTTCTCCTGGGTGTTGATGTAACTGAGTGCCTGGTTATCTGTGAAAACCACAAACTCTTTGGGCAATAAATAATGCCTCCACTTCCTAAGGGACTGCACTAAAGCATAAAGTTCCAGATCATAGGTGGAGTATTTTTGCTTGGCTTCATTGAGTTTTTCACTAAAGAAAAATACAGGCCTACCTTCTTGACTAAGGACACCTCCTACTGCTACTCCACTTGCATCACACTCAACTGTAAACAATTTATCAAAACTAGGTAATAACAGGATAGGTTGTGTTGCCACTTCTTTTTTCAGCTTTTCAAACCCTTTATCAGCCTCTAGTGTCCACTTGAATTTTGTTTTCTGACCACCCTTGATTGTATCTAACACTGGTGCACATATACCACTAAAATTCCTTATAAACTTCCTATAAAACTGAGCCAAACCATGAAAACTTCTTACCTCAGTTGCTGTGGTTGGTGTAGGCTAGTTTAGGATGGCTTCCACCTTACTTGGATACATCTTTAGCGTTCCTTGGGATACCACAAAGCCTAGATACACAAGCTCTTGTTTGAAGAACTCACATTTCTCAAGGTTGATTGCCAACTGTTCTTCTTGCAGCCTTTTGAGTACCATCTCTACATGATTCAAATGTTCTTCTGCTGTCTTACTGAAAATCAGTATGTCATCCAAGTAGACTACCACAAAAATCCCTGTGAAATCCTTAAGCACCTCATTCATTAGTCTCATGAATGTGCTAGGGGCATTTGAGAGGCCAAATGGCATCACTTTCCACTCATACGAACCATCATTTGTCTTAAAAGCTGTCTTCCATTCATCACCTTCCTTAATTCTGATTTGGTGATACCCACTCTTAAGATCTAGCTTGGTATAGAATTTTGCATCTCCAAGGCAATCCATTAAATCTTCAATTCTAGGTATTGGGAATCTATACCTAATGGTGATCCTATTAATTGCTCTAGAATCAGTACAAAGTCTCCATTTACCTCCTTTTTTAGTTGCCAAAACAACTGGGACTGCACATGGGCTGATGCTCTTTTGAATTAGACCTTGATTCAGCAATTCTTCCACTTGTCTTGCCACCTCTTGGTTCTGCTCTGGGGTCAGTTTGTATGCTGCTTTGTTAGGCAATGAGGCTCCAGGTATGAAGTCAATTTGATTACTTATTGCTCTCTTGGGTGGTAGAGTTGCTGGTGTTCCATCACTCACTATGCTCTTGTATTTGTCAAGCAAGTTTTGGACTGCTGCTGGTAACACTGTCCTTTCAGCCTTTCCCTCTTCTTTGGGCTGCATCATGATCACATATCCTTCATTCCCTTGGTGTAGATCCTTGATGAACTCTTTACCACTGCTCAACATGATATTAGGAACCTTGGACTGCCTTTCATCATCCTCAATCAATGATTGCAGCTTGAAGGTTTTTCCATCCTTCTTGAATTCTATGGTGTTCTCCTTTCCATGATATACAACACCTCTATCATATTGCCATGGCCTGCCAAGAAGAAGATGGCATGCATCCATGGGCAGTACATCACAAATCAGCTTGTCTTTGTAGCCTCCAATTGAGAATTCCACTGTAACCTGCTCATTCACTAAGACACTCTGCCCTTTGTTCAACCATGTGACGTTATAGGGATTGGTATGAGGTACCTTCTGCAATTTTAACTTAGTTACTACCTCCTCAAAGATGATATTGTCCGTAGATCAGAGATGATATTGTCCGTAGAACCAAAATCTACAATAACCTTGCATACCTTTCCCAATATCTTGCACCTTGCTCTAAACAAAGCTCTCCTTTGCTTGGGTTCTTCCTTGACCGGTTGCCTGATTAAAACCCTATTGAACATCAGATTTTCACCTACTTCTGATTCTATATGACTGATCTCAGGTGTCTTCACACTCATGGTGTCCTCTTGTGCATAAGCTACTTTTTTCTCATTGCTAGATGAAGCTTTCTCCGGGCACCTATAAGCTGGATGACCTAGCTGATTACAGTGATAGCACTTCATGGTGGCAAAATAGGAGTTACTTCTGCCTGCTCCTCTACCTCTGTTTGAACCCCCTTGAGGTCCTCTTCCTCTATTAAATCCTCCTCTTGATGATGTTTCACCTCCATGCTCAGTAAGCTTGGATTCACCTTGGCTTCTTTGGTCACCACCTCTTCCTTGGTAACCTCCACGCTGTCCTCTTTGATCTCTGCCTCTTCCTCTGCCCTTAGAGGACTGATCATGCTTCCTCTTATTCCTTTCTTCAATCTTAATAGCTAGCTGATAACATTGGTGGACTATCTTGGGGCTGAGCAAAGCCATCTCTTCCTGTATATTCCACTTCAAACCATTGAGGTATCTAGCCACCTTTAGGCTCTCATCTTCTGCCACATTTGATCTCAAGCAAAGCTTCTAGAATTCTTCAGTGTAGGTGTTGACATCTTGATCTTTTTGTCTTAAACTCTGCCTCTTCTTGTGGAGTTGGATTTCATAGTCATCTGGCATATATGCTTCCTTCACCTTAGCAACCATTCCTTTCCAGGTCGATATGGGCTGCTTGCCTTCTTTCTCCCTTTCAGTCTGAACAAATTTCCACCAAGTCAAAGCTGATCCTCTCAACCTTGATTTTGCAACCTTCACCTTCTGTGCTTTAGTGACTCCATCACACTCAAAGTGGTTCTCCATTCCTTCTATCCAGTCCATGACTAGGTCAGGTTCCATCTTTCCACTAAATAGTGGTATTCCTTCAAGTGCTTTTCCACTCAAAGCTTTTAATGCCTTCAAGAAAGGCTCCTCCTTCAAGACGGGGTTAGGTTCAGGGGTCTTATCTTCCTCTGCAACCTCTTCTTCTTTTGGAATTCTTCCTTCAAACTGTGCACTCCTCACTGCTGCCTCAAGTTGAGCTATTCTTTCCCTCAACTGCTTATTGTCTTCTTCTTGCTCTTCAACCATCTTTGCCAGTTCTACATTGGTCACCATGGTGGAAGTATCACTTGACTCTATGTCTGACATGCAAGATTCCTTTCCCAAATCTTTAGCTGTGCTCTGATACCAATCTGATAGAACAAGGATTGGATTGAGTCATTCACTGACTCAATGCTCCAGGTCTCACTTTAGATAACCCCTGGTGTTGCTTCCTCCACCAAACCTATAGGTTCCCAAAACAATTAGGCACCCCTGGTCTCTGCTGCCAACCCTGCTATCAATGTTCCAAAACGTTCATAAAGCCTTAACCAAGCATTTCTTGGTGCTTTTTTTCCTCACTGCACTAACTAGCCCTTAATCAACTTAAAGACCAGTTCCACTCCATCTACTTTCAAAACTTGTTTGGCAGGGTGTGTTCAGACTCCTATGGCTTCAAACCATCAAGGAAAGGTCCTTACCTAACCTCCATACTCAAGCTTTCCATCGCTAGCATTAAGTCACTGTTATAGGGTTTGGGCAGGGCTCCAAGCCTTGAGCCTTTTTAGCCCTCCACACACAAGGAAATTGTTTATATTTCCTCTCCCTTTTGAAATTGAACCCAGCTCCCTTCTGTCACTCAGAATCTTTTTCCAAGTTCCATCAGATTCTTAGGGTTTGGGACCCTTCTCTCCTGCACACAAGCACAACTCAGCATTATTCCATAAATGAGGGTTTAGGCCATTCCTGGTCTGTATTGTTTTTTTCCAGTCTTAAATACACTGGTAAAAGTTCTGACTACACTCCTACGCCTGCTCCAAGGCTTCATGCACCCACCAACCACCTTGACTTGTAACAAGAAGAACACCCCTGCCACGCAAACATAAGTTTATGTTGTCTTTTCCAAGCCGGGCCTTCTAGCTCGCCTAGGGACAACTTTTCATCAAGGAAACAGAGCTTCCATTCTCTCCTATAACTAACCTATGTACAGGCAAGGGGTTTAGCCTTGTTTCCCACATGGCCATGCTTCTTGGCGCGGGCAGAAACAGACTAAACCACCATTATAAAGCAGATTTACCAGTCAAAAATGAGAAAAGTAAAACACAATATATACAAGAACAGAAAGAAACGTTGGAAAAGCTGTTTAAAATGCCACTAATAATGATTCAAAAGGAGTCTTTACATCTCAACAAACAGATTAAATGCCCTGCTAAAACATTGAGATTGTTGTTACGCAATCAAAACCAGAAAACAGATTTTTAGCACATGAAATCACTGTTTTTCTTTATTATTTCCAGAAAACTGCTGACAACCAAAACTCCCAACCTCTTCAAAAGTTCGAGAGAAACCTCTTACAACGCCAAGAAGTAGTTAGGTTTATTTACTCGAGCTCAAAACATCCAAAACATAATGTGTTAGAAAACACAATGTGTTTTGCAAACTTTAACAAAACTTATGAAACAACCTCACCAAGGATTTCCCAAGTTATTTAATTTATACCTAAGCTCCAAAAAGTCCTCCAACACAAGCTAAAAGTGTTAAAAGACCAACAAAACAAAAAGGAAATGATTTAAAAACAATACATCAAAAATATGCTTGTTTTTATGGTAGGTGCTCCTGCACCATATTGTAAGACTGCAAATAGGAGTACTGTTCCAGTCATTCCTTTGCTACATTTGCTTGTGCTTAATTTCTCATATTTGTAACCCCTGGATGGTTTACCGCCAGTGTGGAGAAAGAACTCAATAATCTCTCATTTTGTACCCACTAAAAAGTGGCGAATTCCCACTCATGAGTGGATGCCCACCGTAGTGGATGAATTAGTTTTGCTTTGTAATCTTTCCCCCCATTGAATAAATGGTAGTGAGGAAATCTCTCATGGTTGGTTCACCACCTATTTACATTCAGTTGTAATTTGCTTTCTAGTTATTGTTCAGTTTCCTTCGCCATATGTTATCACCTCGCCTTTCAAAGGATCTTGGTGAACATTCTTGGCGTTGATTGAATTGAATTTGAATATCATTTTGGAGGCTAACACTAATCTATTGGCGTAGTGTTGGTTTGTGTTGTGAAATTCTTGGAAAAAATTGGTTGGCATATTTCATTGAACTACTTGTAGGATATCTTCTAATATTGAATCATAGCTATTGTTCTCATTCCTTGATGCTTGATTGACTACAATGAATGTCTTTTTATATGGTGCGACAAGATACAATGCCAAGGGTCACAACTTCGTATAATTTTCCTTCCTTATTACCAATGCATCTCTTCATATGCGATTAGTGGTCTTTAGTGAATAATTGTGTAACTAACCACTACAAGAGCCAGAAACCAAGTTCTTTCCAATTCTATGTATCCAATTAATGTGGCAACTAGGAGATTCAAGCTAAGGATGATGAACTCTTTGAGAAAACGCCTCAGTGTTGAGGCATTTAAGGGGCAATGTTTTGCCTCTTGTGTGGATAAGAGTAGCAGAGTGAAATATGCCCCTTAATTTTTTCTCAATGTTTTCACAAACATAACAGTATCAAACCACTGATTAGCGTTAGCTCCAAATGTAAATCAGCATGGAAAGTAACTCTAACCAAGAATGCGCCCTAAAACCACTTAAGGAAGAAGGGCGGGCATATGGTCAAAGGATCCCTAGGATCTAAACTCGGAAATGAAATTAAATACAATTGGAAATGGAAGATAAAACTTAACACCAAGAATGTGCACTCAAGATCCCTTTGAAGGTGAGGTGCTAACATATGGCGAAGTACTTATTACAAAATTGAAAGAACTTAGACGGTGAACCAGCCATGAATATTTCCACTCTACCAACAATTCAGTGGGGGGGAAGAATTTACAAAACAAACTAATTCATCTGCTGCGGCGGGCATCCACTCATAAGTGGGAATTCACCACTTTTTTAGTGGGTAACAAATGAAAGAGAAATTTGTTTTTTTTCCACACTGGCGGTAAACCATCTAGGGGTTACAAGTATGAGAGATTAATCACAAGAATTTGCAGCTAATTAATGACTGGAACAGTACTACTGTTTTCAGTCTTACAATGATAAACAACTACAATTTACAAGAGTTATTACAATATCTTCAAAGCATAATGAAATAGATGATCTCCCACTCTAGAATCTCTCAATTATTGAAGAACACGCCAAAATCTAAATTTAAAGCAATCTGATATAGAAACCCAACTATAGAAATGTACTGAACCAACAACTACATTCAATCCAAAATGCATATATCTACCTCAAATCAACTTCAAAGCTCACCAAAACTGAGAGCAGCATTCAAGAAGGATAGACAACCAACACCATGAGTTTGTAAGTGCCAAACAATCACCAAACAGCAAGTTTGAAACCCAATACAAGCTGATCATTAATGGTACAGCCCTAGGAAAGGTATGGCCTTCCTAGAAAAATCCACACTTCATTATAAATTCTGATTTTCTGCAAATAGCATCGCCCTTAGCATAGAAATGGTTAGCTCAAATACCCATAATGAAATAAAATTTACTCAAGGAGCTGTATACAAAAATCATCTTCAGCTATATGAAAATCAGCAACACAAAATATTGAAAACATCACCAAATTTCTTCACTTTGATGCTCAATATGCACTTCTGCATGAAGCACATCCCCAATAGACCATCTAGGGAACCATAGTTTCAGGCCCAAAGAATGGAGTAAATTTGCTAAGCTTCCCCTTAGCCAGGTTCTGGATTTAGTCCAGCAGCATAACTTTGTTTTTCAAAACATAACATAATCAGCTCTTCAAACAGCAGCAATATATAAGCTTCAGTTGGCAAATGAAGCAACAAGAACTCTTCAAATTCCAAGAAATAGAATCACTTCAACTTTCAAAAGGGACACCACCTTTTTGTATTTTACTTTTTGAAATAATAAAATATTACTCAACCTCCTTTAGGCATCCAAATTCACTTTGCAACAATAAAGCATTTAATAAATCATTAAATGCACAATTGACCCCCCTAATGGCCCCTCTTTTAAAACAACATGAAGTAATTACTCCTAAGCGTGGGGTACAACTGAGAAACATGAAATTTGACTAAGTATAAACTCAACCCATGAAGATAACCAAACCCAAAGCCAAACTGAAACTAAAGAAAGTCAAGATAACTTGAGTTGAACTAATGACGATGCCACTACCACAATTAGACTTGCTAAAAATAGCCAACTGCTATAAATAGTAAATCCGCAACAAAACCCATAGAAAACTAAACTGAGATGGAAGCAAGACATTGGAAATCCTAAACTTAGCACATCTAAGTAGCCTACGGATTTTCGGAAATAGGCTAAAACCAAATGAAGAGCGAATGACCAAAATGGGGACACTACACAAAGTCTCTCATATAGGGATTAGCATACCACTTTTTTGCAAGACCACTTTAAAGATGACAATTTGATACTGTTGAAACCGGTTACAAGCCAACAAATGCTAATTGCTAGAGGCCATATGAAGGATGCAATTCAATAGAAGGGGTGCATTCGTATCATTGTCTTGGACCTCCTTCATAAGTTCAACAATTGATCTATGAGATTGTTCATGATTGTGCAACATTGATTCATCCCTCAACATTATGATGGGTAGGCAAAAGATCTTGGTCAAATGGGATTGGATTAACCTAACTTTGCAGCTATGAAGGGAGACCAAAAATCCACTACATCTAGGGCTACTGGTAGTTTGATTGATGAGGAGTGAAATTTTGTTGGTTTTCGAGAAGATAGGCAATGAGAAGTGAGTGTAAGGTGAAGGGATTGGAGGATTAATAGACCCATTGGACTTTATTCTAAAATTGGTAAGTTTTTGGATCCGTCACACGGGTCCTCCAAAGTGAAAAAACAAGTAGGCTAAGATCTAGGAGCAACGCAATGTATAGGTTGTCTAGGTAGTTTAGACAGGGCTTGAAAGGGAGTGATGAGGGGCTGTTGACTTAGCAAGATAACATTATCCGAGGTAGGTTTAGAAAAGTGAGGGTTTGGGAAACATGCATCTCATCATCAATCTTAATAGAGCCTTGAGAAAAGGCTAAGCTACCAAAAGTTGGCAAGGTGTTGAGGACCAAAGGAGGGGTAAATGTTACATGTCTGAATTGTTTTGCTACTTTGCTAGTTCAGGTTCGGGTTCGGGTTCGGGTTTGGGTTTGTGGGTTTGGTTAATTGAGTCGGCAGAAAAAAAAAATTGGTCTGGGGTTAATCTTGGGTTCTTCTATACAAAAGACATGTAAAAATCATAAAGATACACATATTTGCAGCCTAAAAATAGAAATACTATAGGAAAAATATACATTTCTTAATATTTTTAAAGTACAAATTAACCTTATAAATATTCATAAAAATATATAATACAATAATAACCATAAATAAGGTTAATAGTAATATATTATTAATTTTAATAATTAATTAATATTACGTATTAATTTGATACAGGTGAAGGATATTGAGGGATTAAATATGGATTAACTCAAATTAATACAGGAATGAGTCCAAAGTTGTCCTCGCCTACAAATTAGGATTTGGTTTTGTGTGAACCTTCAATGAGCTTGGAGAAGGGTCATACCATCTAACACAAGTGAGGGCTAAATTGACTACATCCATGCTTATATTTCAGGGGTGTTTTTCCAACATAAATGAGTCCATCTATGATCATATTCAAAGGGCTTTTGTTTGACACAAGTGATTGCATCCCTGCTTATATTTTGATATTTTTTTGTCCAAGTGTGAAGGAGGGGATTAGCAATCACACAAGATCTACCAACTAAGAGACACAAGATTTATGTGGAAACCTTTTTGGGAGAAAACCACGGAGAAAAGACTTCTTGGATCTACTATCCAAATCTAGCCTCAAATAAAATAAAATTCTCTTACAAATTTTGTAGGAACCAACCCACTGGAGACACCAATCCCCGCTACTAAGGCCCAACTTAGCATGAGACACCAATCTCTTCAATTAGGAGGAACTAACCTCCAAAAGAACAAAATGTTTTCCTTCTTGAAAAATATGCTCTTCTTGAAAAATATGCTCCAAATATCTTCTTCAAAAATCTGCTCTTCTTTGCAAATCTACTCCAAATATCTTCTTCAAAAATTTGCTGTTCTTTGCAAATCTGCTCTAAATATCTTCTTCAAAAATCTGCTCTTCTTTGCAAATCTGCTCCAAATATCTTTAAAAATATGCTCCAGATGTTTTCTTCAAAAATCTGCTCCTTCTCTTTACAAATCTACTCTTCTTCGCCAAAAAATCTGATCTTAATGGGAATGATTTTGTATTTTGAAACTTACTTTCTAACTCCCCAAATCAACTTGCATTTATACCTATTCAACCCACTTCACCCAAGCAGGTCAGCCATGTTGGGGAATAATTAAATTTATTTTATAACTTTAGAATCCAAGAGGGGTGCCACACTATGTATGGTTGGCTCATATTAAAGAGGGCAAATTTATCAATATAGACACCATAAATTGGGTGCCAAAAACGAAGTGAATTGGGTCAGCCCAATATAGTAAATATTTCCCCTTTTTTTAGCATATGTCTTCTACATTGATCCTTCTTTGACAACAGCAATAAAACATCTTGAAATTAATCTTCGTTTGACATCAATGACAATAATATTTCCAGCATTCATTTGCATTCTTGCATGAATATGCCATTAAAACTGGTTTGCAAGCAAAGGCAAATGGCTTTTCTAGGAGCCATTGCTAAGCAAAGGATGAAATGTCTTTTCTAGGAGCCATTTCTAAGCAAAGGATGAAATGTGTTTTCAAATCTCGAAATAGGTTCATTCTCCATGCAATTCAATGGACTCTAGCAGATGAATTCATGCTCTCTAATCATAGGTACAAGGTTAATTTAGACACAAATTCAATGCTTGTGGCAATGCTATAAGATTTAAGGGAAGATAAAGATAACATCAAAAAGATCACTAAGAGTAATAAAAATCCATATTTTGGGTGGCTTAGACTCTTTCATTGTTGATGTTGTTTTGGAAAATGATTTACCCACATTGGATGAAAAACTACTGGAAACCAATGGCAAGGTTTACGATCAATGGAGGCCATTTATAATATCAACTTTTCCAAATCTTGAGCCCAAAAGAAAGACTAAGGCAGATCAAAGACTAAACTTCATTAAAAAGTTTGGGGTCTAGTAGATGCAAGTATTGATGCAAGCTTGGATTTCCTTCTAGGCTATTCCAACGAGTGAACACTAAGTGTGTCTATGATGTCTATGTTAGTTATAGAATAATTGACAGTTAGGAGGATAATGCTAAGAAATATCTAAAATCATAAAAGTATGTCCAAGGTTTTGGCTATCTATAACCTACTTTTGTATATGGGAATCTTTCCCAAACTTCTATAATTTTTTTATATTAGAATATGAAGGGAGTGGTCCCCAAGACCACAACTAATTGACCAAAGAATGATCACAAAAATGTTTGTACTTGATCAATTATTTCACTAGCCATCTCTTTTGAAATGTTCCACATTGTTGCAAACTTCTCTTCCCACACTCCCTCAAACGGTGATGGAAAATCGGGCTCTATCCCTGGCCCACCAACTCTAGAATGTGGGGACACACCTCTAGGATTGCCTCCTATCAAGATGGTGAATGAGAAAAAAATATTTGATCGAGGTGCTTCACTAGGGACTATCAACAATGGTCATGACTCCATGGGCCATTTCAAAAACCCAAACTCCTAGCGATATGTGGTTTTGTCTCTACATCAAATGGTGGACCAACCACTAAATCTCAAGGAGGTGTTACACCATGGTCATCGAGATTTTGATGGGGGGCATAAGCATTTCTACCCCTAATTTTCTTCAGGGATCCTTTCCCCCAAACCCTCTTCTCTCCCCACAAAGGTTAATCAAGGCCCCCCCTTTTTTGTATACCACTCGACCTTCATGAAATATCCCCCTTAGTTTTTTCCTAGATGTTAGCACATAAAACTTAACCCATTAATGTTATCCCAAGAAAGATAAACCGAAAACAACCCTTCATGTTCTAATCACCTAGATCCCAGAGTGGGAAAGGTGAGAGCATATAGGGTAAGGGGATCTGATAGCAATAATCTAAAAGCTGAAAATACAAATGATATCGGTGGCAAGCCCGCCGATATAGAAAATAGAAATGCTTAGGCGGCAAGCCAACCTCTTCCACTTTTCAACGGGCAACAAAGAAAGTAAATGGAAATGTAAAATGCTTAGGCAGAAAGCCAGCCTCTTCCAATTTTCAGTGGGAATGAAAACACAAGGATAGAAATGAAGGAGCTGATTAGTACTACTAAAAGCAACATTACAATATTGAGTCTTTTACACAATATCATAAGATAACATAAAAATATGAAGGCCCTAGTGTTAGACAATCATCTCCATGATAAGTACATAGATAAGCATCAAGGACATAAGATGAAACACTAAAAATACCAGGTCTGATATAAAATGGCAGTGTTCTGATTTTTTGATCAACCAGCCTGGAAATCACCAAAACGCTTGTAACTCCTTCAAAACTCCTCTGAATGAACTCAAACTGAAGGCGAATGATTCCTAGAGCAGAAAAACTCCTCCAAATAACTCATTTATTTTGCACGCTTCCCAATGCAGCAATGACCAAAAAGCACAACTCCCAAGGAGGGTGACTAGTAACCATAAATCAGATTCTCCTTCTAAAATTGCAAGATTCTAGGTAAAGGGGCGCCCAAATACTAGGAACAGGATGAGCCAATACCCACAAAAATCTATCAAGTCACCAGAAAGGTATGAGCATAAACATGGGTCAGCTAGGTATGAAGAAGCACTCCAAAAACCCTCTAAATAGTGAAGAACACACCAAAATGTCTCTAGAAGACATCAAAGCCACGACAAACTGAAAACACCAATGAAGCCATCACCGTTGAAGCTCAATCTCTGAGTGAAGAAACAGTCACTGATCAGCTAGGAGTTGTCTTTAAAACTCAAAATTGATAAAGAAACTAGGAGGCATCTCAACCTCGAAGCAAGAGTTTGAATAAAATTCAACAACACTTCATTATAAAAAGATAATGGATACCAAATGAAGAGGAGAGGTGTTGTATTTATAGATTTCCAAGCCTAGAAGTTTGAATTTGCTTTTCCCTCAAAAAGGGATGCCACATTTGGAGCAAAATCACTTTATGCCTCGTACTTGGGCATCCAACTTGAAAAGGAATAAATTAAACCTTAGAAATGTATTTATCTCCAATTTAGGTATCCAAACCCATGTAGTCCACTTTTAAGAACAACTTAAGTTATGTTGCCTAGGCATGGCGTCCAAAAGCAACCTTAAAATATAACATAACTTAAATTATTAAACTTTCCTTTTCAAGCTCCAAGAATGTTGGAGAAGCCACTACCAAAATAGAATTCCCTCACTGCCAAAATTAAAACTGTGTGTTGAGCTGCTACTAGACTGCACTGCCAAAAATAGCACTTACTAATAATAAACTGGACAGCTCTCATAACTTACTAAAAATAGTAATTCCAAAAATATCCTCTAATTGAAATGCATGTCACACCCCTTTGAAGCTCTTTGAAAACCTAGAAAGACCCAGAAGATACTACCAAAATCTTGCATGCAACCTCTAAAAACTCAAAAGGAAACCTCCTAGAAAATAAGAAACCCTAATTCTACCTCCAACTAGCCTATAGGCCTCCAGAAATAGGCTAACGGTCACTAGAAAGTGTAGGGATAAAAATGGGGGCATTACACTTCGTTCCTAAGATTTGTTTGGATAGATTTGCATGCGACAAAGAGGAATATTTGTTGAACCATGCCTTTATCTGCAAATTCACGAAAGTATAGTTGAAGTCATGCGATCTTCACTCTTGGATAAGTGAAAATTGGAAAGAATATATGAAGGCGGAAATCAGAATTTACCCTTGCACCAGGGGTTTCGTTATCTTGGAATTTGATTCTCTAGAAGACAAGTAATTGGTGCTCAATACTAGTCCTTGGTTTCTACAAGGACATTTTCCTTTGCATTAAGCCATGGTTTCCTTCTTTTAACCCTCAAATTGAGTCTTTCACTTTAGCATATTTGTGGGTGCGTTTACCTTACCTCCCTTTGCAATTCTAGGAAATCGAGTGTTTGAAGGCTACTGGCAATGGCCTAGGTAAGTATCAAAGCATATCAAAAGAAACAATCAACTATGAAAGTCCCACTTGTGCTTGTTTATGCATTGAAATGGATTTATCCAAAGGCCTTTCTGCAGAGATTTCATTGAAGGTAGGAAACAGATGTTGGAGACAACTTGTAGATTACGAAAAAATTGCTTTCACATGCAGATTTTTTTTTCAACCACCATGTTACCTCTCAATGTAGAAAGAAACATGCACATAAGCAAGCCAATACTACTCCAAGTAACTGGCCCACTAGTGGATTAGGGTTGAATCCCACCACTATGTAATTCCACCTAATGCAAAAACCAAGTTGGCTTCTTCACAAGCACTTCAAGAAGATGATCCTATGTCAAATGCCCCCTCTTCACTTGATCCTCAAGTTGTAATCCATGGGGCCATGCAAGCAAGTTGGCCAAATGATGCTATTATAAAGTCTTCTTCAATCTCAATGAAGAAATTAGACTTGCATTCTAGAAATCATGAGATCTCTTTAGAGCCAATGGCGACTCCAACAATCATAATTAATGGAGAAATGTTAAAAGGGGTAAATATCAATGAAATGGATATCTTCCCCCCCCCCTCAAGAATGTACATGATTGGTCTATAGTGAAGAGGAAGAAATCTCCTCAAACAAAATTCAAGCATCCAATGACACTAAGATCATCGACACCTTTCGTGTTGGTAGGCTTCTAACATTGTGGCGGCCCTAGAAACTGCTACTCGAAAAGGTGGGATCAAGCAAACATTGGCTTGCATGCAAGGTTAGAAGCTTAACCTCTAATTTATGTTTCCTTCTTATCAATGTTTATGGTCCATCCTCTTGCATTCATAAAAGAGAATTATGGAGGGAATTAGAGGCAATTTGTAACAATGTAGCTCTAGAGTTTTGTATTATGGGGGAAGATTTTAATGCAATCCTGAGATCCTCGGACAAAAAGGAGGGGGGAGGGGGGAAGGGGGAGGGCGGAGGCAGGGGGGGTTGGGGTGTGTAGTAAGGAAACTCCAGTCCCAACTAGGTTTTGAGGCCTGATAGAAATGCACTCATGGAAATCAATATGGGCAATGGTCTCTTTACCTGGACGAACAGAAGAAGAGATTTTTGTAGCATAGCAGAAAAATTGGATAGATATTTATTCATGGGTGGTCTAGGGTCTTTTCCTTTCACCCTTGAGTGCAACATTGAACCCACATCTGGATATGAACATTACCCAATTTGTTTAGACATTCAAGGGGAAAGGAAACCTGTAGGATGCCCCTTTAAATTTGAAAAGATGTGGTTGAGAGATGATAATTTCATGCAACTAATTCAAGGCTGGTGGGGTGAAGCAAAACTAGGGGGAAAAAATATTCAATGCGGTTACAAAGCTGAAATTAGTAAAACAGCAGTTGAAAATTTGGAATAAGAGCAGCTTCAAAAATATCTTTGTGGAGAAAAAGAAACTTGAGGAAAGTCTGCATTGTTTAAATGAGGAAGTGGTAGTCAATGGGATGGATGATACAAGATATTTGTTGGAGAAGAATCTGCTCAACATGCTGGAGGATGTTTTAGCCAAAGAAGAAGTTTTTTGGAGACAAAAGTCTCGGGAGCTTTGGATTAAAAAAAGTGACAATAACACAAAGTACTTTTACAATGCAACAAGAGCTAAGAGGGAAGCCAATAGAATCTCAAGCATCAAGACTTCCGAGGGTAGGACTTTAGAGAAAATGGAAGACATAATATCTGAAATTGTTGGTTTTTTTAGAATCTACTATATAATTGGGGTGGTTTGAGGTGGCAAGAGCAGCAACATATAGTGGCTAACATTCCATAGCTAGTTTTTGATGCCCAAAATGAGATGTTGATGGGCAGATTCATAGAGGTAGAAATTAAAGAAGCTTTGTTCTAACTTCACCCAGACAAGGCCCCTGGCCAGGATGGATTCCAAGCCTTGTTCTTTCAAAAATGCTGGGATATTATTGGTGGGGAAGTATCAAAAGCCATTGAAGATTCAAGGTGTTCGAGTAAAGTGTTAAAAGAGATAAACAATACTTTTATTGCACTAATACCGAAAAAAAAAAACCAATTTCTCTTGACAAATTCAAGCCAATAGCCCTTTGCAACACCATGTACAAAATAATGGCAAAGGTTGTTGCAAACAGATTAAAAAAGATCCTCCCGGATATAATACTGAAGAGAAAACTGGGTTTGTGTCGGGGAGACTGATTTTAGATGGGGTCATAATTGCAAAAGAGGTTATTCACTCCACACAAAAACTGAAAAAGAAAAATATGTTGATAAAGTTATATATTAAAAAATCTTATGAAAGGGTCAATTGGAGGTTCTTATTTAGAGTAATGGAGGCTTTTGGGTTCAATAAGAGTTGGCTGGACTGGATTTTCAATTGTGTTGCTAGTCCAAGGTTTTTAGTTCTCATCAATGGTTCTCCGGAGGGCTTGTTTGGTGCTTCAAGAGGCTTAAGACAGGGAGATCCATTATCCCCATTCTTATTCATAATAATGGCAGAAGCATTGGGCAGATCAATAAGTAAAGCAACGATGGAGGGAAAAGTATTTGGGATCCAAATTACTAGGAAATTGCCTGCAATAACGCATCAACAATTTGCTGATGATACAATGTTGTTTGGGGCTGTGTAGGTATCAAAAGCTTGAAATTTTAAGAGGACCTTGGATGAGTACATTGCTTCCTTTGGTCAGGATGTAAGGAGAAATCTGAAATTTTTTTCTTTTACACAAACCCAAGGATTGAAAATCAGATCATGAGAATTCTTAACTTCAAAAAAGGGATTGTACCATGCAAATATGTGGGCCTTCCCTTGGCAAAATGGCACCAGTCAAGTAAACTATGGGACTCTTTGGTGGCAAAGGTGAGGGATAGGTTGGCATCCTAGAAAGGCAAATGGTTGTCTTGGGCAAGCAGAATAACAAAATTGAAAGGTATTATATCTTCTTGAGTGATACATGCACAAGAATCCATCAAAAAATGAGAAAATTCTTTTGGCAAGGGACAAGTGATAAGAACAAATATCCACTTATTAAATGGGAAAAAATCTACAAGGCAAAAGGTGTGGATGGTGTGGGCTTGAAAAACTTACTTCTTCAAAACAAAGCCTTAGGAGCAAAACTTGTCTGGAAGATATATGCAAATTAGGATTTAAAATGGGTAAAGATTATGAAACCAAAGTATTTAGATTAAGAATTAAGCATATTTAAGTCAAGATCTCTTCCAGCAAGGTCAAGAATATGGAACTTTCTGAAAAGTAGCAGGGATCTAATCACGAATCATTTAACTTGGGATATAAAGGATGGCAGTGCTGCTCTTTTTTGGGAAGATTCTTGGGGTGGATACCCTAGGTTGGAATGGTGTAGGGACTTGGATGGAATAAGGGAGGTGGAAAAGCAAAGGTTGGGTAGTCATGTGAAAGATTATCTTAAAGAAACCACATCGAGCAGACTCTCTCAATGGCGTGGAGGGATGTGAGAGAGCTAGGAATCACCAAAGAATTGGTTGAAGCATATGAAGCTATTATGTTGGAACGTAGTGTTTACATAAGGGATAGCAAAGACATTCTCAGGTGGCATGGGGCTAAAACTAGGGAATATAATGCCAAGGATGGGTATAGAATCCTAGCCAAGCAAGAGGAAGCATCTTCTCAAATTCCAATTAAGCTTTGTTGGAGCAAAGGTTGTTTTCCTAAGGCAGGAGCCTTTGCATGGGCTACAATTCAAAACAAGATACTTATTGTAGACAAATTTGTGAAGATGAGTTTTCATGGCCCGTCTAGGTGTGTCCTTTGTAAACAAGTAAGAATCTAGGAACCATCTTTTTCTTAATTGCCCCTTTACCCAGGAGTGTTGGCAGTGGTTGTGTGCAAAGCTTGCTTGGAAAAGTGCTCTTCCCAAGGACATATTGAGTCTATTCCAAACATGGCCCAAGCTCTACAAATCAACTTCATTTTCTAGTTTGTGGCTGGCCAACCCATCTTTGCTAATCTGGGAAGTTTGGAAAGAGAGAAATAGGAAAAAATTTCAAGAAAAAGAGTTAACCATTACCTCTCTATTGAAAAAGTTGGAGGCTGCCATAGTGGAAGTGGTGAACTGTAGAGGAAAAGATCAGAATTTGAAAAATGCAACTTTCACTAAATGGGATGCCTCTATGAAGAAATCATGGCATGGTTTAAAGGTCCCCCCTTTTGTTGGAGAAGGGGGAAAAAAGGCTCAAGAAGCTCGAAACAATGTTGAATGGTAGGCACTGGATCTAGCGTGGTATAAATTGAACTTTGATGGGGCTGCTCGGGGTAATTTGGGCCCATTAGGTGCTAGGTGCATTATAAGGGATTGGAATAGCATTATAATTGGTAAGCTAGCGGCACCATTACCAATTGGCACCAACAATGCAACATAATTTCAAGCTCTTCTACTCAGTCTCAATCTTTGTCATGAGCTCAAACTAGAAAAGGTGGTTATAGAAGGGGACTCAACAATGGTGATAAACGCCTTAAAACTAGTAACCTTCAAAATTGGAAGCTTAAGGATATTTTGGATGTAGCATGGTAACATATGGAGGTTCTTGAAGACATCATGATCAATCATACCTACAAAGAAGGGAATAGGGAAGAAGATGTTTTGGAAAATTTAGGTGTTGATGGTATATTAGTAAAAGAATTTGGGCATAGAAACTTGATGCAAGTCTAACACAGGATATGGTTGATGTCTGTTTGTGTTTCTTGGGAAAAACAAGATGTGGTTCCTTGGTAACTCTCATCAATTTGGTTGGTGGGATGGTTGGATTTCCACAATCATTGGTGTGGAAAGCCAAATTTTGATATATCGGTAACTTTGCTCCAACATGCATTGTAGGTTTCGAATTTCATGATGTGTCGGCTACAAAGTGTTGGATTTATTATGTTGGTATGAAATGGAAAGGTGTTGATGAATTTCCTTTTGCGTTCACTTGATGAAATATAATTTGAGACACACTTGAGGCAACCACAAAAATGTGATTTGGCCAATTGAAATGTGCATTTTGATAATAATAAACTCATACAAATCTTTTGCTCATAGGATTATGGCTCAAGTAGCAACATCTACAAAGTGGTTGCTTGCATAGGCATCATAGCTCCACGTTGGACGTTCTTGGCGGTTGGCACTCCACATCGATGGTGGATTGCCACGTTAGTGGCAACAAGTTTGCCACAACATCAACATTTTGTGATTTGACACATCAATATGAAATATTCCGAACCAATTTTTTTCAATTTTTTGAATGCAATTACAACATGCACCCGTTAGGGTTAGCACTTAAAAACCAAAGCGATGCAGAATTCAACTCTAACCAAGGATGCGCCAAAGGACGACGAGCATATGGTCAGAGGATCTCAATGCAATGCTAAAAGAGTAACTCTAACCAAGAATGTGCCCAAGGTGGACGAACATATGGTCAGAGGATCCCTACCAACTACTATGCTAAAGTAACTCGACATCAAGAATGTGCCTCCCAACCCAAAATGGAATTGGAGCTACCATATGACAGAGATGCTAAATAATTACAATGCTAATTCAAAATGTAAATAGGTGGCAAGCCAACCTCTTCCACTTATTCAGTGGGTATTACAATGAAGCAAAGGAAGTAGAAGTAAGATTGCTGACAGTACTACTGTTCAACTTACAATGAATTAGAGAGTGACTGCCAATAACATAGAATAAGAAGTCAAACAGTGTTGCAATATAGTATAATGTCTCCTCAATGATCACAATGACTATCAACCCAAACCCAACTCAAATGATATACTTTACGCAAGCTAATATGATAGAACAGCAACTTAATATGCATAACCAGCAACCCTAGAATCCACTAAAATGCTCACAACTCACTCAATACTTGCCAGAATGACATGAGACTTGATGCAAACAAATGCTAGGATGATGACAATGAAGACTAGACAAAGAAATAGCTGACAAATTGAAGTATTTTTTTTTTTCTAAACACTTGCCAGGCAAAACAGAATGGTACAGCCTCAAGAAATGTTCTACCAACAAGATAAAATCCAAGACACCTCTAAAAAATCTGCAACTTGGCATAGAGGGGCGCCCAAGGCTAGCAAATGCATGGGTAAACTACCCAGAACCAAAATAAATTCATCCAAAGACTTATGAGTATAAACTTCAATCTGCAATACAAAATCAGCAACTCCAGATTTTCATTAAAATGCAAGAAACTGAACTACAAATGCAAAACAACTTCTACAATGCAAAAACTCACAACAAATCTCACTCAACTACAATCTAACTCTCCACTAGTTGCTATCTTTCAAGCAAGAAGTTGAGCCAAGGCTAGGAGGCATTCATTCCTCGAAGCAATCCAAATACCATTCCGGCAGCATAACTTTACTCAAGACATAAGATAATCCAAATGAAGACCCAAGACCTCCTTTTATAATTTTGTGAAGACTCTCCAAAAGCTTCTAGAAACCCTAACTTTTCAAATTTGAAATAACTCCATTTCCCTCCAAAGATGGCGTCCCTTTTTCTTCAAGGTAAATTTGACTTTAATTTAAAAATAATCTCCTCCAAAGATGGTGTCCATTTTCAAGCATTGTTTTTTTTAACCTTAGAAAATATTGAAATATCTCCATGAGGCGCCACCCCTCAAAGTCCCCCTTTTAAGAACAACTTAAAGTTGTTTCACTAGGCCAAGGGGTCTCAATATTAAAATATAACTTTAAAATATAACATTTTTAAATCAACTGGACTTATCTCACCAAAAATGCTTCCCAAGGTCAAGATTGATCAAACCAACTGGACTGACTGAAGATGAGAGCCAACCGTGCCGAGCCAACAGGACCACTGCCAGAAATAGAATTTACTAAAAATAGTAAATTCATGAAGGTGCTCGAAATGCCAAGAAAATCACATCACCACGAAGCTTACTAAAAACCCAGAAGGAATTTGCAATTCAATCACCAATTCACGAGCAACAGCAACCTCCAAACATGAAACCCTAATTTTACCGTCCGAGTAGCCTACAGGTCTCCAGAATAGGCCAACAGTCAACAAAAAAGATCATGCTCAAGAGGGGGACATTACACAGTACATATTGGTACCACGGGGGCTCATTTGGACAGATGCTCGGTCTTTGTTAATCATGAATATGTAAGGAGCCTAACTATCAGTTGGTGGTGATTATTTAATCTTTGGCAATATATCAAAGGGGGAGATATCGTATGGATTATCTCGCATGGGAGATGTTGGAGTTCATTACCATCAACCATTTAATAATGCTTCATTTCCATTTGATTGAGTTAAACAATTTAATAATGCTTGTGTGTCATCTTGGGCTTTTATCATGGCCATCATTCCTCGGCACTCAACCAAATGCCTGGTTAATTAATCACTAAGTTGGATTGAACATCGTTGAGGTAGTCTAGAATCATCTAGAAGTAGAATATGGCTCTTATAGCATCATCTCACATGTTGCTTCATTGAGAGTTGCAAGGAGCAGACTTGAAAGGCTCTTTTAAAATTGTGGAAAGCTTGCTTTAAATCACAAACTTCTCTCTCGGCTCTGCATATGGTAGAACTCTCCAAATTCATTGTTTGGATATTGTTGGCATTTAAATTTGCACCTCTCGAATGCGGATTTGAAAATGGACAGCTATGCACAGATAAACTGCTCTTCAAATTAGGAGGGGAAGCTCCCTCTTGCTGATGGTGTTGTAAGAAAGTAAACTAAAAACTAAGTTGCCTATCTTTTTGATCAGCTTAGAGCACAAGGTTTATTAAACACAAACGCCGCAGCTGAGATTTTCTGATAAGAAGTTCAACTACGACTAACTTAAACTAAAGACGTTCCTAACCTCTCAAGTAATAGCAGAGCAAGAGAAGCTAGAAATTAACAAGGTAGATTTTCTGACAAAGTACTTCAATAATCTCTCTCTCAACAAACACCTACACACTTCACTGCAAGTTGAAATCAAGATCATAAAAGCAAAACATAAATAACGGAAATCTGAGATTTTGGATCAAGGCAAAGGAGGCTCATGATTTTATTACTCAAATCTCTGGAACAGAACTCCCTTCTAACATGCCTGGAACAAGAGGTTGCAGCTAAAGAGGCTTGCAATCTTGCTCTTCACACAATAGAAAACAGCAATTACACTAACTCCTTGTTGGCTAAAGAGGCTCAACAACTTGCTTATCACAACACAATTGAACAATACTTGAGTAACAAATAGAAGGCGCAATAGGCTCAGCGTTTTGTTCTCACTAGCACGGTTAAAAAAACTAAATGAGCAAAGGCTCTTATTTATAGAGAAGCAGAGGAGTAGGGAACCCTAAAATCTCCTTGCTTTCACAATCTAGGGCTTGCTCAGCAAGCAAGCTTTATTACTAAATCTAGAAAGAAGATAACATCTAAAACCCTAGAAAGCAAAAAAAGCAGGAAACGCCAACTATTACATCTTATCTTCTTTCTCTTCTCAAAGAATGGATAAGGATCATTCCAAGAATAGAAAGAAAGCGGGGAAGAAAGCTTCTAGAAGAAAGCTGCTTTAAAGCTCGATCACATCTGCTAGGAAGTTAGAGATTGTGTCCCGGTTCGGTGCATCTATGCCATCAACAGCAAAGCACCGCTTTTCAAGAATATCTTCAACATCTGCAATAGATCTCAGGAAATCTTCGACCTCATTGGCCACTTTATCAAACTTTGCTGGCATCACTGAAATATGGCCTATCCTTCCACCAACTGGACTGCAACTGTGAACAACACTCTGAAACTGAACTTGCACTTCTTCAAGCCCGACGTAGGAACCATCTTCAAGACTGTACTGAGAAGGGATTTCTATGACGAATTCGCTGATGAAAAGAAGAGCTTCAACCACCCTTTGTCTGTAGGCGATGAATTCTTCAGATATCCTCTCATAGGTTTTAACTTTGAAAACATGACGTTCTCTCCAGGCAAGGATTTGTCTCTTGTGCTCCTTTGAAACTGCTGAACCATAGGCTGTGTCTAAATCAACAATGATGATCTCATGCCTAGGTTTTACTTCAACCAGTGTTTGTTCAAATCCTTGGATACCTTGATGTAGCTCATGAGCGTTTTCTCTTAACTGGAACATTCGTGCCAAGATCTCCTTTCCTCTGTCAATGAAGCTCTCGATTCACTCCTGAGTCTCTTTCCCACAAATGACCAGCTGTCTTAACTGATGGTGATCAGCTAGTGTCTCCAAGACCTGGGGCAGCAACTGGGTTGCTTGTGAAGAACCATGGACAAGGTTATAAATGAAAAGCCTGAGCTGCTGATTTTCAGCCTTGAGGGCTGCCTTGTCTTCTCCATCCTTTAGTACTCTTTCCTGAAGATTTTCTGATGCAACTCTGAAGAGACTCAAATCTGCTTGTCTAGTATTTCTACTGAGATTGGCTTTGACCATGACGAAGTCATCCATGTTCACCTCAACCCTATTCTTGTCTTCTAGGGGCACTGCAGTCTCCATGACTATCTCGTTATCAGGATTCCTATCAAAGTGAACTTGCTTCTTTGCCTTCTTCTTAGGAGGTTCCTGATAGATGTTATCAAGATCGTCAACACTCACTTGATATGAAGGCCTTCTCCTAACCCTTCCTAAGGAGTTCTCAAGCCAAGACACAATAGTATCTTTACTAACTTCGAGGTGCAACTGTAATCTCCTCATCATCTTCGATATCAAGATCAATGTGAATTGGTGAAGAACCTGTCAAAGGTACAGAAACATGTGTTGTAGGTGGCTCCTCTGCTTCATTCTGAGGTATGGGCTCATCAGGAGGAACTTCTGAATCAGCTGTAGGCTGCTCCTGTATGACTATGCCTGAAAAATCCAACCTTCTTTTTACATTTTTATTCGATCTACTACCTTTGATGCCTTCTTGAGACTGACTTTTATCCTTCCCTTTCGACTGTGCTCTGGAGGAAGAGGGAATTATCCTTGGCGGCTCTGCTACTGGAATAGAGTTTTTCCTTTTAAGGACCAAGAAAACCTTACTATACTCAAGAACTTGTCTTGTTCTATCTTCAACTGAAAGAGATTCCTTGTTTGCCCAGTTAACTTGTGGTAAGGGCTGATCTTCAATTCGTTTCTGAGTGTACATCGGGAGAAGCACATCTTCATCATCATCTGATAGCCCTTCTATATCTTCATTTAAGCAATCCTTCATCTGATGGAGAGTGAGCCTGCTATAACTACGTCTCCGCACCTCGAACTCATCTGCACAATTAGCCCAAAAATCTTCCAGTGCGGCTATATGATCATAGTTCTTCTCCAATCGGCCAGCGTAGACACCATGAGGATAAAATGATCGTCTCTCGCTGTAAGATTTGAGGCTGAATTTATCTAACTCTTCTCCTATTGTCTTGGCATCTGCAGCAGTCTTGCATGTATAAATTCCCAACCCTAATGGAAAGTGGAGGGAGGGTTCTGTTCCTCAAGACTGTGTGAACACCGTGAGCCTGCCTCAAGAACTCCATGAAGATGACCTCATTTGACGAATACCTTGGCAACATGAGTGGGGCACCCGAATAACCGTAGACCCTGAGATAGGTAAAGGTAGGAAACTATATAAACCAATCCGCCCATTCCGCCATTGCTGCCCTGGCAACTGAAGATATACGGACATGCAGCTCATTGTCCAGGTCTCGCACTGTATACATCAAGAAGGCCTCGTTCACCCTTTTGTAGTGGTGCAACGACTTCATGAACTCCAATTGGGGATAGTAGTTATATATGTGTTGTACGCTCAATGATCCCTCGGCGTTCAACCCTCTGAATTGACCTTGATAGGCCACCAGGTAGACTAGGTATGAGACCATGTGGAATACATGAAACTAGAAGTATTATGTTATCTGCCGATGTAGACAGTCATTGATCAAAGTAGGCCAGTCATAGAACTCGGTTTTCTTCATGATGTGGGGTATGGCGTAAAACATCCAAGGTTGAAACTTGGTGGCATCTTCTGAGCCAGTGACCCTATTGAGCAAAGTGATGATGATGGTAACCTCGTCCTTGAACTCCCCTCGCCCAACGTTCTTTGGAAAAGTCTTATGTTTTTCTTTCATCCATCTCTGTGCAATCTTCTTACTATATTTATCTTTATGCATATTCCATATCCTTTCGCATTCACCCTTTGAGAGAGAAACGCTTTCAGGCCACGGGGGAATGGAAAAACACTTTTCAATCACGTCAGGCTTTATACTGCAAATCAATCTACCATCTGCTGACTGGATCTCCCTAGTAGCCGGGTTGTAATGCTTAATGCAAGTGATTACGAACTCAAGACTCTGAACTGATATAGGGATTGACGCTGCTGCGAGGAATCCGGAATGTCCTAGGTTCTTGATTGAAGTGTTGCCTGCTCTCTCCAAGGCATGCAAATCGAACACCGGCTTGATATGATGCAAGTCTGTCTCAGCTGTTTTGATGTAATTGTGAAAGAGAGCTGATTCAGTCTTGAAAACATTGGGAGTGTATTCCATTTCAGAAAACTTGAAGAATGACTGTAAACTCGCCTTGGTTCTGACAAGGTTTGAGCAATTTCTATTTTTAGAATGCTGATTTTTGCGCTCCAACGGACAAATTTTTGATAAATTTTTCTGAGATATGGGTTTTGTTCAGAATTTCGATGCAAGACAACCCAGATTGTCCGTTTTTAAAAATTTTGAATTTTGCCTGAAAAAGCAGCAAACCCTAATTTCTTCAAATTTTCCCGAAAAAAGCTGGCCCCTGGGTTTTGTTCAGAACAAGATTAGAAATGGACCCAGTTGATTAGATTTGCAAAACCCTGACATTTGATCGAAAAAGCAGCCAACCCTAGGTTTTGAAATTTTCTTGAAAAAAGCTGCGATATGGGTTTTCTTCAGAAGACTGATTGAAAAGGACCCAGATGGTTGAAATTTGAATGCACTGAGGTTTTCACTGACTTGCAAAATAAAAGCACTTGCTGCAACTTGATGAAGTTCTTGAAAATTTCTTCAGAAGATTAAGGCAAAAAGACCCAGATGACAGAAGAAAGGAAAGCCTTGGCCTTTTGCTTAAAAAATTCGATCTTCTGAAACAAAAAGCTTGAAAAAGCAAGGGTTTATGCTTGCTGGTCTGAAAATTCTGATGTAAAACCAGCAAAGATGGATTCTTGAATCACAAAAATTCTTCAAACTTGCTACTCCAACTTTCTCCTTTGAAGGCCACCTGCAAAAATAATGAAAAATACATGAAAGAATGATGTTAAATAGACTTTAGGGCTTTGGATTAGGTTTTGCTTTCTTTGCTTTTATTTCCAAAACCCTAAAACTCAGCTTCCTTGTACTTGGACGCCATTCTCTTCTTGCAATTTTGAAACTTTTTGGAAACTTTGAAAAATATTCTAAGGCATGAACATTTGGGCGCCCTTCTTCAACTAGGGCGCTCATTTCTTCCAGTGTTAGCCAAATTTTTAATATTTTCAACTTTCCTTCATTTTGACACGCTACTTCACCTTGGATTTCCCGTTGGCAAATTGATTCGACAGGCGAGCTGAAGGTTTCACGGCGGAGCCTGATTGATTCTAAGAAAGATGTTCTGGAGGCATCTCTGGCGAAAGACTTCATCTTGACCTCCGAATTCATGGGAGCCTTTTCCTTCTAGGGGCGCCCATTTCACCCAGAGATAGCCATTTTCATGATCTTCAAATTTCTTCATTAAATCCTCTTCTACAGACGATCTCATTGAATCTGGAGCTCCGGGCATCAGATCGACTGCCTGTTATGCTCATCGCGAAGCTGACGAGAATGAGAAGGGGTCTTCTGGGACAAACCTTGCCAAAAAGTGAATTCAAGGTCTCCAAAAGTTTGGGCGCCCATCTTGGCTGGGGGCGCCCATGTCCACCAGACTTAGTTTATTTTTTATCTTTCTGTGTTTGCTTCCGAAACTTCGTTCTCAGCCTTCATCGATCCTTAGTTTCAGCTCCTCGTATCTGGTGACTGCGAACTTTGATTGAAGTGCTAGATATCTCGTTTGAAAGCTGGATCAATTGTGAAGAGATCTCGTTAGATACTTGTTTGAAAATTCATCTGTTAGATGCCCTAAAAACTTGGGCGCCTTTCTTCACTGGGGGCGCCCACTTTGCCAACACTTAGTCAAATTTTGATATTTTTCAAATTCTTCACTTCGTTTTCCATGTGAATCCTTCCCATTCATCGTCGAATCCCAGATGACTGAATCATCTGTTGACTGTGCCGTTGGATTCGCTACGAAGCTGACAGAGAACTGAACAAATTTGACTGGAGACTTGAAACCCTAATTTTATCATATGATGCTCCAAAAAGGTGGGCGCCTTTCTTCAACAGGGGCGCCCAAACTCAGCAGTGTTAGAAAATTTTCATGAATTTCCAATTTTCTTTCTCGTTCTTTGTGCATGTTCATCATTTCATCTTCTGTCGAATGCTTGAACGTTGGATCGATGCGACATGACCTCCATTGACAACCTTGGAGCTCCAGATATGCTTTTGAAAAAGCAAAATAGACCCAGTGGGGCAAAACCGACTATTTTGAAATTTGCACCAACGATATGGACGTATTTTGAGCCAATCAAAATCAATTTGGACCCTGTCGGACCAACTTTCTATTTTAGAAAATTTTGCCAGTATCCGTTTCGAAAGAAACCCAGAAAAACCCAGAAAACGTTACTATTTCGAGAAAATTTCTAAAAATAGCAGTTTTCCTAAATTTTAGGGATGAAAAACTGAGATCTGGGTTTTGTAGGTTAAGCTGTTCTTAGCAGACCCAGATCGTCAGAAATTGAGAATTTTGTGTTTTGACCCCTCATGCAAGACGTGCACACCCAAATTTTGACCTTTTTGACTGATTTAACAAGACTTTCTCATTTCTTCAAAATGTCTAAGTGTAACAAAAATTTTAATTTTGGGGTACAACAGATATCAACGAAGGGCATTGTCTATGGAGGTATGGATACTCCAATATGACTTGTTAGTGAAATGCGTCAAATGGCCTTCTTGGGGTCGGTGACTAATCAACGGTTCAAGCGTATTCTGCTAGAAGCATATTTCTTATCCATCATTGTTGTGAAGTTGATATTGGGCAAAGATTTTATTGAGGATGGGGAGAGGTATCAGGTAGAAACTAACATTACTTCCAAATTTTTGGCGATGCTTCTAGATCTGAACATGTCAAAGATGAAGGTGTTGATTCGCAAGTTGTTTAAGGAGGATTTGCTGGGGGGTTTAGAGGAAACGTTGGTTGCTACAACTCTAGGAGTGGGTGTTCCTTGCCCTCGTGACTTGGGGCTTTTGGAGATATAGGGGGAGGTGGTGAAATACTACCCCTTCATTCTGGACCTGAAGGGAATGGCATTGATTGAGCACCAAAGGAAGGTAGTTGTTGGGGTTGAATTTTAAAAAAATATGCTCCACATGACCCCAGTGCAAGATTTTGCTTGGATTCGGGAGCTTAGAACCTTTTCATAGGATAATGGAATCAATTGAAAGAAAAGGGTATGTTAAAGATATGCTAAATTTTGTCTCGGACATGTATGTTTCTCTGCTTTCGGCTTGGGTTTAAAACTATAATGTTAATGGTTGTAGACCCTGCATGGTCATTTTGGTGTAAGGTTGATAGGGATTGGGTAAGTTTGAATAGGGGTGTTCTGGTGTCTATTAATGGACGCTTTGAACTGCAATATCTGTTGCACAAGGGCCCACCAATGTAACTTTTTGATATATTAATATAAATCTATATTTATGCATCAAAAAAATTATCATCCAAGAAAGGGGAAATACTCTGAAAATATGTAATTGGGCAGCACACCCAAGAAGGGGTTGACACAAATTTTGTTATTATTCTCTTTTATACACGGGAGTGGACCCCATGTCCCCAATTTGCCTAAATAAATAAATAAATAAATAAAACTTATTGACCAAAGAAAGAAAAATACAATAATATTTAAAACTTAATATAGTGTTTTAACTTTAAATACAAATAAAATTTATTCTTTTATTCTAATATTATTTTTTATTTAAACCATCTATATAATTTTTTATTTATATTTATATTTTTTAAATTCATTGTTATTTAATATTTATTAATTTTTAATTATTCTTTAATTAAAAAGTCGGGGGGATAAAAAGAGAATTATAATAATGAAAAAGAATTTACATCCAATTACAACAAAGGGATTTCTAGATAGCCATAACTATCAATAAGCCAACAAAAAGAAATCCCACCGACCCCACAAAACCAAAAAATCCAAGGACCCAACAAGACACACTCCCTAAAGAGTATAGGAAAGAAAATTTAAGCTCATCATTATGGATAAGTTGAAGGATTTTCCTATAATTATCCATAGGAAAAGACCCCCAATCTATGACATTCCAGTTGCAATCATCACACAAAGCCTATTTAGCCAAATAATCTGCCATTGTATTATTCCATTATCTAGGAATATGGACAAAAGAAATAGATTCAAAGAAAGAAGTGAAATGAATCTGTTGAACAAGGGAAGCCAACTTCTAGGAAGAATCATGGAACTTTCAAGAGGGCTTTTGTCCTCCAGGAAAATTATTGGACTAGAGTTTTGCACAAGTGTTTCTGAAAATTGGCAATGAAGAATGACATTACTTTTTCAATATTTTCTCTTTTTTTTTATGTTTTTTTCCAACCAACCTAAAAAAACTAAAAATCTTTTTATTTTATTTTATTTTTAATATTCATCCTTTTCCCTTTTTAATTATTAATTAGTATTTCTTTTATTTGAATATTCACCATTTTTCACTTTATGATTTTATTTTTCTTGTTCGTCCCATCTAACAATAATAAACTAAGTGCCATTCTTCCAAAGTTATAACGTAAGGCGCTTTTGAACAACTTAATAAATTATTATGTTATTCCCTTGCAAATCTTCCCTTTAACCTACAAGGAATAAAGATAGGCTTCAAGTGTTTTGATTCGACTCAATTTGAAAGGGGTGACATTACAGTCCAGCTTTCCCAATATTGCTTTCCCTAGAGCAATTGCAAGTTGGGGCGTTTAAGAATGTTTGCACCCTCCCATGTGGCATCCTTGATAGAACAATCCTTCCATTGTACCAAATACTCTAAAATTGTCTAGTTTCTTAACCTTTTTTCTCTAACATCCAAGATTGTTTCAAGTAGCAATATCAATTTGCCTTCATCATCCAAAGGAGGCAACTCAATAGAAAGACTAACATGGTGCCCCAATGCGCTTTTGAGGCATGATACATGGAACACATTATGTATCCTCTTGTACTCTGGTAACTCAAGCTCATATGCTATCTCACCAATTCTTCATGTGATCCTATATGGCTCATAGAGATGGGGCTTGAGCTTCTTAGTTCCACTCTTCTTGATAGAAAACTGTATGTATAGTTTTAGCCTTAAGAAAACCATGTCACCTACCTAAAAAACTCCTCTCTATATGATGCTGAACTAAATATAATTTCTACCAGATTTGAGCATACTAGAGGTTTTCTTTCAAGACACTCAATATGTCTTGGCTTTGTGCAACCAAGTCTTTGGCCCTTGGTACTCTATTGTCACCAATAACCAAATCCATAAAGGAAACGGCATCATAGCCACACAATGCTCTGAAAGGTGACATACTAATTGAAATATGGTACTGTTGTGACATTTTCACACATTGCCCCATTGCAAATGGAGACCCTCAGTAGTCTGCTAGTTTTTAGGGTTTTGCCTCCGCGCAACGGTTTCATGAGGTCATCATTTTAAGAGTTTCAAGTCAGTCTTTTGAGAGTCATCCGAGCCAAGTTGATAATCCATGCTTTAATTGGTGCCTAAATGTCACCTAAGTGTTATGAAGGTCCGTGAGACGAGGATCGCTTGTGCTTTGGGCCAATTCTGACACTTCCTACTTTTTAGGAAATCTGCTTTTTTGCTTTTTCGCTTTTTCATTTTTGGCATTTTTGAGCCAAACGGGGTTCCCTATTTTTTAGGGATTTTGTTTTTTCTATTTTTAGAAAGTCAACCCTGGTCTACAGGTCAACGTTTCCATCTTTAGAACCAAAAATCAACCAAAAAATTGAAAAATCAAAGTGAAAATTGAAAAATAAAGCAAAAATCAGGAAAAGCATGGAAAAGCAAGGGAAAAATCTGGAAAATCAGTTGAAAATCATGAGAAAAATCAACAAAAAATCAACCCAAAGGCGTGAAATCATGAGGTAAATTTTCCTAAGTCTAGAGAAATTCACCCTTGCCATGGAGATGAGAGAATGTCCAACCATCGAGGAAGTCCGCCCTAGAAAGAAGGGAAGGTGGAAAGGAAAAGTTCACCATCAAGAAGGCAATGGCGAAGACTCTTGGAAGTCCGCCCTTAATTTGAGGGACATGGCATAGAAGTTGTGAAGTCCGCCCTTGCCTTAGTGAGAAGATGGTATGAAGTTTTTGAAGTCCGCCAAAAGATGGCAAGACATTAAGGAAGTCCGCCCAGCCTTGAGAGGAAAGTGGCAAAGCCTCTTGAAGTCTGCCCAGCCTTAGATAAAACTTGGCATGCCTTCTCCAAAGTCCGCCCAAGCCTTGGCAAGACATTTATGAAGTTTGCCTAGCATGAGAAAAGGGAAAATTGAAATTTTGGCTAAGTATTTGATGCCTTGGAAGAAGAAATTCGAAATTTGTCTAAGTATGGAGGCCTAAGAAGAGGAAAAATGCGAATTTTGGCTAAGTATTTGATGCCTTGGAAGGAGAAATGGAAAATTTTGGTTAAGTATGAGAAGAAAGGCAAGTGTCAAGGAAGATGAAAAGTCTGCCATGCCTTGATGGAAGATGGAATAAAGTTGGTGAAGTCCACCTAGGCCATGGCAAGGAGAGTGTGAAGTCCGCCTAGCATAAGAGAGGGAGAAAAAATTGAAAATTTGCTTGAGTATGGGAAAATTTTATGAGGTTGGCTAAGTGCATAGAGGAAAATGTATATGGCAAAGAGGCCAGAAAGTCTGCCCCTGGGTAAAAGGGATGAAAATTTGTCTAAGTATTATGGAATTTTGCCTAAAGAAGACATCCAAACACATAATTGCCCAGAGAAAATCGTTTGAACAAGAGAAAATTTGATTTTGGCATGAGAAAATGTGCCCGACACAATTTGAAGTCCGCCATGGCAGAAGAAAATAAGGATCTGGCATAACATTTGTTGGCAAGACGGCTAGAAAATCCAACTTGGCTAGACGAAAAACGAAATAAATTGGAAAATAAATATTTAGCCAAGGAAAAAAAATTAAAATAGCCATGGGTCCAAAAATGAACAGGTTGGAAATAAATTAAATATTTTAACATTTTAATAATTTATTTCCAACACTTAGAAATATAAAATGCCCCAGACAAAAAAATAAAATTCGCAAGAGATGTATTGGAAGAAAATGAATTATGCCGGAAAAGAGAAAATCCTTGAGCAAAATTAAATTCGCCATGAATTAAAAACTTGGAAAAATTGAATTTAATTGGACATTTAGTGTTTTTTTTCCAAAATTTCGAAAATCAAAGATAAACCATCTAGCAAAAAATTTGAATTTTGGAAAATCAAAGAGATTTGCCTGGATAAGCTCGCCATGGAGTTTTTTCGAAAAAGAATGGAAACTTTCCTATTTGAAGAGGAGAAAACAAATCAAAATCGAGAGGAAAAGATGCAATTGCTAAAACAAATCAAATTCTTCAGCATTATAATGAGTTTCAGCAACTCATTTTTCACAGACTCAGCTGAAGAGAAGTTAATCTCTCAAAATTGTAAGAAAGTTGAGACACGATCAATTCTTCTACAGGCAAATTCGATTTTCTTGGAGGAAGGAATAATTTTATGCTGAGGAAGTAAATTTTTCGAAGAAGTGAAGAATTTCTTGGCTGATAGTCGAACTTCTCAGCAAGACTGGCGCACTTTGTCATTTGATTTTTGATTAAATTCTCAAAGTTTGAATCTAGTTTGCAGCCAGAAGATTTTTTCTGAGGTTTGGTGTTCGATTGGATAAATTCATCAATTCTCCTTCTGTCTTTTTCATCCTGGCTAAGTGCAGGCTAAATTTCAATCAAATTCATTTACTTTCAGCTTGTTTTTTCGCAGAAATTTAATATTTAATAAGCTGAAAGTAAAATATTTGAATACAAGGCACAGGAATAAATTATATTTTAAAATCTTTGTATTAATGTTAGTATTTTTACTGCAGGTTAATGACCATGGCAAGAGAACCATCAAAGAAAGTGTCGATGAAGTTCGCCAGTAAAGGGGTACAGTGAGAGTCAAAGATAAATTCCAAATGGAAAAATGTCGCAGACACTGATCTGGGACATGTTGACTTCGTAGAGTTCAAGAAGAGAGTATATGGACATGCTGGATTACCGACACCCATCCCCAGACGGATGGTGAGGAATGGAATTTTCCAAGCAGTCGGATTCCTGCCTGCAGTAGATTGTGTCAAGTTGATGGTAGAATGTGCCATCCATTACAATGCTCAAGAAAGACAAATTGTTGCACCTGACGGAAGGATTCTGGCTCACCTTGGCGAAGTGGCAATATAGGAGGCATTTGGCATCCCAACACATTATCGGACTGTCTACAAAACCAAGGAGGACACCAAGAGACTGTATGATAGCCAGTCTAAGTTATGCGCCACAAATGTTAATAAGGCATGGCTAGAGAAGCCTAGACCATCCACAAAGAAGATGCCTAAAAGGCCGCGTCGGATAGATTTTAAAGAGGACTATGGAGATATCATTTTGATGCTGAACAAGATAGCCGACAATCCACAAGGCGTATATTTTGAAATGTGGATGTATTATTTTATAGATGAAATCACTTCTAGCATGAAGATGTTCAACTGGTCCCGAATGATAAGCGACAATCTTCACGAGCAGCTGACCAATTTGGAAAAGACCAAGTCTTTTCATATGAGCTCGTACATTGTCTATTTGTTGGCAAGAACATATAGATACTCAGGACTAATTTGCAAAGGCAAAGTTGGCAATGGGGAGAATGAACTTAAGTCTTATGATTGCTACTCGCAACTTCAACTCAAGGAGAAATCTCATTTCAGGCGGGCGCACACTGCTTTCCTAATGTATATCACAAGAATACTTCAAGGAGGAACGCATCAAAGGCTGAGTCATGAAGCAAAGAGTTTGATCAGTAGGTATGAATCCTGGTTTATCTAGTTTCCCAAGTTTACATATGTTAGGATTCAGGGATTCACTGGAAATCCTTACAAGCTGCCTATTTATTCAACAAATCAGATGATTTTGCTTTAAGTCTTGAGGCAGCTAGAAGAGTATTAGAACATCCAGAGGCCAAGTAAGAAGGCGGCTGTTACTTTCCCATTCTTTATTGGGAATATGTTAGAGTCTTGTCCGTCAGCACAAGAAGCCGAGAGCACCAGGCTAGAAATCCAGTGGTACCCGTTCACAGCCTATAAGTCCAGGGCCAATTTTGACCCGCATCATCATATTCGGACCGTGGATGGGAGAAGATACAAACACAGGGTGGAATTGGAGGACTTCTGGGTGAATGTCACTAATGAGTATGAAGTCAGGAGAAGATTATGGTCTAAAGTGCCAGTGGACTTTATGAGGGCAACCGAACTTTGTCGGGTGCTTGATCAGTTGCAGAATGATGGAAATTATGTCTAGCCTAATTTCGATGAGAGCCGACCTCTTCCTTTCGTGAAGTGGTCAAAGCTTGAGCATTCAGATTTGGCAACGTTGATGAGGCCAGTGATTAAGTACTCTCAGTGGTGGGTCAACCATCAGGTCTAGGAGTTAAGGCAAAAAAGAATAACGCTCACATATGATTTACTGAGTGAGACGGAGTCATACTCCTCCAATGCCAGCGCATCCCATCATAATGATTTGGTTGATATTGGCAAAAAGAGGAAAGAAGTAGTTGCAAGCATAGAGCCTGCCCAGAAAAGACAAAAGATGGAGCCATCTCATTCTGTGGCGTCTAGGAATATTGACGAGCTAGTGGCTACCGCAAACGAATCCTTGGCCGAGATGATAAGACCTTCTGCAGTTCTAGAAAAGAACAATGAACCGATCCAGTTGAATGATGATGAGCCCCCATCTCCTACGGGCACAGAAGTACTGGGTTCGGATAATGAAGTGGAAGTCCAAAATGATGATTTCGAAGAGGGAATGATTTCCGCCCTCAGAGGAGTCTTGGATATTCCAAATGAAGGGAACATTCAAGAGGAAGATATTATTGAGCAGCCTACCATTCCGGATTGGTTGAAGAGGAGGAAAATTCAAGCACCAGTTGAGGTCCAAGAAGAAGATGCTACTGCAGATTTCTTGGCAAGGTTGGAACAAGCTGCTACTAAGAAACCTGCCAAGAAGTTTTCCACCATTCAAAGGGATGAAGCCAGCAGTCGTTCCATACATATCATAGTACCAACAGTGGATAAAGCACAAAATGAGATCACCCCCCAGGAATACGCCATAACCACTATAGACCTTGGCCCAACAACAAAAGGCCAAGAGGTGGAAGAACTAGATAACTCCGTCTCAACTATCAAGGCGAGATTGGAAAAGGAAGTGGCGAAAAAGAAAGAGTACAAAAGGGAGGTCGAGCGCCTGAAGGAGTATGTACGGCATCTGACCCAACCACTCAATCAGGGTGATGCGGCAGCTCCTCTTCTCAATTCCTCGCAGGAGATGGCCAAGGATGTGGAAGAAGGTATGGTCACGGCCAAGGAGGCCCAGGAATGGATGGTAAGCAAGGGCACGGAAGCGGCCTCATTCATGGAGAGATTGACGCTTGCCTACGAACAAACTTCATTCCTTTCTAGATTGGTTGACATGGCGGAAACCTAGGACAATCTCCCAGATATTCAGGAGAGGCTCATTCCATGCCTCAAGGTACTGAAGGGCATTTCAAAGGAAGAATTGGTCGAAGGAAAGGTGATTGTTGCGAGAGCGGCTTATGATTTTCACCATTGGTTTTGGGCAGTGACAATACAGAGAAAGATTCTGGAGAAGGCAAAGGCATATTGACTCAAAGTTGAGGAGCAAGTTAAAGAAATCCGGGAGAAGATTTATATGATAGCTACAGATGTGTTCGACAAAAAGATTGTCAGGGAAAACAACATGCAGCTGGAAAGGTTGAAGCATAAGGTTCAGGAAGTTTTCTTCCCTACTACTGGACCAATTCTGAGATAGGATTTCACAAAAGTGGCGAATCTCTTATCCATCTGAGATGATTTTGTGAGACAGGAGGCGGATTGGGAGAATACCTTCACCAAATGTTTTGAGGATTTGGACGGGCTTGAATTCAGGATAAGCATGCTGCTGCTAGTCACGATGGAGGAAGTTGTCACGATCGTGTCTAGATTCGTCAAGCACAATGCTGCCCAAGAGGATAGGGACGCCTTCCCTTGAAGATAGCTCCAATTGCTTGTTCATTGCTTGATTACTGCTTGTTTACTGGTTGTTAACTGATGTTATTTCGGGCAACCCTAGATTAGAATTAGATTACAATTAAGTAGAATTTGCTTTGGATGTTTGTTAAGTGAATGCAAGATTGATCATATAGATTAAATGGTGAAATATTGCTCATACTTTCTTCAGATGGATGATTTTCATTCGATGCGTAAAGTTAGCCTGAGCTTGTGAGTGTGGATGCTTAACTTCAGTCTTATTCGAGGCTTGCAAATTATAATCACACCCTTTGCAGATTGCACCCACTTTCGTAGTTGTCCCAGGGAGGTGAAACAAAGCGTGGTTATTCGATTCACCTAATCTTTACTGTCTCTTGAATTCCTAGGCGTAGAATAGATCCTCTAAACCCTTATCTTTTTGCACTTTTTTGAGATCCAAACCGAAAGTCCCAACCGAAGAAGCACTTAATGATAAATCCGTCTAAGTCCCGAACTTGTGAGAAATTCCTTAACGTAAGTCCCTTTGTGTATTACCAGCAAATCACAACGCCCATTGAGCTTATCCACATGTCATGACCTGACGAAAGAAACCTTGGAGTCGCCATATGATCTTCTCGCAATCTTAGCATACACGGTGACTTTGTTCAAGAGAGGATAGAGTGTCTTTGGACATTTTATTCTGAAGTGTTCGGTGGATGATAAAACGTACACCAACAGGTACGTAATGTTGTAGAAATTCTCTCCCATGTAAAGACAATAAACGATCCAATTGATTACAATTTGAGAGCATCCTTCAAGCCCAATTTGAGATGCATCATTTGAGCCATCATCCATGGATTTTCTACTCATTTCCTTTGAAATCAAAGTAGAAATAAGGGATTCCATCTTCAGTTCTATAGCATTACTATTGATAGCAATTATCAAATTTTCTCAAGACTTAAACAAATAACAAAGTAACAATATACATTTATCCTCTTCTTCAGTCTTAGCATTTCTTGAAGCTAGCTAACTCAAAATCAAGTTAAAGACACTTAAATGTTCTGTAATATAATCACCTTCATTTTTAAAGAGTATAAATGCTTTTCAAATACAATATTTTTTTTAGAACTTTAGTTTAGTAAATATCACCTATCATCTTCCACAGTGCAAATGCAATGATCT
This sequence comes from Sequoia sempervirens, assembly GCA_007258455.2. NCBI lineage: Eukaryota > Viridiplantae > Streptophyta > Pinopsida > Cupressales > Cupressaceae > Sequoia > Sequoia sempervirens. The sequence continues at coordinate 657,544,210 of VDFB02000003.1, read as the reverse complement.
CCTCAAAGGCATTCAAAAGGATGGAACCTGCAAAACACAACCGAATGGTTCCTCATGCCTTCTTGCCCATTTATTTTCAATCTTCATTAGACATTCCTTCATGCTTTCCTTCGTTTTCTACAACTTTCCTCTAATCCCTCTATTCCAAGAGATTCTCCATCTTTAGCTTCCACAACTTGTACCCAGAGCCATTGAACTTGTCAATCTTTGAATGAAAAGTAGATGTCATAGCTATAACCACAAACAAATCTGCAAAACCCACTAAAATAAATACACCCAGTGAAACAAAAAGCCTCACAACACTTCTAGAAAGGTCTACCTGTCCAATGACAACTGTAGCTGCTTTGATACCAAATGTTGAGAAAAACAGTGAGCAATTATAATGAAAATGTAACATAAACTATACAAATTTGATTATCATAAAATGATAGACATCTGATTAACCATCAAATTTGAAACATAACATTGATAAACACTTCTTACAACAAATTAAAATCAGCAAACGCATATGAGATTAACTATGTGGAGAAACCCTTTTGAGAGAAAAATTCAACCACCAAAGAGATATTGAAGTCGTATTAATAAAAATAAATCTCAACAACATTACAATCAACTCTATCTTCTTCAATTTGGCAGCATTCTTATAACATAGCATTATTTGCATGACCCATATAATACCCCTATCTCATGCCTCCATTATATAGACTTAAGGAAGCCCAAAAAGCCACCAAACAGTAATAGCATGGGCCCAAACAAGGTCCCAAAATACCATGGTATGAATTTTGATGACCCTCTATGCATAGAGAGCGTCTTCCAAGAACAGAAAATAACTCCCAAGTATGTAACCTCCACCAAAATGCTATAAAAGTTAATTGTAACTCTCAAGTGCTCCATTAAGCAACTATTTACAAAGCATGACACTTCATATTCCAAAGTGACCTTTCATCTTCATTTTCATCTTTCCATGTCTTTTGCAATTATAAGAAAAGAATAATAATTAATATTATTCCCTCCACCACACACAGGCATCCAAGATTACCCATTCCATGTATTAAGAAGAAAATACATTAATTTTCTATCTAGACATAAAATTAAATACACTAGACATAGGGATTTCCAAGCTAGATATCACCTCATCTCAGCATCCTCATTCTCTCTTATCAAAATCCATGGCATTTTTACTTTTCTCCCTTTAACCAAATTATGTTAAGTTCAATGGATCTTTATTCTATCAAACTATCACCAATCAATTTAAGGGAGCTCATATATCCTATATCTTTCTCTTTATACATCATCATCATGAAAGACAAACCAGTAGCAGCTCGGGTCTAGCGTGGCCTCTTATCTAATCAGGTAGCTACCATATAGTCATGAAGACAACATTACATTTTACCTTTTTAATTTTGGCTTGGCCTAGACTTGTTTACGTGGCAACCTCAAATCCATTATTATTGGTGGCAACCTCAATTCCAAAGGTGGATATTTCAAAGCTATTTTTTTTAATCATTTTACCATTGTCATTAGTGTTTCATTGATTAGCCTAGACTAGCCCTATACTAGGTGGCAAACGTATAGCCCTTATTGTGATGACCAATTTCCAGTTTCCATTTTACCTTTGCCAAGGTTCTTTTTTGCCGATCTAGTCACCCTCCTCTCTTCTTTTCCTTTGGACTCCCATGGATCTCCTCCTACAAACTAGAAGTACCTTCCTCATTTTAATCATAATGGCTTTAAATCAATAGTATGTGTATATTTATGCTTATGTTATTTTTGTATATTTATGCTTATGTTATTTGTGTATATGATTGTTTTATTTTCATTGGGCACCCTTTCATTTTGTGTGTGTTTTCATGTATTATTCTATGCTTGGTATGTTACCATGCTTTCATTTCCTATATATGTATTTTTAGTGCTACTCTTATTTGTGTACAATTACTACTTTCCTTAGATGCATTACAAGTATAGGTGTATTTGTGATTGAGCTAAAAGAACAAAGAACAAATAAGACAAATATCTCTTTTGTTGTGTATCCACTATATTTACATGATTATATTTACATTTACTATACTCTTTCACTTGAGCATTATTCTTCTCATTTAGTGTCATCAACCCACTAAAGTGACCAAAAAATGTAGTAACATAAATTGCATACCCTACAACTTATTTAACTATTTTTTGCACATATATTAGGTGCTCCCTCTAGCACATGTTTTACCCCTTGTTTAGCCCTTGTTCAAACCTTGTCTACTCATGTTTATCCTTATGTGTTTATGTTTCTCCCTTTCCATGTGTTTAGACCTTGTGTAGGCTTTGTTTGTCCTTATCCATTTCATCATTATATTTGTTCACCTAACATTTATTTTGTATGTTCCCTTTCATGTGTCGCTAACCCTTGTTTTCCTCATATCACACTCCTCATTGATAACAAATACATGGGACCACTTCCAACTTTCATAGATTGATTCCATTTTTCTCCTCTAGGAATATGAACCTTCTAACATTTAAGTACATCCCAATTAACAAGAATGAACCTTTAGGGGGGATCCTAGGAAGCAGCTCTATCCATTTCTTATTTTGCCACCAAAATTAAATGCAAGGCTCATAAATACTCAGCCACTATGTTTTCATAATCACTTTTGCAAAAACCTATTTATACCCCCTCTTTACTCTCATTTATAATCCTTGCAACCCATTTCACAAGTGCTTACACTTTGAAGCAATGATTTCATTGCACAAGTGATCTCTCTCTCTCTCTCTCTCTCTCTCTCTCTCTCTCACACACACACACACACACAAGTGTTCTCGGAGGAGATTCTATTGAATCTCTACCATTAGAGTGTTCTCATGCTTTTGGAGCTTACTTTCACTTTGGTTTAAGCACTTTTGCCATTTACCATTGTTACATCTAGATTTTGCTTTATAGAACCTAGGATTTAGCTTGTCTTACAACCATTGTTACAACTCTCTATTACCTAGAGATAAATAAATACATTTTCCACATTGTTTCATGTGGATCTTTATTGGAATACCCACGAGAGATCTAAGGCAAGCTCCTCGTAAACCTATCCATTTCGAGGTTGTTCAACATCAAGTTTGTGTATAGGTAACTCATAGGAGTTTATATGTAGATTGAGCTATTGTGATAGATTAAAGAAGTGAATGTGGGATAATATAAATATACTATAAGAATTTGGGGTCATCCTAAGCATTCAAAACCTACACCACTACCTAGGCTACTCCCAACACCCTTTTTCCACAAATCAACTCCTAAAGCCTCAAAATTTTGCCCTAGGTTTCTATGGTCATTTGCTTTCCATTTCTACCAATAGATCCAATTTTCATTAGGTGCATGTGCATTTCAATTATCAAATTTCTCTCCCTTCTTCATAGGTTTATTATAGAGTTTTTCCTTTCATATCTTGCTTTTTGTTGTGATTCTTGATAAGTGGCAAACTAGAGAAAGATTCCAAACATCACCAAAAAATTACTTCAAACATTTTAAGTTATTTTAGGCCATGGAATTTTGCACCACTCATAGTGCTACTGTAATGTCCCCTTCCGTGGAGTAGTCAGAAATGACCCATTTAGCCTATTTAATTCATGTAGGCTAATTTTGGGCTATATCAAGGAATAAATTAATTAATTAATTAAAGCTGTCCAAAAAAACAAATATTACGAATGACTTCACTTAATTAATTTAATAAGTGACTTAAATGTTTTAAAAGAGAAATATTATAAAGTCACTTTATAAAAGTGCATTAAATGATTATTTTGAGCGGGAAATTAAAAGGTGACTTTGAGTGAGCTCTATGAAAAATATAAAAAGAGATTTTTAAAGCTCATTTGCATATGCTTGTTTCTTTTCAATTTGTGAAGGTTTGAGCTTTGAGCTTGAGCAAACCCTAAGATGAAATCCCTAAGAGTATCGTTTTTTGTAGTGAAACATCTACCCTAGCTGATTGTAGATGGAATCGCACAGATTTCACATAGGTGGATAGTGATTGCATAATTTGTGAAGTCTTGCAGGAAAAACAAATTATCTTAAATAATTACAAGTGAAAGAATAAAAAAATTATTAGTGATGTAAGTGCAAAGTGGGATTTGGACAAAAAATTGTGTTGTGTGTGCTGTGAAGTGAGGAAATTAAATAATAAATTATTTGTAGCAGTTGGTTTTACCCAACGTACATTTCATAGCCTCTCAAAGGAATCCATACCATGCTTAAAGGAGGAGCCGTACACTATGAGGAATGTACAAAGGGGGCAATACCATTATTGAAGGCTTAAAGCCCATATTAAACTTCAATGCAGCCTAGGAAGGCTGCCTTATGACTGCCACTGCCTCCAAAGGAAGGGTCGCAGCACTTGCACTTGCTGCCATACCTTATTAAAGACTGCCATACAGCTTTGGGAATGTTGATTGTGCTGCCAGGTCAGCAATATTAGTCTAAAACAATGATATTTACTTTGCTGTATGTAATTTCTAGGTATTCTATTTTATATCAGCAATACAAAGGAATATATAAAATTATTTGTTGAGTACTTTTATGCAATAAATTTGGTATGAAAATTGTTATCATTACTATGAACATTGGGAACTGATGTTATGATGAATATCTGAAACATTTTCTCAATACAAGTTGAAACAAGAACCAGAACAGCAGACATGCAAAGTATTTGACAAAATGCCTATGCATTAAAACTGTGAGAAATTGCAAAAAATCTTGGTATAGAAATTGGTCCAGGATATTATAGCTACCTAGGATGTCCCCTAATGACGTGGCAATCTTAGAGAACCCAAAGGGCACCACTACCAACACCCTCTAAGCACACATGCACTACTAATAGTGCCCCTTTGCCAAAATAGACATCAAGAGTCTCCAAAATTTATAGAGACCTCTACGAAGCATTTCAAAGCCTTTTTATAACTTTCTAGTTTCCAACTGCATAAGTTCTATTTCTCATGTTTGGAAGTATCATTTTCAAGTTATGTTTCTATTTTGTGTTGTCCATTTCAACTCTTTTGTGTTTGGTTCAATTTTAGTTACCATTTTTTAGTTGGATTTGAAAGTGTTTAAATTTGATTTGTATTAACATGCACACTAGAAAGAACAACTAGTTTAATTAAGTTTCCTTAACATAGTTCTTAACTAGGAACTTGTTCTTCTTTCTTTCAACTATACGGGAGCTATCAAGCCTCTGATGAATCATTCCCACTATAGATTAGGATTTATGGTCTATTTAATCTTTGCTACTAGTTCCATGAACTACTAATCATACTTGTGAATGGTCTCTCTAGGTTGTTTCCTTCACTATGTGATGGTATCTATATTTGCATGCTCAAAATCAGGGTACTAGAACTCCTATAGGAAATATGGTTTTACTTCAACGAGATTATCTTAAAGACCATATAGATTGTAATTTGTGTACCATCCTCTGCATGGCCTCCCAATAAGGTTGCAAAGAGGTTTATCTTGTGCATATGGACCATGATGTTCTTGGCTTGCCAATCTGTTTTGTAGGATCTCCATTGTTAGGGGTATCTCCCTTCCTTGTAAATGTTTTATTTGGCATTAACATCAGATCTACCACTAATATATGATCCGCACCTTCTCTATGAAAAAAAATGATTAAACCATCCTACAACTCAAATACTTAGTTTTAACAACATGCGGGAGGGAAATACCCCTAATAATTAGTTTTAACAACATGAGGGAGGGAGATATACAAATATTTAGTTTTAACAACATGAGGGAGGGTTGGTCAGTAGTAGCCAAAGCTAAACACATTTGAAAATTAGTATACTCTCCATCAAAAATAAAGGCCGGAATTATATAATTGATCTAAAGAAGTATGATCATAGCCCCATGGAGCCGAATTCCAAAGGAATCTTGGTGCTGAGTCTACGTTTAGAAGATGAAACAAGTTCCCTTAGCGGCCTTTTCCATTGGAAAATTGAGGATTATGAAGTATTTTCACCAAATTGTGACTTTGTTGAGGAACACATCCAAGGACATGATAACCCTTTTCTTGCCCTACACTCCACACTACTGTTTTCCACCATACAGGATGCTCACTACTCTATCCTACATCAGTCTTCTTCCGCCATACATCAGCCATTCATTGCAGCTATTTCTATACGGTTTCATTTGCTAGTACATGCTCTTCATTTGATTTTTGAGCAGTATGTCCCCATGCTGGTAGGATAATTTCAAACCCGACAGTTCAGAGTGACATAAAGCTATGGCCCTTCAGGATTGTTGTTGGACATAGAGAAAATCCAATGGTTTGTGTTTCATATCAAGGGAAAGCGGAGAAAATTGCTGCAGAAAAGATTTCATCAATGGTTCTCATTGAAATGAAAGAGAATGCCAAGGCATATCATAGAAGCACAGTCAAGAATGTTGTTGTCATAGTTCCTGCTTATTTTATTGAATCAAAAGTAAGAAACAAATGATGTTCGTTTCATTGCTAGGTTGTATGTATTGAGAATAATAAATAAACCAACTGCTTCTGCTATTTCCATACAATCTAAAAATTCTGCTCAAATTGTAAAGTTTCAATCTGCTGTCACCATACATGTTCATTCTGCAACATTATTGGACCCCACTGCCTGACCATAGACATCAACATTTGTTGTATGCCCCATACATTCTAGATGCTAGATTGAGTTGCAGCCCGTGTGATACTTTTTGTTGGAAGTTGATTCCTCTCTTGTATGGGCTTTTCCTTCCATTGTGTAGTCCTTGGGCAGCATACAGAATATTGCCAAATCTTTTAGTAAGATGGATGCTGAAAGGGATGTCACTTGTTTGTATGGTCCTCCTATGCAGTTCATTTAGTTGTATGGCCATGTACATTCCCCATACAGTGCCCAATCTTCTAAATGTGATGATCAATGTGTAGTTCATGAGTTTTCCTTTTTACTTCCAGCTGAAGAACCCATTGCCCATTTCGCACTGGTGGTGCCGAAGTTCTACATTCCATGGCTCTCCATTTAATGTCTTTTTGTCCTTCCTTTGTTGTGGAACGATTGGGATTTGTTCATGCTAGTATGGCTGAGTGATCAAAATATTCGCACTTAAGTCTTTCCTCCTCTACCATGCCACCAAAAATTTGGAATTTTTTTTTCTGATATCACTGGACTGTATCAATTTTGTTCTCTGCTTGTCAGTTACAAATCCAACATCTTTTGTGGGGGGTAATGTAGTTAGCATAAATGGATTTGTAATGTTTTGTTAGTTTGTGGATCCACAGAATTTGGTTGGCTAGCTTGTCGGATTTGAATTAGCCCCTAACATACCCAGGCATACCCTGCAAATCTTTTGATGTCCTAGGGACATTTCCGAAATTTTGAAAAAATAGGGACAAGGTGGGGACATTTCCTACCCATCTCTGCATCTCTGAAACATCCCCTATAAGGGATAGGGTCATTTCGGGCAGGGGCTGTGTACCTGGGGAGCATAGGATGAGTAAACACAAACCATTACCGAGAAAAGTCATATTCTGATGGAAAATTTGTCCATAGATGGGTTTTGAAGAATTTTACTGTAGAAAAATAGTTACTTGCCAAAAGCAATGGCAGGGGCAATAAAGGCCATGACTTGGAATGACTTACTATTATAAGGCAGCAAGATTTATTTCACCCATTTGGAAATGGAACTGCTAATGTGATTGAAAATGTGATGTATACATGTGTGCAATTGCATGTGTATGGATATATGAGTAGAAAAAGAATTCCTTGCCTGGTGAAGCTAAAACAAGATGAAAAATATAATTTATTATATGAATCCACTTTTCAAGGACCGAAGTCGCCACTCAAGTAGCTGTTTGGTATGAGTAGGTAAATGTTAAGTTTTCAAAGGAGAAGAAAGAAAAGGCTTACTTTTTGAACCACACTAAGAAGCTGTTGAAACACATTTACTAAATTGAGAAGTTCAAAACATGGTGCTTAAGCAAATTCCCAGCCATTCATTGCCCATACAGAGTCTTACCCATACACCTCCTTTGGCATTTTCTCCATATTTTTACCTGTCCCTGTTACCTTTTGTTAGCAGCCATATTACCTTTTGGGTGCCTAGATGTGCATCCAGAGAGTCAGACGATACATCCTAGAATCCATCCCTTGGATGTGAGGAGAATTGGTCATTTCTTCCAAGCTAATGCTTAGCCAATTCACAATTGACTTTAATAGCCAATCAGCTTGAGTTCAGACAATTGACGATCACACAAGACATTCACTTAGTTGGCTGATATAATAGAATAAGCTGAATATCATTATTGCTGATTAGCCTCAGAACCTCCAGAATCATTTCAATAATTCAGCCTCATTAGACATGCAATATCTGCTATCAATCATGCTTGCTATGGATATCCACTACCTATAACTAAACTCTTTTTCATGCAAGAAAATGAATAGTAGATACAAAATGCCAAAGCTAGTTAAAGTAAGATGCAGTAAGAAAAGAAATCAATTTAGTTTATGCCTATACTGAAGAATACAAATTTGCCAATGGATTAAGTCGTCTCAAGAGAGTATGGATGTTAACATAAGTCCTACTATTGGTGCATCAAAGTTGACCTTGATGCATAAGGTAACCACAATAAGTTTATGGTTAAGCTGGCCTAAAAAGGAACTGATTTATGTAGTAAAATCAGGCTCTTGCTGCAATAAATGAGATGAATTTTATTGACTTAAGATCTTCAGGAATCTACTGATTACCTTAAATCTTTTATCATTTTGATCTTACTCTACCATTTATTCAAATCCAATATATTATCTATACAAGCAGCATCATACGTCTACAGAAGATATGACAAAGGGATTTGCTAGCAAAATATTTGTTAGATGATCAAACAATCAGGCAGTTAATTTTGATGCACAAGCAAGGACATTTCCAGTGATATTTCAGGCCTCACGTATTCATGTGGATGCAATTGAGACAGATCAAAGAGAACTTAAATTTCTCAGGTTTGATTTATTCAACCACAACCTGCTTTTGTAGCTCATAACCTGCAGAAACAAAGTAATTTGACAAACCAAAGTATACAAATCTCATCAAAAGGGGAATCACTGAAAGCAAGGGAAAAAAAGTGCTAGTATATGGTTATCAATTGCTATGCCAAAATCTTGTTCAAGCATGTTACACCATTTGAGAATTGCTTGAAATTGCTTTTATAACTGTTTTCATATAAAATAAAGAAGACTAATGACAAAGTATGCCACAATACAAAGTCAAGATGAACAACATACGAGGGCAGTCCGATTACCAGTGATGTTTGTGTTTCTAGGAACATCCACAACTAGTGCAGGACCTGTATCGAACCAGGAAATAATAAATATCTTTCAGTAAATATAGTTATTGCTTTCATGGTTGAAACAAGACGAGTAAAATCAAGATAATTCATTGTTAAATAACAAAGAACATTAACATTACAGGCAAAAGAAGCATGGATAACTTAGCTCCAAGAAAAAATTTTAACATGACAAAAGATTTTACTAGAATCTAAATAAGTTGAATATGTCTAGGGTGACCATTCTTCAATAAAGATGCACCAAGAAGATAAGATATGAAGATGAACAATATTGCATGATTATTACTCATGGGAGGGTTAGAGCCTCTCAATGTTTTTGTATAGCTATAAATGATGGTAAATTTCTCTTATAAACACGCACTTCTTTTCAGTTGACTTAATATGTGTCTCAGAGATTGGCAACCTTGGTTTTCATTCTTGTTTTTGGAATATTCGGTTCCTAAACAAAGTAAATGTCTGAACTTGAGATTTCTTAAAATAACTTGTTACCAACTATTTAAGCTAAAGGCATTTAGAAGATTAATGATTGATGAAAGGCATGTTTCTATGAATGCCCCATGCTGTAAGCCTGTAAGGAGATGCATGACAAATAACCCAAGTTAGATACATATAGCTGAAAGCCCATATTTTTCTGCTTATACTATTAAGAAAAGTACCTAAGTTAGATATATATAACTGAAGGCCCATACTTTTCCACTTATACTGTCAAGAAAAGTCACACAAGACAAAGTAATGAGCAACATGGACATACAAAAGCAATGTCATAGGAAAGCAAAGATCAAACCGAAAGGATTGGCTTCAATTTAGTATTTTTCTTGAGCAGCATGTAATATCCCTTGTCTAGTCTGAAATGTTTTTGCCCTCAAGGAATATTGTTAAACACTTCTGATGTAAACTTTAAGCTTGCTGGTCTGTGTTTTCAGTTTGATTTGTTTGCTTGAAGATGATGATAAAATGCTCCAAATACTTATAAATCAATGCTACAATGACTAAACTATAATCTAAATGCAAGGATGACTCTTTTTGTTCTTTTCCAATGCACATAAATGATTTCTATATGCAAACTAAGCATCTACAGCCAATTGACAATTTGTCAAACACTTGGCATGCATATAACCATGAAGATGTAAATATGGTTATTTACACAAATATTATCTGCAACCATAACTCCTTATTGAAATATGCTTCTAATACAATGATTGAAATAGGAAAGCCAAGACTCTTGGCATTACCATGAGAACCCAATTATGACAAGAAGTCTGATGTAAATGTCTACCTACAGAAGCACCATTATAATTGACAAAATATATAGATGCAAGTACAAAATCTGATATTAAGAACCTGATTACAAGTCGCCCTGGAGTGTAGATGAAGAAGCAATCAATATCCTCTTGAAATGATCTCCTATAAACCCTAGTTGAAGGACTCCAGGCTGCCGCCCCTATTTCTGAAGTAGATGCTAGAATAAAATAATCCAGCACCAAGCAACTTCCAGTCACTAGACCCCAAGAGCCAAGCGCTTGTAACTCTAAGCAAAATCGAATGAAGATGAAGTTCCCATATGCAAAATCGTGCCTCCTATATGCTGGTAATAATGACTGAAATAAAATATCAGAACTCAATATCAACTGATGATGATGTAAATCAACCCTCCAATGATATAGATTCAATGCACAAGTTATCTCCAGCAATCCTCCAAATCGTACCATGCAAAATTGGCCCTTGGCCACTAATTTTGCTCAAGTGAAATGACTGAAATGCCACCTCCAACAATGCAACAATATCGGCTGATAGTTTCACAGCCTCAGAGTTGCCAATCAAAGAGAGCTTTCGGTCTCAACGATCAAATGTAGAAACTGCAGAAACCATAGGCTTCCCTTAATCAAATCAATCAAAGCAATATTCAACAACTGGATGATTAGAAGCTTAGCCAACCCCTCTATTTATTCTTTTTCTCCAATCCTTCAAGAAGCTTCTAGAATATTATTTTATTTTTATTTAGTGACTTTATGATATGATATTATATTAAGTCACTTTATTAAATTAATTAAATATAAGGTCACCATATATTATTGATCTATTTGATAACCTTATAAATAATTAACTTAATACCACTTTTTAATTTAATTAAAATAATCAATTAGTCATCCTCATGAAATATCATTATTTTGGACAACTTAATTAACTAATTTAGTTAAATTACTCTGCCTCCAAAACAGGGACATTACACAGCATCTGCTTTATAGCATTACCCAAGGTCACGTCTCACTCATTTAAACTCATTTTTTAACCAAAGATCTGCAAGGCATGTTGAATTTCAATTTTTGTAATTTATGATAATCACAAAACAATGTCCAATGTATAATTAGTATTACTCTTCTATGTTTGGACAGCTCAACAGGAAAGGATGTTGAAACCCTGGTTTAAACAGCTAAGCAAAGACTATTCACAAGGAATTCAGCATCATCATGCGCTTCAACTTGATATGATGGGCTTTATATATTGTTTCTCTTGTACCTTCCAAATTCAGAATTTAGCAAAACTAAAAATGGTCTTGATTTTCTTCATCTTTCGTCAAGAAGAATATATGTTCTTATTGTTGAGTACCCAAAAGAAGTCCTATTATATACAGCCATACCTCTTCTAGCCTGGAATTTTTTGTTGAAGGATGTAATATCAGGGAACATATACACTGCATACTCTTTCTCCCAAATTAATGCATCCATATAACTGATAATAAGTATAAGAAGATAGACAAGGCTCATTGATCCAAATACCAAAGAGTATTCGGGGAAGAATGCTCTAAACTATGTGAACATAAATGTGTTATTTTATGATACAAGAAAATTGATTACATCAAAGATAGTTATGGAATGGTTGGGTTTATGTAACTACGGAACAATTGGACTTCTTGTAAATATGATGGTTTGTCTCCTAGGTAGATGTGCAAGCAAGTATGCTAGAATAGCATGAACCTTGGAAGCAAAGGCTAACATGATTTGACATACCACTTAAGTCTAACATGGTGTGTAAAACTTATGTGCAAACCATTAGTGTTGCACATCAACTCTAGGTGATCCAATTAGATATAGTGTAGTTCAACATGTCACCAATCTTCTAATTGATAACATTGGGATAAAGTGTCACTATGAATGGCATGATGGTCATAGATGCTAGCACAATGCTACATCGCACGAAGCTACATTATCATGTCCCCTTTCCAACTGTAAGTCATAAGTAGACCTTTAGCCTATTATTTTATTTCCCATAGGCTAACGGGGAGGTACAAGGAAAATAATTTAATAATTTAAGTTGTTAAAAAAGTAACTTTAAGTTATATTCAAAAAGGCAACTTATGTTTTATTATTAAAAAGGTTATTTTAAAAGAGATATCAAAGTGATGACAAGAATGGGGTCCAAAAAGTAATTTATTTTATAAAAATTCTTCTAGTCAATTTTTCAAAAATAAAGTTCCGAAGCAAAAAAGAGAAAAAAAATATTATTATTTTTCCTTGAAAAGTCTATATAAAGAGGAGTTGAGGAAAGGAGAGGTTACCAATTCACATTATCTATAATGTCCCTATTGTGACCTAATTCACACATCACCCCATTGCAAATGGGGACCCCCAATAGTTTGTTTTTTAGGGTTTTTCCTTCGCATCACAGTTTCATAAGTCATTGCTTTGAGAGCTTAGAGTTAGAGTTTTGAGAAGTCATCCAAGCCAAGTAGAGAATCCAAGCCCGAAACAGTACCTAAACATCGTCAAAGTGCTCAGAAGGTCCAGAGGACAAGGAACGCCATTGCTTTCAGTCAATTTTGACACTTGCTACTTTTTAGGGATTATTTTTTTTTGTTTTTCTGTTTTTCTATTTTTGGCATTTTTGGACCAATCCGAGATTTACTATTTTTAGAAATTTTGCTTTTTGCTTTTTTTCTATTTTTAGAAAGTGTCAAGGTTCCACAGGTCATGGAGTCAACGATAACATCTTCAGAATCAAGGTTTTGCACCTCCGAGAGTAAAAAGCATAGAAAAATCATGAAAAGCAAAAAAAATCATAAAAAGCAAGGAAAAATCATCACATGGCTACTATGGTTCTGTTCCAGAAGATTGAGAAAGATGTTCATAGCATAACATTGATAAAGCATTCATTCTAGACATTGTATAAGCTTAATACATATCCTTGAATTGAGATTTCACATGAGAATTCCAAATTAACAAAGTTCAAATGCTTTTCATTATAAATGTGCATACATATCATATAAAAGTCTGATAATTATAACCAAAATGCCCAAAGGCTCCAAGTCTCAACTATGAAATGACATGATAAACATAAAACTAAGAAAATATATCGCTGTCCAAGGTCCCTAATCAGCCTAAATCAGCATTGCCCTCGCCATCAGAGCTCGAGTCTAAGTGTGTCAATGCCAATCAACCAATGGAACCCCAACTAATCCCTCATGTGTATCCTCGTCCTCAATCTGCATAGCATCGCATCCCAACGTAAGGCTGGAGTCTGACGATACTCACTAGGGCGATCAGCCGCAAAGCACTGTGTACTGCCACCAACTTTTCCGATCGTGAGGTAAGGCCCTCTTGACCGATTGGATAAAGCTATATGTGGACTAAGAGGAACTGGCAACCTGTGAAAGAAGGCGAACGGCAAGTAATCTCAACTCTGGTGCATCCTTCCCATGCCAGACCATCCAATAGGGTCGGTTTGAGCCAATGTCTCTATCCCCTCAAGGTTGGACCACGAAGATTGACAAATGCAAGCCACTGTGTGCGAAGTATGGTAGAAGAAGGGCCTTCATGAAGCCTTCTTTCACCTCTTCATCACGAGATGGAGCCACTCTTCGGTGCATACTTTCGCATCATGGCATGAAAGTCTCCAAGTCCAACCCACCTTGAATGACAATGCCCAAGCACATGTGAAGTCTGCCCAACCTTGGCAAGGCAAAGTGGACCACCAGTCATCATCAAGGATTTTTTGTTTCACCCTGCTGTGCTTGACTCATGCCATCTAGACCATCATTAATTGTAGAGCCTCTTGGACCTCAAGCATCCTCTCCAATAAAATGAAGTAGCTCATATCTAGTCTCCACGGGCTTGAGGAATTCCTTCCTCGAAAATGTTCTAAACAAAGCAAGTGAAGTCTGATGGTTGCAAATGAACATTTGCACCTCTCTAGCCTCTGCAACCACTGCCTTCACCCAATCTATCTTCCCAATGTCCTTCAAAATTGTTCAATGCATGCACGCAACAAGGGGTTGTGCTTATAAGCACTCTCCACCATCAATCCAGCTAATTTACACACACGGGCACTCACTACCTGGCAATGGCATATCATCAAGTTGATATGACACCCTAATAAGAAAATCAAAATAAAAAATAAGAAAATTCATACCTGCACAACATTAGAGGCTCCAACCTCCTCTATAGGAAATTGGAAGGTTGCATAACAATCTACAGCTCTAAGAAAATAAGAGCAAACTAGTGACAATAAGATTGATGAGTGGCCGATGTTTGATATCGGTCCACCCATCCATGATTATGGAGCAGCCATCTGTCAACCATGTTTGTCTCATATCCTCCATCAAAACACTCACCTTGGAGTTCTTTATCAAGAAGGGTGGTGCGTAGCCTCCAGGTGGAACATATGAGGGACCAGCAACTACAATATCTTTGCACATTTGTTTAAAATATGGTGAACGTGAGACATGAAATGGTATGGCATTAGCATAAAAAAACTTGGCAATAGAAGAATCAGCCCCATCTTTTGCTGTAACATTAAACATATCAGCAGGTAGAATCCTCCCCCACATGCAACATCCACTGATGGTGTAGACATTCTCGAACTAGGCTGCAAACTCTCAATTGAAACCCCTTTTGATAATGCCTCCCCCTCCATATGCAATCTAGTTGCCTCAATTTTTTCTTGTTGGGTTATTTTTCCACCCTTTCACCCCTTGACCACCAATCCACAAAAGATGGCAATAAACTGTATAGCTGCCCCTATATTGCTCCCATACTCTACTAAATTTTTTTGCTCCAACTCTTGTTGCAAATTGTAGTAGAGGTTTTTTGGGGTTAAATGGGCATTTTTTGAGGATTTCAGATGGACATTCAAAGGGGTTTGAACTTGCTGACCCTACTGTCTCTGAAGACCCCCTAATGTTTGGAGTTGAACCACCTCTAGGTCTATTTCTAGTTCTTTGAGTTTGAGTTCTTTCCTCCATTTGGATTTCAATATCATGACTTTCACTATCACTGCTGTTACTCATGGTTGTTTTCAAAAAATTTATGAAGTTCTTGATTTCAAAGAGCTGCAAATTCAAAACAAAAAAAAAACACCCTAAATGCCCTTCCTATGTGTTGAAAAACTTAAAAAAATCTTGCAAAAATTAGAAACAAATAGCAAATACAAAACAAAGATGAGAAACATACCTCTAATATGTTGGCAATGATGCCCTAAGCTCCTCTTCAAGCTGCTCTTCTCTCTTTCAAACTTCACATGGCAAGAAATAAGAATGAATTGTTTTTCACATTTTAGGCCACATAAAAGGTGAAACTTAGGTTAAGTGGCATGGGGCGCCCCTTGTGGGACCCCCCATACCTTTATTTTAATTTAAAAAACTTTTTTTTTTTAAAATAAGCGCTTTACTTGCTTGGAAGAGGGTTGGAAGATTTAAGGGACACTTGGTCCCCTTTTGGGCAAAAGTATTACTTTTATTATTTTCCCTAGCCATCACTTATAGGAAAGCATATTCTAGAAGATTGAGAAAGATGGCATAAGTTTGATGAAATTCATCCAAGGAAGTTCCAAAGTCTGCCAAGAAGAATGTCCAAGATGCTAGCAAGTCCACCCAAGCCTGAAGAGGAAATGTCAAGCTCATCATGAAGTCCGCCCAAGGATGGATGGCACAGGAAGTCTAAAGTCTGCCCAGCCTAATGAGAAGATGGCAAAGACCAAGCAAAGTCCACCCTCACCTTGGAAAGAAGATGGAAAGACTATCTTGAAGTTTGCCTTTGCATCATGGCATGAAAGTCTCCAAGTCCAACCCACCTTGAATGACAATGCCCAAGCACATGTGAAGTCTGCCCAACCTTGGCAAGGCAAAGATAAAGTCTGCCCAGCCTAGAGGAGGAAAGAAAACTCAATATTTGGCTAAGTATGGATGCCTTGGGAGAGAAAATTCAAAAATTTGGCTAAGTATTGGCACTTTGGCTAAGTATTGACACCCTTAAGAAGAAAATTAAAAAAATTTGGCTAAGTGTCAAAGGGAATGGAAGATGGCAAGGAAGTTCCAAAGTCAGCCCTCAAACATGATGGAAAATTTCTAAGGCATGAAGTGTCTAGAGGAGAAATGCCTAGCTAAGTCTAAAGTCCGCCTAGACACCAAGGAGAAATGTCTAGCTAACTCCAAAGTCCACCTTAACAAAGGAAAAATGGCACATGTATAAAGTCCGCCCTGGCTAAAGGAGAGAAATAAAATGACATAGAAAATGATTAATTAGCCTTCGGTAAATTAAATTTTGCCATAATTAAATGATTTAAAGGGTTGGAAGAGGTTGGAAGATTTAACACTTGGAATATTACTTTTATTATTTTCCAACACTTAGGAAAATATTTAACACTTAGAAAAATTTTGAGTTCAATAAAAAAAAAATCCAGAGGATCTTGGCTGAGGATGGCACTATGATTAAAAGATGGAAACTTTCTCTCAAAAATCTTCAGTGAAGATCGAGTTGCCATATTGGTAGAAATAAAACAAGTCCAAATTTGATGAATTTAGAGAGGAAACACAAAGTTGTTAAAATCATTCAAACTCTCCAGCTTTATAAGAAGTTCGACCTGTCACTTTCAAATCATTCGCTTCCAGAGTTCGATCAAGAATTTTCTTTTCCCTTAGAGTTGTGAAAATAGAGTTTTTGAAGGGAGATTCTTTTTAATAAAGTAATTTTTCGAAGTGGAGAAGTAAATTCCTGAGCTGAAGGGTGTAATTTCTGGAGAATAAGAGTAAATATCTGAGCTAAAAGGCGTGATTTTTCTGAATTTTGGAGTGAATTTTCAGAATTTAAAGTCGATTTGCAATCAAGGCATACTTTCAAAGGTTCAAAGAGTAAATATCTGAGCTAAAAGGCGTGCTTTTTCTGAATTTTGGAGTGAATTTTCAGAATTTAAAGTTGATTTGCAATCAAGGCATACTTTCAAAGGTTCAAAACAAGTCTGGCCAAGTTCTTCATCTTATTCACTCATTCTAGCAAGGATTTACTAAATACTTAGCCAAGTTAATGACCACCAAAGAAGAATCTTCAAGGAAGACCCAGATGAAGTTCACCAACAAGGGACTATAGCCAGAATCTAAAATCAACTCCAAATGGAAAAACATCATGTACACTAACCTTGGACACGTAGATTTAGATGAATTCAAGAAAAGAATGTATGGACATTATGGATTCCTACCGACACCAATTGCTCGCCGGATGATGAGGAATGGCATTGTCCAGGCAGTCGGATTTCCACCAGCTGTAGAATGTGTTGAGTTGATGGTTGAGTGTGCCATTCACTACAACCCACAAGAGAGGCAAATCATTGCACAAGATGGGAGAATATTGGCTCATCTCGGAGAGCTTGCTATTCAGGAAGCATTCGGCATACCCAGTTACAACCAAACTTCATACAGAACCAAGGAAGATGCACAAAGGCTTTATGAAGATCGGATGGATCTTTGTGCAACCAAAATCAACAAGACATGGTTGGCAAAGCCAAGGCCTTCTATTAAGAAGATGTCGAAGAAATTGCTCCGAACAGACTTCAAGGAAGAATATGGAGACATTATTTTGCTATTGAATAGAATAATGGGCAACCCTCAAGGTGCGCCATTTGAGACATGGATGTACTACTTCATTGATGAAATCACCTCAAGCGTGAAAATGTTTAATTGATGATTAGTGACAATCTTCATGAGCAATTAGTCAACTTAGAGAGGACAAAATCTTTTCACATGAGTTCTTACATCATCTATCTACTGGCCAGAACTTACAGATATATAGGGCTAATCTGCAAAGGCGTGGTAGGCAATGGAGAGAATGAATTTAAGTCATATGATTGTTATCCACAGCTCCAGCTCCATGAGAAGGCCCACTTCAGATGGGAAAATGATGCTTTCCTAATGTATATCACCAGAATACTGCAAGGAGGAACTCACCAAAGGCTTACTCATGAGGCCAAAAGCCTAATCAGAAAATATGGATCCTGGTTTATCCAATTTCCGAGATTTACATACATAAGGATTCAGGGATTCACTGGAAGTCCTTACCGACTTCCAATTTATCCTACCAATAGGATGATCTTGCTAGAGGTCCTTAGGCAGTTGGAGACATACCAAAACATCCAAAGGCCAAAGCAAAAGGCGGCTATCACTTTCCCATTCTTTATTGGGAATATGCAAGAGTCTTGTCTGTCGGCATAGGCAACTGAAAGCGCCAGGTTAGAAATGAAATGGTACCCTTTCACATCTTACTGGTCTAGAGCTAACTTTGACCCTCACCACCATATTGGGACCGTGAATGGAAGTACAAACATAAGGTAGACCTGGAGGATTTCTAGGCGAATGTTGTAGATGAGTATGACGTCTGGAAAAGGCTATGGTCCAGACTACCAGTGAACTTGATCAAGACAACTGAGCTCTTCCATGTGCCAGATCAGCTTGAAGATGATGGATAGTATATTCAGCCAGGCTTTGATGAGAGTCGACCTCTTCCTCTAGTAAAATGGTCAGAATCAAAGCTTGCAAACCTAACCACCTTGATGAGGCCAGTTGTCAAATATTTACAGTGGTGAGCAAACCAGCAAATCCAAGAGCTGCAGTGAAGGAACGTGCCTCTGACTTACAATTTAATAGGTGAAATGGAATCCTATTCCTCAAATGCCGGTGCATCCCAAAGTGGTGAGCCAATCGAGGGCACCAATTCCAGAAAAAGGAAGGGAATAGTTAATGACTCTACAAGAGCAAAAGAAAAGAAGACGGCAGACGAGGAACCTACTCAAAAGAAGCAAAGATTAGAGCCCCTTCATTCTGCCATGTCCAAGAATATGAATGAGATATTGGATATTAATGAGTCGTTGGGTGATATAAGGACTCCTCCCATTCATGTCCAGACAGAGGATGATGAGCCTCCATCTCCCACAGGCACAGAAATATTGGAGTCAGAGAATGAAATGGATGTCCTAGATGGTGAATTTCAAGAGGGAATGATTTCTGCTCTTAAAGGGATTCAGGATATTCCATGTGTGCAAAATATTCAAGAAGAGGAAGGTATAGAGCAGCCTACTATTCCTGATTGGCTGAAGGAAAGATTGAAGATAAAAGTACAAACAGACATTCTGAAGGAAGATGACACAAAAAATTTATTGGCCAGGTTGGAAAACGTCACTGCAAAGAAGCCCGCCAAGAAATTTTCTACAATCCAGAGGGGTGAAGCCGACTGTCGTTCAGTGCAAATTGTTGTGCCAACAATAGATAAGCCACAAGAGGATATCACTCCTCATGAATATGTCATCACCACTATTGACTTGGGTCCAACGACGAAAGGCCAAGAGGTTGAAGACCTGGACAACTTAGTCACAACCATCAAGGCAAGGTTGGAAAAGGAAGTGACAAAGAAAAGAGAGTACAAAAGGGAGGTTGAATGCCTGAAGGAATACATCCAGCACCTAACCAAACCTCTCAATCAAAATGATGCATTAGCTCCTCCACTTTTGAACTCTTCACAAGAAGCGGCCAAGGACTTTGAAGAAGAGACGGTCACGGCTAAAGAAACTAAGGAGTGGATGGTGAGTAAGAGCGAGAAGGCGACTACGTTTATGGAGAGATTGACACTGGCTTATGGACAGACTTCCTCATTGCTTTCCAGACTTGTTGTCGTGACAAAAGCTTGGGACAACCTCCAAGATGTTCAGAATCGAATCATTCCATGCCTTAGAGTGTTGAAGGGAGTTCCAAAACAGGAGTTGATTGATGGGAAGATAATTGCAGTAGGCGCCACCTATGACTTCCACACTTGGTATCGGGCATTGACAACACAAAATGAGGTCTTGGAAAGAGTAAAGTCTAAGGGAGTCAAAGTTGAAGAGAAGATTAAAGAGGTTCAGAGTAAGATTTACCTCATAGTTGTGGATGTATTTGAGAAGGAGATCATCCGGAAGAATGACATGCAGCTAGAAAAACTAAAGCACAGAGGTCAGGAAATCTTCTCCACCACCACTGGACCAATCCTAAGGCAGAATTTGACTAAGGTGGCGAACTTCTTGTCTATTCGAGATGCCTTCCTAAAACAAGAATTGGAATGGGAAAATACTTTTTCCGGATGTGCTGAGAAGTTAGACAAGTTGAAATTCAAAGCAATGTTGTTGTAGGTCACGATGGAAGAGGTCATCTTGATCGTGTCCAAGTTCATTGAACACACTACCACCTGAGAGGATAGAGATGCACTTCCTTGAAAATAGCTCCAGGTGCCACTTGTCTTTCATGCAATTGATGTTGATGTTATTTTAGGAAACCCTAATTAGGGTTGATATGTCTTGATCTCAGCCGTTAATTTGTTTTGATCTCGGCCTTTCATTCATTTTCAAAAACTCTATATAAACTCTTGCTCTCTCATTTTCATTTGGTGAAGAGAGTTTATGAAATTGTTGCATATAGCTACTTTAGATAATAAAAGCTCTTATGCATGATTTGCTTTGAATCCTTTTTATTGTCAAGTGGTAGCAAGGTTACATATCTCCTTCAACAATAGATTAGAATTAGAATAGAATTTGATTTGAATGCAAGATTTGATAGTATTGATTTATGGTGAAACTTAGCTCATACTTTCTTTGAATAGATGATTTTTATTCAATGCGTAAAGTTAGCCTAAGCTTACAGTTGTGGATGCTTAACTTCTGTCTGGATGAGTATTGTTTGATTTGATGGTAATTGTTCATGACGTGAAAATCATAAGCACACCCCTTGAAGATTGCACCCACTTTGTGTAGTTGTCCTAGCAAGGCAAAGCAAAGCGTGGTTATTAGTTTCACCTAATCTCTACCGTCTCTTGAATTCCTAGGAGTGGCATAGAACCTCTAAACCCTCATCCTTTTGCACTTTTTCCGAAAATCCAAATTACAAAAAAAGAGAGAGAGAGAGCATTACTGTAAAATTAGTCTAAGTCCTAGCTTGTAAGAGATTTGTTAACGTAAGTCCCTTTGTGTATTACCAGCATATCACAACGCCCATTGAGCTTATCCACACATCAAGACCTAACAAAAGAAACCTTGGAATCGTCATATGATCTTCTCACAATCTTAGCATATGTTGTGGTTTTTCAAGAGAGGATAAAGTGTCTTTGGACTTTTTATTCTAAAGTGTTCAGTGGTGCTGAAGATAGGGCAACCGTTCACTTTGAACTGACACATCCTTCTCCATGTCGTTTACTTTGTAATATCTTATGAATGATAAATTAAAGAAGATAAGAGAAATGGCTGAAGAAGACATGATTTTAAAGCAGACATAGAACAGAAAGACACGGGGTGGAAAAGGCTATGTCATCAATGAGTTAATTATTAAAAGAGAGCAACAATTTCATAAAAAGTCATGCCTCAAATCGAGAAGATTGTTGCAAGTTTGAAGGGCATCAAGCAAGAGTTTCAAGCTTTATAGAAGGGAAGCCATTGGAGAAGAAAGAAGGATATGGAGTTAAGGACGAGAGGAGTAGGGCAGACAAAGAAATGACGTATCCATACCATGACAATGCGTCATCCAAGAAGACTTGGTCTTAGCTGGATGCTCTGCCTCCCGCACTGTAATGATTATTATCTTTGTAGGTAGGTTGGGCTGCACCAAACTTGGCAAGTTTGAGTTGACCATTTACTATTCAAGTTCAGAATATTTGAAAGGTATTATATCTTGGTTATGGTTCTTGCATGATCTGCATCATGAATATGGGAGAGCTATGGACTATTTTAAATTATAAGCAAGTAAGATGACTTATCTGAGAGAAAAATACTTCATCGATAGAGTTCCCTTTAGCATGACCCAACTTGGGTCTTTCTCGCGATAACAACATCCAGTGACAAGTTTCAACTTAACATGTATTAACTTTTCCTGTATCGCTGCTGACAAGTCAATATTTTTCCATGCTAAACCCCTGACTCTTGATAGTTAGACATATACATACAATGGACACTTTGAAATATTCGTAGAGGGGAAGAATACTGTTAGATATGTGTATTCTTGTTTCTTTATTAGATTTTAATACGAAGAGATGGACATGTTAACAATTAATAAACCTATATATATATATTTAAGTTCATAGTTACATCATAGAGGGTGGACATATGCAGCATATATAAGATTATATATATATCATTTATGACTATCCAATAATGATGCTTATAGAAATTATTGCACCTTATAAATAATGACTCCATTTATTCACTATGAAGCTAAATGGTATAATAGAATTCCATCTATGGGATCTCGATTGATTAGTCTAACATCTAATGTACTCACGAAATATATTATAGAGGAATCTTTTAGAATGAGTAATAGGGAGGAAACGAATAATCCCTTGAACAAGAATGAAATAATTATATCATCTTCGATCTAATTAGACATTATTACTGAAAATTGTTGATTTCTAACATTTCTAATGTCTCTTTGAGAAACACCTTGAATGCAGGATTCAAGTTTAAGTGCCTCCACTAGAAAGGGGTCATTACACCAATATAAGACCAAAAGGGATGGATATCGGTGGAAAAAAGTCATGAAATATTGAGAGAAGTTTCACTGCAAGGAAAGGGAAAATCACAGTTGACAGGTATAAAAGATAGGAATATATTTTGTAGAAAGTATCGTAAGATTCCAAGAAGACTTCTCTGCAGCTTGTGTATGGGTATTCATAAGATCGTGGCTGAGAGAAAGTAATACGGGCAGACAAACAGGTAAGTACTTCATGGATCTAAAATAATTAAGTTGTTAAATACATTAGGAATTTAGATAATGATATTTAGTAAATGCTTTTTGAATTTTCAATAATAATAAGATGATATCAGATTATTGATGTCCAGTAAATACATTAAGGATTTAGGTAATAGGATGGTCAAATGATAATTTATACATGTTAACAATTGATAAGTATATATTTAGTTATATATGGTGGTTGAAGGGAATAAGAAACGAAGAAGGTATTCTGATAGGGAATATGTCTCTAAGATCTGATCAAATACAGAGCAGCAGACTGAGATAAGTACCATCATACGTCTGAATAAAAGTTGATAGTTATGTATTTAGAAAATACGAGTTGTTACATACAATTATGGATTTAGGTGTGATGACTGTCAAATATATTATTAATTTAAATATCAGTTGATGCTTATAAATATACTTTATGATTTGTGAATATATTTAAATATATTATGACGGATGAATGTATTGAGAACTTGAATGACATGCTAATAATTGATATATATATATATATTGTGATTCATATACACATCATAGGTGATTGACAAATATAATGTATATATATAAATAGATATTATTTACAATTATCCAATAATGATGCTTGCAGCAATTATTGAGCCTTATAAGTAATAATGACTCTATTCGTTCACTATGATGATAAGTGGTATAATAGAATTCCATCTATGGGATCTTGAAAGATGTTAATATCTACTTTGATGTATTTATGAAATATAGTGAATGATAAGGAGGAAATGAATAAACCTTTGTCAAGAACGAAATATTTATACCATCTTCGATCTTATTAGAAGTTACTACTGAAATTCATTGATCTCTAACATTTTTAATGTCTCTTTGAGAAACACTTTGAATGCAAGACTCAAGTTTAAGTGCTTCCACTAGAAAAGGGACATTACATGCTATCATTGGAGATAATTTGCAGTTTGCATTGGGGACGATTTTCAGCTTGGCATTGGGACGATTTTGCATGTGGATTAATCAAATCATCATTGGTGAAATCATGGGTTTCTTGATGACATATTGCTGCCAATCCTGGGGTCGATCTGCATATTACAGTCCTTATATTTTTTGTACTTTGGAGCCACATTTTGCATTGATTCTTTTTGGACATTGGATCGCTTCATTCTATGAGTCAAGGAGCTGATGTTAGAAGTGTTTAGGAGTGAAGAAAAGGCTGCAAATATTTCATGTTGAAGACTGAAATCAGAACAGGGATGGCTCTTCTAGAGGGGTTGATTCTTCATTGTGAGAGGTTGTAAATTGCTGCCAAGGCTGTCACTTTACCAGCATTTCATATCAGCATACATTTCCAGGTTCTTTCATCATATTGTACATGTTGCATTGCTTATTCATATATTGTAAGGTTGCTGTCATATAGGGAAGATTGTAGTTGCATATCATTTTCATTGGAGACTTGTAAACCAAGAGTCTTGGCAAATTCATGAAATCAGTTTGTACTCAGCTTGCATCAAATAATAAGGAGTTACATGATCATTGTTGGTCTTATATCTTTGTCAATACTATGCATGGAAAGTGTTTGTGAATATGCCTATCAACTGTAGGTGTTAGTTTCAGTCATTTATTTGCATGAGAAAATACAAAAATATCTTGTATATCATTTCTTCTTCATTGGTAATTAAATTGCATTGTTTAATAACCATCTCAAACATCATTGGCATAAAAAAAAAACCAAGGACAAGTCAAACTGAAAACAATATCAGCATTTATCAGCTTGCACACAAAGTGTTTGAAAAAATTCCTAAGGTAGAAATTGAAGGGTTTTGAGTCAGATTGAGCAAGGCTCATTATAGTGGTATCAGAGTTTTAATCCTGCTAACCTGGAGGGTTAAGGTATCTTATGCAGCCTCCAGAGATTGGTCCACATAGGTATTATACTCGCAAAAGGGTAGCACAACAGGGAAATCAAATTGAGGATATACAACAAGATATAATGGGTGAATCATGACAGAAGAGGTGGTAGTCCACCAAGAAATGAAGGAAATAATGAAGAAACAGAAGAAAGAGAAATCATGAGGGGTATTGCAGCAGGGAAGCAACATGTAGATGATGTTTTGCAACAACTATACAACAGATGAATACCTCTCGAAGACAAAATCACAAGCAGGGAGACAATGGAAATGTGGCTGGGACTCTCAGGGCACAAAGAGCACCTACTCGTACCACTGATAGATCTTCACGTCCTAACTTTTTGAGGAATGAACCAAAAGAAGAGAATGCTTAAGGAGATGAAGATGCACCATTTGTAGATAATGTCATGACAATGCACAATGAATGGGATTTGCTAACACCACAAGTAAAGGAGCATTTGACCTTTGACCGATTCATGAGTCAAAAGAGCAAGCATAACGGAGCAAGGCAAGATAGGAGACCAAGGAACCAGAACAGGGACCTATGTAAAGAACCGAACCAATTTTTGTTTTTTGTTTTTTGCAATGCAATTACAATTCAACACGCACCCGTTAAGGTTAGCTCTAAACCAAAACGATGCGGAAAGCAACTCTAACCAGAATGTACACCAGGATCCCGATGTGGGCAAGGTGTGAGCATTGGTCGGAGGGTCTAATGCAGATGCAAACTGAAAAGGAACTCTAACCAAGAATGCGTCTGGGCAGACGAGCATATGGTCAGAGGATCAATGCATGATAAACTAAAGTAACCCTAACCAAGAATGGCGTCGAGTGATGGCGAGCATATGGTCAGAGGGTCCCTAAGCTACTAACTGAAAGTAAATAGGCGGCAAGCCAGCCTCTTCCACTTATGCAACGGGTATTACAATAAGTAGATGGAAGATAAAAAGGAGAATTGCTGTTAGTACTACTAAACAACTTACAATATATCAGAATGCTTTGCCAGAGCCCAATATTTCAAGTTCTTCAATGCTGCAATAACCTAGAAGACTTTCACAATGCATAACCAACCTCTCTAAACTCAGACTACTCACAAATCTGCAATTACATATGACTGATATGACAGACCAGCGACTGAAATGAGTAATCAGCAACAGCATAATTCAACTAAATGCACATATCTAGCTCATAACTCAACCAAACGACGAGATATCAGATGCAACAAGCTCTAAGAATGATGGCGCCCAAGTTAAGACAAAGAAACACACCCAAAATACCTCTATTTATTTTTGCATGGAAACCAAAGCTCACCCAGATGGTACGGCCCAGCAGCAAGGGCGATTTTGCTCTATAAAATCAGGGACACTTCAATAAAATCTGCAAATTAGCTAGAATGGTCGCCCCTCATAAA
The DNA here is from genome assembly GCA_007258455.2 of Sequoia sempervirens. NCBI lineage: Eukaryota > Viridiplantae > Streptophyta > Pinopsida > Cupressales > Cupressaceae > Sequoia > Sequoia sempervirens. Next base: position 657,517,591 of record VDFB02000003.1, on the reverse strand, counting down.
CAGAAAGATAGAAACAATACCCATAACAATAGCATTTTTATTTCACGAGCTATGAGCAAATCTTACATTCCTCAATGACATTCAGCAACTCCACAAATGAGACAAAAAATGCAAACTAGAACTCCAAAATGCAAATACACAACTAAAAATGCAAAACAAACCTATTACAAGCTAACTCTCAACTAGTTGCTATCTTTCAAGCAAGAAGATGAGCCATTGCTAGGAGGTGTGCTTTCTTCGAAGCGAGTGCCTGAAGACAATTCAGCAGCATAACGGTGTAGTAGACAAAAGATGAACAACTGAAGAGAAGAGGTCTCCTTTTATAAGCTTGAAGAGAATCTCCAGAAGTCTCTAGAAGGTGCACCAAAAACAGAAGTCAAGGCAATTCAAATTTTAGTTGACTCTTTTCCCTCCAAGGTGGCGTCCATTTTCAAAGAGCAATAATATTTACTTTTTAATAAAATAATCCTCCCTTCAAGTTGGCGTCCAACTCTCCTTAAGCAAATTTGAACCTTAGATTTATTTAAACTTCTCCTGATGAGGCCTTTACCCATAATGTCCCCTTTTTTAAAAACAACGTAAAGTTATAATGCTAGGCCAAGGGGTATAATATTAAAATATAACATTATAATATGAAATTAACTTATCCCTTCGTAGAAATGCATCAGAAGGCCCGAAACAACAATACCAATTGAAATGCCTGAAGGAGAAGACCAACTGAACTGAAATCAACTTGTCCACTGCCAAAAATAGAATTTACTAAAAATAGTAAATTCATGAAGTTGCTCGAAACGCTAAACTGACCATACCACCGCGAAGCTCTTTGAAAACCCAGAAAGAATCTGCAATCCGATTTCCAAACTTCAAGCAACAACCTCCCCAAAATTAGGAAACCCTAATTTCACCATCCGAGTAGCCTACGGGTCTCCGGAATAGGCCAACGGTCAACTGAAACGATCACATTCGAGAAGGGGACATTACAGTCCGCCCTCCCCAAGATTGCTTGCCCTCAAGCAATCGCAAGTCTAGATGCTGTAGAATATCCTCATTCTCCCAAGTAGCATCCTCCAAGGGTAAATTCTTCCACTTCACCAAGTACTCTTTGATTGTCCTCCTCAAAGAACACTCTCTGGAATTAATAATCTCTTCTGGAATCAAGGTCAACTGCCCTTCTTCATCTAAGGGAGGCAACTGTGATGAAGCAACAACATTGTGTCCAAGTGCCTTCTTGAGGCGAGACACATGGAAGACGTGGACCTTACTACTCAATGGTAGTTTCAACTCATAAGCCACTGGTCCAACCTTTCTGACAACTTTGAATGGCCCATAGAAGCGAGGTTTGAGCTTCTCCACTTCACTCTTCTTGAGTGTAGACTGTCTGTAAGGCTGAAGTTGAAGATAAACCATATCACCAACCTCAAATGAACGCTCAACACGCTGCTGATCAGCATACATCTTTTGTTGATTTTGTGTTATTTGAAGGTTGTTCTTCAAGGACTTCAAAATATCTTGACTTTGCTGCAACCAATCCTTGGCTTGAGGAGCTTTGTTATCACCAAACACGAAATCAGCAAAGCTAGGAGCCTCATAACCATAGAGAGCCATGAATGGAGACATCCTTATTGACATGTGGAAGGATGAATTGTAGCAATACTCTCCAATGTGGAGCCACTTCACCCATGCTCTTTGCTACTCCGAGACATAATTTCTAAGATAGCCCTCCAACCATTTGTTCACTATCTCAGTTTGACCATTTGTTTGAGGGTGATAACTAGTGCTCGGAGTAAGCACTGTACCACTCATCTTGAAAACTTCTTGCCAAAAGGTGCTTAGGAACTTGCTGTCACTATCACTTACAATGTTTTTCGGCAACCCATGCAATCTAAACACTTCATGGAAAAATAGATCTGCAACTTGAGCTACTGAAAACGAACTGGTAATGGCAAAGAAATGAGCAAATTTTGTTAATCTATCCACCACAACATAGATACAATCTTTGCCTTGAGCCCTAGGCAATCCCGTGATGAAATCCATCGAAATGCTTTCCCATTTTTGATTTGGAATGGGAAGTGGCTGCAGTAGACCCGCTGGAAGAGAGTGCTCATTTTTGTTCATTTGACAAGTGCTACACTCCTTGATGTAACGTTGAACTTCCTCTTTCAACCCCTTCCAAGAGAACCTCTCTCGAATCTGCCTATATGTCTTGAAATACCCTTGGTGACCAACAAGTGGAATGTCATGGAAGGTCATCAAAACCTTCTTCTTAAGTTTGGAATCAGCCACCAAAAAGATTCTTCCCTTGTAATGTATCAAACCATCAATTACCTTGTACCTTTCATCATGAAAAGTACCTTCAATGATGCTGGTTGCGAACTGATTTTTGGCATAATCAGCAAGCAACATCTCCTTCCAATCAACAGTAAGCTCACACAATGAGCTCAAATGAGGTCTTCTGGATAAAGCATCAGCCACAATGTTGTTCTTCCCTTTGACATACTCAATGTCAAACTCGTAAGCTTGAAGCTTACTCACCCACTTCTGTTGTCTTTCATTCAAATCCTTCTGATGTATGAAGTGCTTGAGACTATTGTGATTAGTTTTGACCAGGAATTTGCTCCCCACCAGATATTGTCTGAACTTGGCTAATGCATGCATGATTGCAAGCATTTCTTTGTCGTAGATAGAATAGGTCCTTTCAACACCCCTTAGTTTTCTACTTTCAAACACAATGGGATGTTTGTCCTGCATCAAAACAGCACCAACACCTTCTCCTGATGCATCACATTGCAACTCAAAAGGCTTGGAGAAATCTGGTATAGCCAACACTGGACAAGAACTCATGATTTTCTTGAACTTATCAAAAACACTTTGAGCCTTTTCTGACCACATGAAAGCCCCCTTTTTAGTGAGGTCAGTAAGGGGAGCAGTACTTTGAGAGTAGCCCTTCACAAATCTTCTGTAGAAGCCACAAAGACCCAAGAACCCCTTCAAATGAGTCAAGTTCTCTGGAGGTGGCCAATCAACTATTGCCTTGATCTTTTCAGGATCAACCTTCACTCCATCAATGCTGATTATATGACCAAGGTAGAGCAACTCTTTCATTCCAAATTCACATTTGGACTCTTTGGCAAACAAACTTTCTGACTCAAGAATGCTAAGCACTTCCTCCAAGTGCTTGAGATGTTCTTCCCATGTCTTGCTGAAGATAGAATATCATCAAAGAAGATCAACACGAATTTCCTCAACTGTTTCTGGAAAACTTTGTTCATAAAAGACTGGAAAGTGGTTGGAGCATTAGTCAACCCGAAAGGCATGACTAAGAATTCAAAATGACCATAGTGGCATCTGAATGTCGTCTTCTCAACATCTGACCCTCTCATCCGAATTTGATAGTAGCCCGACCTCAAATCAATTTTAGAAAAGAACTTGGCACCATGTAGCTCGTCAATTAGCTCATCTATCCGAGGAATGGGGTACCGATTTTTTATTGTGCTTTGATTCAAGGCACGATAATCCACACACATGCGGATGGTGCCATCCTTCTTCACAAGGACTATTGTTGAAGCGAAGGGACTCTTGCTTGGGCGAATGAAACCCATCTCCAAGAGTTCTTTTATGTATTTCTCGATCTCATCCTTCTGCTTCTTAGGATACCGATATGGTGTTGTGATGACTGGCTTGGCCCCTTCTTTGAGTTCAATGACATGCTCAACTCCTCTTTCAGGAGGCGGCCCAAGAGGTAAGTCAGCAAACACCTTACTCTTCTTGGTGAGTACAGACTGAATATCTGGAGGATAGTCCCTCTTTGTCTCCACTAGACTAGCTGGAAGAACCATGCATTCCGCAGCCCACTCAACTTGATCGTGCTGAATCAGCCTCTCCATTCTCTTGAATGACACAATCCGAGGACCACCATTGGACATTCCTCTTAACACCACCTTTTTTCCATCAGATTGGAACTTGAGCTCCATGGTTTGTAAATTGAGAGAGATTTCACCAAGTGAGCGTAACCATTGTATACCAAGTACTGCATTAGTGTCACCAATAGTAACTACATAGAAGTCATCTTTGACTTCATAGTTGCCTAACTGCATGGACATGTTAGGAACTCTTTGGTTGCAAGAAATATGAAACCCATCAGCCACCATGACTTTGAAGCCTTCAAATTCTTCAGTTTTGAGACCTCTCTTTGCAACCACTCCTTCATCAATGAAATTATGTGTGGCCCCAGTGTCAATCAAGGCAACAATTCGGTGACCTCCAACTCCACCAGGAACCTTGAAAGATTCGTTCTTTTGGAAACTAGAGAGTTGGGCAATAGGGGCCCCAACTCCTTGCTCATGATCGGACTCTTCTGGAGCTATCTCTTCCTCGCTGTCCCCAAAATAAGACTGCTGATCAGACATATCAGATTCTGATCCATAGTCTGAATAGGCCCCCATTTGATTAGAACGCCCTCTTCCAGGACATCTATGACCCTTGGTCCAAGGCTCTAGGCATGTGTAACACTTGCCCTCCTTCCTGAGCTGTTCACGTTGCTCTTCAGTCAACTTGGGTGGAAACTTCTTGTGCTGATTTGAAAAATGTCTCTTATCCTTCTTGTGGCCAAAGGGCTTTGGCGGAAATTTAGGCCTAGGGGCTGATAACTCCATACTTCGATTCTTGATTGCTTCTTCAAGACTTGGTGGATCGAAAGCTTTAACCCACCCTTTCAAGGGTTCAACCAAACCTTCAGAAAACAAAACAACCTTCCTTCTCTCAGTGATGTTGGACACCATCACGGAAAGTCTTTGGAAATTAGCTATGTAAGAATCCAAGGAGCCATGCTGCTTCAGTTGTGCAAGCTTGCGGAATCTCACTTCAGGATCCTTAGTGTCGAACCTATCAATTAGTTTATTGGTGAATTCACCGTAGGTTCGAATGAGGTTATGGCCAAGCGTGACCAAACCATGGTACCACCACTCATGGGTAGCTCCCTCCAAATGAAGCGTTGCAAACTTGATGGCATCTTCTTCTGGCATGGGACGAAGTGAAAGGTAGTTGTCTAACTTCTGAACTCACAATCTCGCTGAACACTTATCACTTCCATCGAAGTGAGCCAATGACACCTTCCCAAGGGCTTGTTGATAATCGGTTCTAGGAGCCATATGAGCACGGTTATCAACTCTTCCTCCGTTTCTTCTGTTTCTTTGGTTCAAGAATTGATCAAAGGACCATTGGTCTCTAAGATCAGGGGGTAAGGTGGCATACTCCAAGTAGGCTTGCCTGGCATCATCTGCAAAAGGAATGACAGCTTCAACTTGCGGTTCCTCCCTCTGAGTGAATGTAGGAAAGAGAGGCCTAGAGGTTGATCCTCTAGAGGTGGCCTCATGCTGACCAATAGTTTTACTCCCTCCATTACCATTGTTCCCATTGACTCCACTGTTTTCTCCTGTTGCATGGTTTTGATTAGGAGTATAATTCTGAGGAATTTGCTGGTCCATTCGTGCAAGTAACCAGGACATCATCTCAATCATCCCATCAAACTTCTTTTCCATCCTTTCATCTTTTTCATCCATGGCCTGCTTATGACTTTTTGCCATGTTCTCAACTGTTTTACCAGTATCTACTACTCTTCCTGTTTCTCTCAAAGCCTCTGAGAAAGTATCTGCTTCTGGCACTATCGGAAACTGTGTCTGTTGTCTTCTGGCCTGACTTCTGGTGAAGTATCTGCAATCACTGTCACTCATCTGACAACTGAATCACGGTAGGGCACAGGTTGGCAGAATCATGGCTTTGATACCACTGTAAAGAACCGAACCAAATTTTTTTTTTTGTTTTTTGCAATGCAATTACAATTCAACACGCACCCGTTAAGGTTAGCTCTAAACCAAAACGATGCGGAAAGCAACTCTAACCAGAATGTACACCAGGATCCCGATGTGGGCAAGGTGTGAGCATTGGTCAGGGGGTCTAATGCAGATGCAAACTGAAAAGGAACTCTAACCAAGAATGCGTCTGGGAAGACGAGCATATGGTCAGAGGATCAACGCATGATAAACTGAAGTAACCCTAACCAAGAATGGCACCGAATGATGGCGAGCATATGGTCAGAGGGTCCCTAAGCTACTAACTGAAAGTAAATAGGCAGCAAGCCAACCTCTTCCACTTATGCAGCGGGTATTACAATAAGTAGATGGAAGATAAAAAGGAGAATTGCTGTTAGTACTACTAAACAACTTACAATATATTAGAATGCTTTGCCAGAGCCCAATATTTCAAGTTCTTCAATGCTGCAATAACCTAGAAGACTTTCACAATGCATAACCAACCTATCTAAACTCAGACTACTTACAAATCTGCAATTACATATGACTGATATGACAGACCAGCGACTGAAATGAGTAATCAGCAACAACATAATTCAACTAAATGCACATATCTAGCTCATAACTCAACCAAACGACGAGATTTTAGATGCAACAAGCTCTAAGAATGATGGCGCCCAAGTTAAGACAAAGGAACACACCCAAAATACCTCTTTATTTTTGCACGGAAACCAAAGCTCACCCAGATGGTACGGCCTAGCAGCAAGGGCGATTTTTCTCTATAAAATCAGGGACACTTCAATAAAATCTGCAAAATAGCTAGAATGGTCGCCCCTCATAAACAGAAAGATAGAAACAATACCCATAACAATAGCATTTTTATTTCACGAGCTATGAGCAAATCTTACATTCCTCAATGACATTTAGCAACTCCACAAATGAGACAGAAAATGCAAACTAGAACTCCAAAATGAAAATACACAACTGAAAATGCAAATCAAACCTATTACAAGCTAACTCTCAACTAGTTGCTATCTTTCAAGCAAGAAGATGAGCCATTGCTAGGAGGTGTGCTTTCCTCGAAGCGAGTGCCTGAAGACAATTCAGCAGCATAACGGTGTAGTAGACAAAAGATGAACAACTGAAGAGAAGAGGTCTCCTTTTATAAGCTTGAAGAGAATCTCCAGAAGTCTCTAGAAGGTGCGCCAAAAAAAGAAGTCAAGGCAATTCAAATTTTAGTTGACTCTTTTCCCTCCAAGGTGGCGTCCATTTTCAAAGAGCAATAATATTTACTTTTTAATAAAATAATCCTCCCTTCAAGTTGGTGTCCAACTCTCCTTAAGCAAATTTGAACCTTAGATTTATTTAAACTTCTCCTGATGAGGCCTTTACCCATAATGTCCCCTTTTTTAAAAACAACATAAAGTTATAATGCTAGGCCAAGGGGTATAATATTAAAATATAACATTATAATATGAAATTAACTTATCCCTTCGTAGAAATGCATCAGAAGGCCCGAAACAACAATACCAATTGAAATGCCTGAAGGAGAAGACCAACTGAACTGAAATCAACCTGTCCACTGCCAAAAATAGAATTTACTAAAAATAGTAAATTCATGAAGTTGCTCGAAACGCCAAACTGACCATACCACTGCGAAGCTCTCTGAAAACCCAGAAAGAATCCGCAATCCGATTTCCAAACTTCAAGCAACAACCTCCTCAAAATTAGGAAACCCTAATTTCACCATCCGAGTAGCCTACGGGTCTCCAGAATAGGCCAACGGTCAACTGAAATGATCACATTCGAGAAGGGGACATTACAACCTAAAACAGGCCACAAGCAAGCTCACACTTCCAACATTTGATGGTAGCGGGAAGGTCATAACATGAGCTTGGATCCACGAGTTGGATACCTTCTTGATTCTTTGGCCTATGGCGGAGAAGGATGCAATCAAATTTGCAACTTTGCACCTAGATGGGGTAGCTCATGATTGGTCGCACCATGGGATGGTTACTTTGCAGCATAACCTCATCACCACTTACCAGGAATTCACTAACAGGTTGATTGAGCGCTTCAACAAGAAAGACCTAAAATTATATTTCAAGGACCTTGCTCAACTCAAGTAAGTGGGGAGTTTGAAGGTGTATATTAGTGATTTCCAGAGGCTTTTAGTTATGGTACCTAGCATATCTGAAAGGAGGTTGGTTATTTTGTTTACTGAAGGCTTATCTAAACCATTGAGATGATGGATCAAAGTTTTTGATCCCCCTTCACTTCAGGAAGCTATGAGAAAGGCCAGAAGTATGGAGCTTGCAACCCCAAAAAGCAAGTTCACTCCTAAAGATGTTACTTCTTCCAGCAATGAGAGTCCTCAACAATCTATTGATAAGAAAAAGATATCAACAACTATGGTGGACGAGGAGTCACGGGAGGAATTAAGGAAGAAGAAATTGTGTTACTGGAGCAAGGAACCTTACAGCAGAGAGCATGACTGTCCTTTGAGGCCTAAGGGCAAGGCCAATCGTATAATGTAGGTGTATTATGAGGATTCCGATTTTGAAAATTTAGATCAGCAAGCGACTCCAAAGGATGATGAGGTCAGAAAAGCCTTTACAAAGTTTGGACTTGATGCAAATTTGTCTCCCTTGGCTCTATTTGCTAATATACAAGAAGGGACTGCATTCAGAATCAAGGGAACAATTAATGGACAGCATTGCATTGTTGTGCTTGACATTGGAGCAACACATAATTTTATCGATGAGGAGTTTGTGGCCAGCTGTAGACTCCAGGCAGAGGACTTCATTGGATTCAGAGTTAGGGTTGCAGATGGATATACACTCACTTGCACCAGGCGGATAAGTAATCTCACTTTGTTGCTGAATGACTATGAGTTACAAGCTGACTTCTATGTGGTCAACATGGGTGAGATGAACATAGTGTTGGGCATGAAATGGCTCCAAGACATTGGAGAATTCACCCTCAACATACCCAAAATGGAGATGAAGTTGAAAATGAATAGTAGAAGTTACGTGTTGAGGGGAATTACAGATGGGATCTTGTGTTCTATCTCTCTCTATAGAGAGAAGAGCAAAAGGGAAGAGAAGGAGATGGTACAGAGGGAGGCGTGCGAGTTAGTGCAGGAGTGTGGTTCTATTTGTTGCTCCAGCTATTTGGAGAGTGATGACTCAAGTCAGCATGGAGTAGTTGTACAGTTTGTGAATAATCCGTTATTTGAGCCTGATGTTGGATTGGTCTATGACAATCCACTCTTCAAGCTTGATGTTGATCTTCCTCCAGGTACCAATACAAAGTTGGGCAATAATCGCAGTGTTTGGGGTCTTTCCAATGCATCAGGATTCCAAACAGCGCTCACGGAGGAGTTTTACAGTGTGTACACAGTGAGAAGTGCCTATAGTTTTGCTTCTAATTCACCTATACACGATGTGTTTCAAATGCACAATTCTGATGCGCACGTAGTGGACAACTTGTATGATATCTTACCTTGCGTTGATTTGGGAGGCAAACTTTTCCAGCATTATAAGTCACTTCCCCATGTGGTTCATGCTCTTGAGACACCCGATACTGAGGTGGACGTGGTTCATAGGGATTTGTCAATTGTCTTGATGTTGGTGTTGCAGGAGTTGGTTGGTGATATCAGGGACATTACACAGTTCTTCCCTTGGGACCCAGGTGGAGTGATCTTTCAGAGGGTTTTCTTTGGGCAGTTGAGATTGCTTGGGGACAAGCAATTTCAAGGAGGGCAAACTGTAATGTCCCCTTTTTAGCTTGTTCTAGTTTCTTGATGGTTTAGCCTATTAGTTGACCCTCATAGGCTAATGCAGTTGGTTAGAGGGTCCTATTTGGCAGTTACCTAAGTGTTTCTTCTCCAGAGTTCAGTTGGGTTCAGGTTTGGCTTTCGTTTGGTGATTCAGGACTCAGTTTCACACACTATTTATAGTAAGTCATCTAACCAGTGGAGTCCAATGTTTCTAGATATAGTAAAGCACCTGGACATGTGGTGAGTTCAATATTGATCCCAGTTTTCAATTTGCCTGGCAAAATAAGGATTAATGTGCAAGTTATATCATTTAATTATTATTAAATGTGGCTTTAATAATAATTAATCATTAAAAGCATATCATAAAGTTATATTATAACTTTATGTCTAAAGGGGGGGCCATTTAATGACTTAAAGTACATTAAATGATTAATTAAATGGGCGCCCACTTTGAGGAAATATTCAATAAGTTTAAATGCACATTTAATATTATTTTAAATGATTAAAAAGGAGCCTTCTAGAGGATCGACTTCTTGAGAGATTATAAAAGGGATCAACCAAGGCTATTGTTAATCATCCAAGATTTTGATATTTGGCTTTGAAGTGTTTCACTATGGAGAGGAAGAAACCTAGGGTTTCTATAATTTTTGCAATCATTGGTCATTGAGAATGATCACTCTCTTTGATTTTGCATTCCTAAGGTTGTGAGAGATCTTCTGAAGGATTGCCTCATAGATTGGCTTCATTCAGGAGTCAATATTGAGCTTATTCGTGAAGTTGTTTGAAAAGGGTTTTGAAGACATTTTTCAGTTTGTGCTATCATTGGAGATAATTTGCAGTTTGCATTAGGGACGATTTTGTATGTGGATTAATCAAATCATCATTGGTGAAATCATGGGTTTCTTGATGACATTTTGCTGCCAATCCTAGGGTTGATCTGCAGATTACAGTCCTCAAAATTTTTGTACTTTGGAGCCACATTTTTCATCGATTATTTTTGGGCATTGGATCGCTTCATTCTATGAGTAAAGGCGCTGATGTTAGAAGTGTTTGGGTGTGAAGAAAAGGCTGCAAATATTTTATGTTGAAGACTGAAATCAGAACAGGGGCGGCTCTTCTAGAGCAGTCGATTCTTCATTGTGAGAGGTTGTAAATCGCTGCCAAGGCTGTCACTTTACCAGCATTTCATATCAGCATTTATTTCCAGGTTCTTTCATCATATTGTACATGTTGCATTGCTTATTCATATATTGTAAGGTTGCTGTCATATAGGGAAGATTGTAGTTGCATATCACTTTCATTGGAGACTTGTAAACCAAGAGTCTTGGCAAATTCATGTAATCAGTTTGTACTCAACTTGCATCAAATAATAAAGAGGAGTTACATGATCATTGTTGATTTTATATCTTTGTCAATACTATGCATGGCAAGTGTTTGTGAATATGCCGATCAGCTGTAGGTGTTAGGTTCAGTCATTTATTTGCATGACAAAATACAAAAATATCTTGCATATCATTTCTTCTTCATTGGTAGTTAAATTGCATTGTTTAATAAGCATCTCAAACATCATTGGCATCAAAAAAAAACTAAGGACAAGTCAAACTGAAAACAATATCAGCATATATCAGCTTGCACACCAAGTGTTTGGCAAAATTCCTAAAGGTAGAAATTGAAGGGTTTTGAGTCAAATTGAGCAAGGCTCATTACATTATCAAATTCATTTCTCTTAAAATTGAACATTGTTCATCTTTTCTGCCCTAAGATGAAAACCTTTTGGCAAAGAATGGATTCAAATACAAAAATCTTTTGGTAAAAAATAAATTCAAGGAAGAAAACCCTCCTATTCATTTGTATGATTCCATTCAAAAATTACCAGTGAGTTGATTGTTGCAGAAAGTTTTCAATTTCTTATTTTGGTTGTGTTCGATTTTTAGATTATATTCAATTTGGTGTGAAAAATTCTAGTTTTCATGTGATTTTGTGTGTGGTGTGGGGAGTTTCCAAATTTCTAACTTGTGAGGTGATCTCAAATATTTATTTTATTGAGTTTCCTATGAAAACTCTTTTAATATTATTATAGGCCATTCCTTCACTGGTCATACCACATATTGCAAATTGTATGTGTTAAAGGGTGTTGAGTATATATATTAATCCTCTTGTGCTGTCATACCAAATATCCTGTTCATAGCCTTATTGATTCTCAAGAAAGTGGTTGTTGTTGTAATGTCCCCTTTGCAAGACTAGTCAATTGGGTGACAATAAGCCTATTTCCTAAGTCCCGTTGGGCTAATTGGTATGAGGTAAGGGTAATCTAATGATGACACCTTGTAGAAGAAAAAATTGGGTACTTGCAGTTTAAATTTGGTGAAGTTCTGATGAGTTTTGAGCAAGTTATAGCTTTGCGGGTTTTTGACTTGCTATTTGGACTTTTGTGGGGAGGTGCCCTTGATTAGGACCATTTAGCTCAGTTCAAATGGTTTTGTCTGCACAACTGATCCCATTAGGTTTTTTTCTCTAGTGGGAAACTCATGGCCATCTAACTTGACCTTGCGGAAGAATTTGCACCTTACTATCCTTGCGGGGAACTTGTGGCCATTTGACCTTGTGGGAAACTCATGGCCATCTAACCTTGCAAAATATTCACATCTTATTGGCTCGTGGGTAACTTGTGGCTAAGTGAATTGAACTATGGAAGTTTGTGGGTCCTTAGCGGCCACAGAAACTTGCGGGTAGAATCAAGTGAACTGAACTTTAGCAAGTTTATTTAGCCAATTCTGATGAATAGTTCCATCAATGATGTCAATATGACATATGCCGACACTAGTGGGATGATGATGTCACCAGGTACGATTGCAGAGTTTTATCTGCTTACTAAACCTAAAGTCGGATTTCTTGTTGATCTAGTTATGCAAGCTTTTCCCTTACAACTGCATTTGTGGATTTTTTCCTTGCAACTGCATTTGTGGGTTTTTCCCTTGCAACTACACTTTGTGGAATCCCAACCAGCTATTTCATTTTAGCAAGTGTCACACAATCTAGTGGTTGTAACAGCTAAGATTGGATCTGTTTCATCTTCCAAGCTATTTAAGGAGGTTCAAAGGCTCATTTTGGGGAGGATATAGATTGATTTTGTTTCATCTTCCAAGTTATGTTGTTGGATTGAACCTGCAAGTTCCTCCATCATCTTCAGAGAACGAAAATCCTCTCTAAATGTTTGGTTTCAATTTTAGAAGATGATCCCTAACTAGATTGGTTTGGTTTCATCTCAAGAATCACCGTTGTGCCAATTTGGAATTTATGCTGCTACTAGGTGGTCGCTTTTGTAATTTCCTTTTAATAAGCGGATGGTTCACATTTGTTTTATATATGCATCCCACTGGATAAGTGGTTTGGTCGGCTTGTTACCTGATGCTTCCTTTTAGCAATTGATTTCAACTTAGTGGTGATCTTGACACCGTATGCTCTCACCTTGCCCATTCTAGAATCCAGGCGATCATAAAGTGTAAAGGAAGTTATGCATGTTTTTGAGCTAATCCAAATTTCAAAAAAAATGAGGGTAGTTATTTCAAAAAAATTGAGGATGGTTATTATAGTGGTATTAGAGCCAAAGATCTTGCTAGCCTTTGCCTTCTAATCCTATCATGCAGTTGCAACATTCTTTATGAGTGATAGAGAATTGAGATATTACAATAGAGAGAAAAGAAGGCAGCCTTATCAGTTGCCTAATTACCCAATTGAGGAGACCTTTTAAGGTGTCCTAGCAGCCTATCAGAATCCTACAGGAGTGTTGAGATCTCATCAAAAAACACGTCAAAAAGGGACAAGGGAATAGCCCCACAAGAAAGTCCAAATTCTAGAGCCAAAAGAAATATTGATGCCATGCTTGACATGATGTCAGCGATGTTGGCTAAAATAAATCAGAACATACCTCAGACTCCAATTCAAAATAGTGAAACTAGTGTTTGAACACCAATAACCATCAAAGTGACAATGGTCACATTGTGGATACTGCTTCTAGATCTATTCCTAGACCACTCCAACCTACATTCATTTGTAGGAAGGAGGCTCAAGTTATTTGAAAATCCCAAGTTTTGATAGCGGAAGAAGGGCTAGCTATGCGGAATATGTCACTCTTCCATTAGAAATTTTTGACATCCTAACTTTAGAACAGTTCATGAATCAAAAGAAGAAGAAGAGAGGTAGAGGAAGATTTGCAACAGAGGACCAACAATTTAGAGATACTACCAACATGTATTAGGTAAGGTGACATTGGCACATTTTGATGGAAGTGACAAATGCATTGCTAGGGGTTGGATACAAAAGTTGGAAAATGATTTGTCTCTCAAACCTGTGTCTAAGGATTAAGCAATTAAATTTGTTACATTGCATCTGAATGGAGCAGCCCATGAGTGGCGGTACCATGGCTTGGTGACACTAAGCCACAACTTGATCACCACCTATGATGAGTTTACAAACAAGCTCATCGAGAGATTTGATAGGAAGGATCCTAGGTTGCACTTTAGAGAACTTGCTCAATTAAAACAATATGGTACCCACGAGACCTACATTTTTGAGTTTCAGTGACTATCCATTATGGTTCCTAACATTGCAAAAAGGGGACTTGTGGTCCTTTTCAATGAAGGAGTAATGGAGCCTATTAGAGGTTGGGTGAAAGTGTTTGACCCACCAAGTTTATAGGAGGCTTTAAGGAAGGCAAGGAGTATGGAGCTTGCTTCCCTTACAAATAAATTTCAGTCAAGGACCTTCCAGCATAAGAAAGACAAAAAAGATTTCCACAAAGATCCAAATCAGACCAAAAAGACATCTTCGAGAATGGGTGAAGACCTCCTAAATGACTTGAGGAAGAAATTATGTTGCACTTGCAAGGAACCATAGGCCCCAGGCCATAAGTGTTATGTGAAGGGAAAATTTCATCAAATAGAGATCTATTCAGCTGATGAATCAACATCATAAAAATCAGAACAGCAATCTAATTCGAAGGAAAAAGAAGAAAATTCATTTGAAAAGTTAGAGGAAGAAAAGGAAAGTGAGGTCACTCTTGCTCAATTTTGTAGCTTTCAAAAAAATAAATCTCTCAAAATCCGTGGTGTCCAATGTGGGCAGCGAGTAGTTGCATTGATTGATACAGGAGCTACACATAATTTCATTTATGAAGGAGTGGTGGCTCGTAGAGGACTCAAAACAAAAGAGGTTGACAGTTTTAAGGTAATGGTAGCTAATGGCTTCACTATTACATGCAATAGAGTAGTACCCTAGATGAGCCTTTAGTTGGGAAATCATGAAGTCAAGGATGAATTCTATGTAGTGAGCATTGGTAATACAGATGCAGTACTTGGTATTCAGTTTCTGCGTTCTTTGGGGAAGATTACATTAAATTTTTAGACCATGGAGCTAAAATTCCAATCAAAAGGGAAGAAAATGGTGTTAAGAGGGATGGAGGTGATTTGCTACTCTCAAGACAACGGGGTCTTAAGGAGCAAATAGCTCTCAACTACCTCAATTGACATGGCTCAAGTGAATTGGACATAGAGATATTTAAAACTAAATTCTAAGTTATGCTTAACAATAAGTATAGATGAAAATATTGAATAACTTAAAGATACAAGGTGAATAAAAATATTTAGTGTACAGAAATGAAGAGCATTGAATGCACAAAATATGATACCAATCAAGTGAAGTCTCGGCCTTGGACGCTAACATGCTGTGAGGATGCTTGCGCAATCACGTTGTCGTTTGTATGGATAAAGCCCAAAAATTACCAAAACAAAGTTCTTTGCTTGCGGAACCTATTCGTCACTTGCACACATGGAGATGGGAAAAATTGTTGGGGTTGTATAGGGGTTTGTCTCAGTCAAACCCCCGCTTTGGTGTTTCCACCTCCATGGACAGCCAGAGAAGATTGAAAGACAAAAATTAAAATAGATGTGTGAAAGAAACAAACCCCACTGTGGAGGAGAACCCCTATCACAATTAAAAGATGCTAGAAAAGATCAAATAAATGTGGTAATAGATAAGATTGTTTGAATAATAAACAAGAGATAATTACCAATAGCTGTGGCCCCTCTCTCAAAACGATAGATGTGACGAGATCATAAGTAAGAGGAGTATCAACAAAGCTTCGCTAAGAAAGAGATGTAGAGAGCAAAGAGTGAAAAAATTGCAGGACTCTTCTAGAAATGAGGAAGAAAGGTGAGTTTTGTTCGTGGACTAAGTGGGAATAGTCATTATAGTCATGTTTGGGCTCTAGGAAACACATCACAAGAATCTCAGATTTTATCGGGACATCTGCGTGCCACATAGACGTCTACACATGAAATATCCCAACTAGGATATTGGCTTAATTTCTGATTTTTTGAACTCAAATTTATGCCCTGGTTTTCTGCACTTTACCTTTCTACTCAAACCCCAGGATTTGATATGATTTTATGATTTCAATCAAACATGAACAACAAACATATATGCCTCCGAATGCTTGAACAAATAAGCAATTATGAGCCCTTATGATTATTTTTTCAATCATGAATACAATGCCTTGTTTCAGACCTGATCAAGTACTTCCAACAGCCACATAACATGCTAAAACATCATGTAAATTTCATCAAGCAATTATGAGCCCTTATGATTATCTTTTCAATCATGAATACAATGCCTTGTTTCAGACCTCATCAAGTACTTCCAACAGCCACATAACATGCTAAAACATCATGTAAATTTCATCAAATCATATACCAAATGTATAGCTGCGTTATTAGATGAATTAGACAATGAACCAACACCAAAAATGCCACCAAATTGTATGGAAACCAACCACAATAGTCTGTTGTCATATAACAGAAATATGAAGTCTGAAAATGCATTAAATACCATGGGCAAGCATGCCAAACATGCCCAAAAATCTGGTAACCACAACTGAAATAAACCCTAAGGTTTTTACATACCAAACATGCAAAAATGGTTACCAAATGATGGAATCGCCTCTCCAAATGTGGCACCAAAATGAGGGTTGGAAACCCTTGCACAAGTGAACACCAATGACTCAAAAATGCCACTCCCAAGAAAGTAATTAGGTCTGTTCTACTACTGGTGAAATTCTGAAGCAAACACAACACCAAACTTCCTCCAAATGCCCAAATTTTCCCTTCAATGCTAGTTGCCCTTCTTCCTAGCTATGACGCACCACTTCTAGGGCCAAACTTTCGTCATATCACCCTCCAAAGCGTGCCAGCAAGTCTAATCCAAAGATCTAATCGGAATTTTTTCTTTTCTTCTTCAAATGATGCCAATGAAGTACAAGTACGTCTTCGTTATGAAGCCTTCCCAAGATGAATTAGGTTTTCATCCAATTCACCCTATATCCTCAAGGGTTTTCATCCTTGGAATATGATGCAAATAAACTGCAGACCAAAAGGAATAAGATAATATGTCGAATGATAATAATCCTCCCAAAATGAACTTGTATATATCAACTTCCTCCTTAACTCTCCAAATTGGCCAACCCAATTTGGGCACCAACTTCTCCCTTTAAAATTTGCTTTTTATTTTATTTATAAATCCTCCATTTGGCACCAAACTCACAATTTAAATTTATTATATTTTTTATTATTTATTTTCTCCTTATAACTCCCAAAAGGGGTTGCCCAGCCCCAAATAAAATATATATAAATATTTTAGCATCACCAAAAATCATAATAAATATTATTTAACCTCCTCCTTGAGCGCCAAAATCAAAAATAATAATTTTTTTTTTCCACTTTATTTTTCTTGCTCGCCTCCAAAAGGGACATTACAATCCTCCCTTCCCGAAATTGTTTGTCCTCAAACAATGAGAAGCATACCACCACCTGGATCGCATATCATCACACTACCATATTTATCAAAATTGAGGAGATAGATGTACCTCAAGGAACTGTCAATGTCAACCAACTCTCCAACTTCGAAGGATTCCCCACGAATGTGCAAGATGCCCCTTGTAGGTGCATAGAAGAACATATCAGCCTCTCCTATGTTGCTGATATAAATCAAAACAACAACCTCCCAACTGAAAATCAGACCCAAGTGAGTGCAAATATCATAGCCAATGTCATATGATGATAGAGTATCACCCATACGTCATTCCCCAATTGTGAAGAGATGATCCAAACCTCTCCAAAACACCCAAATAGCTGCTGTCCTCCAAGTAGCCTGCGGGATTTCCATGTGCAATAAGGAAGAACAGCCATCTCTTAGCAAAGTGTGGAGTGGATCCTCATGAACTAGGGTAGGAACACCAAGATCTTCATGCTTTCTTCCAATCCCTATGACATAGTCCAACTGGAACACAAGCATTAGTAACTCAAAACCAAACATTATAGCAATACCTCCATACCTTGTGTCAAAGTACCTCTTCACCTCCGAAGTATGCCCAACAAAGGCAAGTGTCTCTATGGCATGCATCACAAATCTCTAAAATAGAGCAGCCTCCATTGCTACCAAAGAATCACTATGATGATAGGGTTTCACTTCGTCATTAACCAACTCTTTATCTTCAAGAAAAACCAATGAATCACCACAAACTAATCACTTATGTCTCCCTCTCCATATGAACATTTGGCACTAGTGGTTGATCCACTAAGTGTATGCTCAACTACTCTCACCTCCTCAAGGGTTTGGGCCTTCAAGGGGCTCTCAAACAAAGGCAACTCGTGATGCAAATCAAAATATATGAACAAAATTTTTTGAATCATACCTTTCCACTTGTCCACCCAAATTTGCATACTCTTCTTGTTTGTTTTCCTTTGCTTGCACCATCACTATGCATCCTTCCCTGGGAAGAAATAGAGATCTAAGGTGTGACTCCCTTTGCCTCTTTGCTTGATCTAGTTGGTTACAACGTTCCTTGACCTCTTGCAAGTGTTGTTTTGTTTGGGCAGCCAACATCTTTGCTCTCCTAGCTCTTTGCGACCATCCTTCACACATATCTTGTGTCTTCGTCACATTTTTCATAGTATGGTATGCAAAATGTAATACTCTATCTGATCTATAGTTAAAGAAAGGAATCTAACTCTTAGTTTTCTGACGAAATGCAACTAACTTGTTTTCAATCTAGGGTTTTCTTTGCATTTTGAATGATAAAGAAATATAATTTTTTTTAAATAAATACATAATATGCAATTCTCAACTAACTCTTAAATTTACAAATTTAGCTAAAAAGAACAACTAACTGACTTCCATTTAACTAAAACTACAAATTAACTTTAACTAACTTTTATTTGCTTCTGAAATACAAGAACATTAATTACAGCTAAACAAATAACATGCTAAGTAAAAAATTTAGAAATTTAAAGAGAGAGAAGGGTTTCAAGAAGATACAGTTAAGAAGCTGAATTACTTGAGCTTGACTCTGTCATCATGGGAAAAGGAAATATCATCAAGGGCTTTTCCACCCAACTGAAGACCTACTGGTCTCCCATGTTTCTTCAACTGAAGAAACACGTCCCTTCACTAGGGTAATCAACAAGAAATCTTAAATCATCATCATGCCTCTAAGCCTAGTGTCAAGGACCTATATCTTCTAATCGAACCTTCACTATGGGTACCTCCCAACTAGAAGATTACTCTGATCAGTGATATATCTAGTACTTGAAAGCTGACAGATGTTGAATCTAGCATTGTACTTTGGCCAAGGATTTATTAGGGTAGTATATGGCACTCCTATGCCGTCTGCACCCTCACCCTTGCTCGGCATGACAAATCTTAGTTCAAGGTTTAATTCTCAATGACTGGTTGAATACCAAATTAGTCTCTTAATTCAGGGTTAAATCTTAACCACAGGTTATAAATAAATTATGAATTATTCAACCATGAGAGTTTGAAACTTATTATACATGTCTCACACAAAGACTCGGTTTGGGGATAGGATGACCCAAAATCATTACAAGTTTAACAAGACAGGAAAAGGGTGCTCAGTTTAGACCCAGGAGTTAACAGAGAAACAAAATAGTGATTCAAGCATTCTTTCAAGATCGGCATTGATTATAAGAGCAAAAAGAATTGCAAGCTACATTTCTACAGGATTACGATGTAAAGGTCTACGTTGCCACAAACAAAGATATCAAGATTCAACTACAAAATTATCTCCTCACAGCTAGTGTTGCATTGATTTATACCATTTCACATGAAAATTTCAAATAAGAAATGATCCATCGATATAAGTCTTAAGACGCACTAACAATTCTAATACATGCCTGGTTGATGAGTAATTCAAGCTTGAAGAAGATCTCAGAACTCTTTTCAAGGAAACTCGAACAAGAGACTAAACAGCTAGACTCCTTTCAAAGATTGGAAGAGACGACTTCACAAGAATTCCAACGCTTCTCAGAAACCAAGATTTGAATGAAGAAACAACTCCAAATTCGCACAACTCAAAACTGTTAACTCAAACACTACCCGATTATGTCGACTAAGATTCAAGGTTTAAGAGAGAGTGTGGAGAAATAAAGGATAGCAAAGTACGGATGAGAGATTTTCTCAATTTTAAAGTGACGCAAAGATATAGAGGCAAGGATGGAATAGAGATTATTCTTGGCTCGACTAGAGATGAAAAACTAATATGATGCTCGACTCAAAATGAAAGAGGAAGAATGTTTTCAAAATGTGGTGAAGGTGGAATGAAGAAAACCCGACTAAGGAAAATCGAATGCCATTTTAAGAGAGAAAGCTTCCCAATGCCCAAAACCAAGATTCTCTTTAGCGCGCATCCCTTGGGCTCCTCTCTTGGACATTCAGCCAAGAAAATGGCAAGGTGGCGAAGAGTTACCACCATTCCCACTAGTGCCCATTCCCACCAGTGCCCAACTTAACATTTCATTAATTTGAATTATATTATTTTCATCGGTTTGAAAAGATTGATAACCAATTTCATTTAAATATTCATGATATTAATTTCCCCAAGAGAGATAAGATGAAACACGTATTGAACTAGACTTGCTAGAATAATTATTTAATTAATGGGGTATGGCCAAGGTTATGATTAAACACCAACATCATATTTTGGCTCATGGAAACGTGATAATTTTTTATCCTCTGTTAACCACAACCTCTCCCTGATGATATTTCCTTTTCCCTCATGGCGTCGGCAATTCTACATCCACTAATAAGAATTATGGTTAGATCGTTCTCATCATATATCTATATATATAATCTCACAAGCATATTCATTTTCACATGAACAAGAAAATCACTCGCATATATAAGAAAATCATTTACATTATAGTTACAACAAATAAAACAATTATTTTATCTTCAATTCCACATTCACATAAAAACAATTACTTGTAACTAACATAACGACCATAATTCTATTGTCATAAACATGTTCAAGTTAGAGGGGATGTTACAACGTCCTTGACCTCTTGCAAGTATTGTTTTGTTTGGGCAGCCAACATCTTTGCTCTCCTAGATCTTTGAGACCATCCTTCACACATATCTTGTGTCTTTGTCACATCTTCCATAGTATGGTATGCAAAATGAGAACCTTTGTGGCTTGAATCCACAATACATTCTTTATATTTAACACTCACACCTTGAGTGCCAACATTGGGAGATCACTCAACACCATTCCCCTCATGTGACATAGCTGCTATCTCATGGTTATGAACAGAAATATGACTGTTGTCATAAAACAGAAAATCAGAACCTTCATCATAACTCTTTGTAGTGCCTTAAATCACCTCAAACCTCTCCTTCCTCATTGTCGCATGTTCTCCAACAAGTGTCATTCAACATGAGTTTTTCCATGAAAATCATAAGCCTTAAGGTCGATCCTCTTGGTTATCATAACATGATAATTTGAAGTTAAGGGACTGCTGTCATGCATCAGAATATCAGTCCTTACCTCATCCTTTAGTGTGATGTCTACCTCAATCCCAATCATCTCTCCTTCCATGAATGGGTGCTCATTCATTAGTGCAGGGCCAAGGGATGTCTTCAATGGAAAATCAAGTGTGTCATGTGCCATATTTTTATCCCATGGCTACAAGCTAAACCTTCATGTGTATAGATCTCTTTTGTCTTCATGACTTCATCATGGGATCCTCTATGTCCTCCTTCCATGTCTCCACCTTTTTTCATCTTCCAACAAAGCTTATCCTCGTGATCTTCCGATTCTTGAAGAGCCCTTTGTGTGCTCCTCAAGGAATCCATTGCATCCTCAAACTCAAGAGCGAGCTTGTCCACCTCCTCTTCTTTTCTTCCCAAAGCATCTGAGTATATCTCACCAAGTGTGAGGAGATGGTCTCTATCTTTAAGTAAGTGTAGGTAGTTTGACTTCACTACCACCAAAGCCTCCTTGAGTTCATGTAAGTCATCAAGAGATATACCTCCTTCAAAATCTGCATGATTCCCTAGAGCCTTCCAACACAAACCTACTATCATTTTATGAGCATGATCAAAATGAGCTAGGGCTGCCACAATCTTACCTTTTTTTACCTTCAATTGTCCTTCCAAGTGATGTGACTGATGAGACCCATCACCTCCATGCAAAATTTTTGTTTGGTCTTCATAAATGTGCACCTCCAAATCAGCTTCCTTCATGACCTCTTCTTCATTACATCCATGTGTGGAAACTAGGTCATCATTATGCTCCATCAAAGGATCTCCATTAAAATAATGAGTAGCCTTCTACATCATGATCTTCCTCATTGGCTGATCTAGAAAGAGTATGCACAGCTATAACCTCCTTAACCACCAAGGGATCCTTCAAATCTTGCAATGTCAAATCAATCTTATCCAATCCATTTTGTTCACTACATATTGAAATTTTTGAGTTTCTCACATATGTATGGGCAACATCCAACTTAAGGGCACTTGGACCACAATTTGATTCTTTGTCAAAATGATGTAAAGGTGATGAAGCAATGCTAGGCTCAATTAATGAAACATCACAAGAACCCATACCTTCATATAGCTGATCCAACATGGCTGGTTTGACCATCTCCATGGTGGTATCTTCTTCAATCTTCATGTGCTCTTCATTTGTAGCTTCAATAGGTGAATCTCCTTTGTCCCTGTCCTCATAGGGCAGAAGTGAACTCTTGAACATGTCTTCCTTAGGGCTGCATGCTGACTGATTCTTGTCCTCCTCATAATTACTTGTAGGCTGCAAGTCACAAACAAGCATTTCTTTGTCTTCCTCTTCTTATCCACCCAAAAATTGATTTAAAGTGAGAACATCTCAAATTTTCTTAGGAAGAGAGTGATACTCATTGAATCTGGTACAAATATATCCATGAAACATAGTTGCATCCACAGTTCCAAATGTAGAAGACACATCAACCAATTGCTGAAATCTAATATGCAAATACTAACTCCACAAGTTGGCAAGATCAAGGCTATGATACCACTGAAATATCCCAACTAGGATATTCTGATTTTTTGAACTCAAATTTCTGCCCTATTTTTCTGCACTTTACCTTTCTACTCAAACCCTAGGTTCTAATATAATTTTCTGATTTCAATCAAACATGAACAACAAACATATATGCCTCCAAATGCTTGAAAAAATAAGCAATTATGAGCCCTTACGATTATCTTTTCAATCATGAATACAATATCTTGTTTCAGACCTGATCAAGTACTTACAACAACCACATAACATGCTAAAATACACCACCAATTTCATAGTCAAATAATAAAATATTAGTGAAACTTGAATGTCATGATATAGATTAAAGTTCAAACATAATAATGTCAAGTGTCAACAATCAACCATCATTGATCATTGATAAAATATCATATGGGTCATCAAAAATATCATCATCAGCATCCATATTAGATGATGCATGTAGTGGTAAATTAGAAGAACCACAAATAGTGTCAGTGGCACTGGCACTCACACTGGCACTACCACTGGCATTGACACTAGCACTCTCATGCTCACTAGCTGGCTCATAGTAATCATCAACATCAAGTGCAGCAAAGTGGTTTGTGGAAGCATCCAAGTCAAGACACTTTGGCTCGATATCCCACTTCCTTGTGTACCCTTCTTTGTAGGCACTTTCTTTGCATGTAAGGAGCTGCAAGTTTGAATGCACATACACCAAGTCCTCTACCTTTTTTGAATGTAATCTATTGCAATTTATTGAGTGGATGAAGGAGAATGTACCCCAATTCCTCTTAGGTAAAGATGAACTAGCAACCTATTAAGACCAAATTAAATAGTTAAGAGTTACAAAATTTAACTAATTAAATTTAAAAATTAAAATATACATAAAATTATTAAATATAAAACTTAAATTTAAAAGATAAAAAGATTTGACTATCAAACTTACTTGGGATAAAATTTTGATTGCAAGAGGTTGTAGGTATGTGTATGCTTGGCCATGGGAGTACCACCAATTATGAGCATCAACCATATACTTGTCTCAAAGAGCATCAAGAGCACAATCACTGGAGCATGCAAAACCTATGAACTCAACCCTCACTACATCATGTCGGTCATGATCAGTGAAGAGTCTACAAAGTGTTGCCTTGTACCCTTGAGCCACTTCAGCATCTCTATATGGGGCAACTCTTGTTGTCACAAAATGTAGTTGAGCACTATAGCATTTGGGACTCAATGCAAAAGTAAAAAGATGCAACGGAGTGGTCATTTTGTTTCATCTCTCTACAATGATTTTGTGTAGCTCTTTGAAGAACTTTTCTTTAGGATCTTGCTCTTTTGCATTGATGATGGCTTTCATCTTCTCAATCATTGAATAGATACCATCATATACTTCACCCAAACAAGGTCTATCCACATCAATATAATAGATCGTGCTCAATATAGGCTCAATGAAACTGGGGGGATACTCAACATGATCCCACCAAATGTCATCTAGGATCATTTGCTTAACCTTTGTTGCCCTTGCAATGCTAGATTGCCTCCATATAGACCAATTAGGGTCAATGACCATGTTAGAGAGTGCCTCACAAATCTTCACAAGTTGTCTCAACACAATTGTGTTGGAGGAAAAACGGGTCTCAACAAACAGGTCTCAACAACCTGTTTGAAAATCAAAATAAAATAAAATTTAAATTTACAAAAATTAAAATAAAATTAAAAATAATACTAAAGTGAATTGTGAAACATGTTTATTATTTAATTTACCTTCGATAGCTCTAATTTCAAGAATTTTATAAATATGCCTTGTGACATATGGTGGTTGGTGATGAACATTTGTATGTCTTTGGCCTCAGCATACACCTGTTTGATCCAATCATTTTTGTTGCCAGTTTTTTGTAGCATTAGGTTGAGGGAGTGGATAGCACAATGTGTCCAAAAAATGTGTGAATACCGCTCCTCAACCAATAACCCAGCAGCCCTACAATTTTTTGCATTGTCTATTATAACATGCACAACATTTCAAGGGCCCACTTCATCAATAGCTTGCAAAGAATGTTAGCAATAAATGCACCATCCTTCAGGTCTCCTTCATAATCCTCTGCTCTCAAAAACATTGCCCCTTTAGGGGACATTGCAATAATTGATCAATGGGTGATTTTTTGCACCTTTCCATCCATCAGAAACAATGGTCACCCTTGTTTCAATCCATGAATCCCTTATGGGCTTCAAGGAGTCCTCTACAAATTTCACCTCTTTATTTAATAAGGTGCTACACACCTTCTCAAAATGAGGGCCCCTATACCCTTTTGGAGCCTCATTACTAGATTTTACCATTTTTTGCCAATATGGTGAGCAAACAACATTGAATGTCAATCCATTCGTATAGACACATCTCACTATGTCTTGATCGGCAATCTCTCTAGCCTCATTCTGAAATGAAATTTACAATGATCCCTTTGATCTCTTATGTGTAGAGGCCACAGTTTGCTCTTCAGGTATGGACATAAATGGATGGCTCTATGTAGGTGGAAAATGAGAAGGTGGTGTAGGGGGCTTCATCCCTCGAGATCATTTCTTTATCAAAGGATGATTTGATCTATGACCTACAACCTGGTTTGCTTTTTCTTGCTCTTCAATATATGCCAATATTTGCATTTCTTGAATGCCTTTATTATCTTCACCTAGACAAGATTTGATGCCTAGTACAAGGATCTTGCATAAATGGCCTTTTACTCGACTATAAGAGCTTGAATATCTAACTCTACAATGACCACAAATCCAAACATAACCTCCACCACCTAGAAGTTGTTGTACCATTTCAACATATTTCCAAAGGGAAGAGTTTGGGTCTATTTTGAAATGAGATTGGCTTGTGGAGCTAGAAATGGTTGCAATTGTAATACCTAACAACAAGTTAAATAAACAACAAATTCCATTTATTCAAAGTATTGAAACTAAATAACTCAATATATTTTAAAAAATTACACATGTGCTCTAAATACCTAGAAGAATGAAAACAAACCAAAAACTTCAAAACAAAACAAGAGAGTTCATTTGTAACAAAAAGTAGAAAAAAAACCAAAAAACTTCAAAAAACCTACTTCTTGTGAAGAAATCTTCCTCTATGATCTTGGCAACAAACAAACACTTGCAAATGCTTAGGAATAGCACAACAACCAACTTCCAACATTCAATGATCAATCTTCAACTCTATTCATGCAATGGAAAGCAAGAAAATAAGTTCAGCAATGGAGGTAAAAAGTTTTGTTTTTCATTCACAAATTGATAAATGAGTTTTCTTTTGCCTATTAGGTGTTTTAGTAGGCATAAATTAGGGTTGGAGGCTTTATTTTATATTTTAAAGTAAAAAAAAAGTAAAATATTATTAAAAAAAGTCAAAAAAAAACTGAAAAACGCATCTAGGCACTTGAAGGGACCAAATACACCCCGGGTCCACCCGGGTTTGGTAGGGCCAAACCCACAATCTATGGGCCGAACCGACAAGGGAACCAGACCCAAGCTTGGGTACCTACGCAAGCCGAACTAGACCAGGACCCGAGCCTGGGTACCTACGGACTAGTAACATAGATTACAATGCCCTTATCTCTACAATGATTCACAAGCATGGCAATTGTATACTCCTACTCACATGTCATAATGCTATTCACAACAATCACACCACCCTCACCTAGAAGATGCATGGAACTAGTTAAACCCATCACTTTCCATGATAGTTAATCATTGTTCTTCATCCACAAAATAAAACTCCACATGGTCTAAAGGAATTAAAGGCATGCTCTAAAGGAATTGAAGTATTTGCCCTATTGCTTGGTTTTAGTGTTCAAATGTGGAAGCTACATTCATATGCAACCTTAAATAGGCATGGAGACCATTAGTTGAATATATATAGTCGTTTGCTACTTCTTGCCAGCTTATTCTCCCAGATACATGGGGATTAGATGGTGATTCTCCATGCATGTACCTGTTTAAGGTTAATTAGGGAAGACCCAAGTAAAATGAAATTCAAGACAGTTTCATAATGTCTTAAAAGTTTCCAATAATAGGTAACAGGACCCTATCATTATACAATAAGGACTCAAAGCTATTTTTGAACTTGCTGTAATTAATGTTTGATCTAATGATATCGAGTAACCAACGTGATGAAGTCATTTGACCTGCATTTAATACCATTAGCCCCATGTATAAGTATTAAGCCATGAAGCATATTCCTTATTATTTTGTGTGATTTACTTCATCACATGCATTATTCTACTGCCACAAATTTAGGGATATTGTGCTGTAATTGGAAGAAAAACAGTAAATATAGGGATAGCATCAGCAGTATGGAGAGTGACATGAGGAGCATGGAAAAGTGAAAATCCAACCCATTAAAGTGCAGCATTCTATATCATTTATGCAAAGATGGTCCAAGTTAACCAGTACTGACTTGCAACATAGAATGGACTCCGCAATATACTTTGAGGATTTTGTGCTCTAATTAGTATGCAATTGGCAACTGACATCAGCTTTACAGAAAGGCAACACTATCACTCTAGAAGATTGTAATGTCCCCATTTTAAGCATCGAGTTCGTAAGGATTAGCATCATTTGACCCTCGTAGGCTGACAAATGTGATGAGAGGGTCTTCCTTGGCAGTTATCCAGAGTTTCAGGACCTTACTCCTCCAATTGATTCAGGTTTGGGCCTTTGCAGGGACTCACAGAGTGATATTCAGGCACTTACTATTTATAGTAAGTCAGGCCGACAGGGGGTTACTATTTTTGGCAGGGCACCTGGCTCAGTTGGCAATCTCAGTTTCGACCCAGTTTGACAGTTTGATTAGCAAACGGTGAATAAGGGAGCATTTAATAATAATTAAATAATTATTATTATGACTTTATATTATAAAGTCACTTTAAGTGAAAAATTAAAGTTATTAATTATTTAATGGCAAATTATAAAGTATTATTAATACTTTATAATAAGATGACAATTATATTAAATGAGTATTTTAATACTTATTTAATTTGGACGCCATTTATTAATTATTGAGCCTAAGTTGAAAAGGGCGAATTAAATAATATTAAATGCATTTTAAGTTGATTTTTTGAAAAGGGTCGAACCTTTGAGGGAAAAGATATATATTTCTCTTCAAGACAAATCGAACTGATTATTGATGATTATTTGAATTTGTCTTTTCTCTCTGAGAACTTCTGGAGTTGGAGAAACAAGGGTTTCTGCAGATTTCAGTCATTCCAGGCTTTGGAGAACGATACCTCTTCTTAGTCTAGCTTTCTGAAGTTGTGAAAGATCAGCTTAAGATTGCTCATCTAGTTGGCTTCATACAGAAGTCGAATTTGTGCTTATTGGAGGAGAATCATCAAGGGTTTGAAGAGCAGATTTTAGTTTGTTGAAATAACCACCATTGGAGAAGAAAAATCAGAAGTTATTGATCTGCTGCTACAGTGACGCGTGAACAGTACCCGCGCTACAGTGACGCGTGAACAGTACCCGTGCTACAGTAAAAACGCTACAGTGATTCGCTACAGTGATGTGCTTGGTTGGTGTTGCTTCATCGACATTTTGAGAGGGTTTCTCTTGCTGTGATCATTTCCAGAATTTGCCAGTATGCTGATATGAAGTCTGTTGTAGCTGATCAGAGGGTTTCAAGGCACGTTTACCTGTGAGTTTATAAATTGTAACTCCTAGATTTTCTGGGTATTGTTGTTTTAGATAATAGGGGTTATTTTATGAACTGGGTTGTCAATACATTATGAAAATAATGAGTATTTAAGCTGGTATAAAAATCTGGAATTTTCAGCTGTGTATTTCCAATGCAATTTCAGTTTTGAGTAAAAAAATTATTATTGCAACATCTCCTATTTTGCGGCATTATATTGTTGTATCAAACCATTGGCAATATATGATCAAAACACAAAGAAAAGCACAAACCCATCAAACACAAGACAAAAAACTTTATTATTCAGCATAGTTGGGGTTGAGAGACACCTGGTCTCTTACAGTGGTATCAGAGCCAAGATCCTGCCATCCTGTTGGAGAACAAAAAGAAATTTGAGTTGCTACAATGGAATTCAGTAGATTTTCCGAACAATTCATAAGGGAATGTGAAAATGATGCTTCCATATTCAGCGCAGAATATCAAAGTATGTCAGATGAGTTCAGGAATGATGTTTCTTTTGACTGCTACTTGAATTGTGTGTTGGTTTTGAAACCTGGAAAAAGGGGTGTGGTCAATTACATTAGAAGAACAATGAAAGAAAAAGCAGAACATTCTATTGATGAAGGGATCGAGAAAGAAGCAGAAGTGCTTGTTGGTGGTTTGCAGCCCACAAATATGGAAGTGGGTGAAGATACTGTCACATCAGAAGCTTCTACCTCGCCAGTTGAGCTTGAGGTGACTATGGACTCATTGCAGAGCGCCCAGTTGGCCCTTCAGGAGACACAGTCACGGTTGGACGTGCTTACCGTGGAGTTGAGTTTGACACAATCTCCACCAGCTGCAGATACAGTACAGTTACATATAGTGGCAGTCGGTGAGGATCATATATCCACGGGTTGTAGAGAGGATGTGGTAACATCCATGCCGGATATAGGGGCAGTTGACTCAGTTGGGATGAGTACTTGGATTGAGAGCAGTAGAGGACCACATGTTACATCAGGTTCTCCTGTGGTCAGTACGATGACAAATGATGCAGGTTCGATAGTTGATAGCTCTTGTGTGGTTGTGGTGGATTCTCCTGAGAGTTGTGTGTTAGTACACGACATTACTCCATCTTCACAAGGGACTCACAGAGTGTCATCTGGTTGGGAGTATGGCTCTCATGTAGATTTGTTTCCCTCCCTTGGAAGCAAATCTGTTACTTCATCCCATGCAGCTGATTTTGGATGCCAGCTTGTTTTTCAGAATCAGAGGGATCAGCTGCTTGATTCAAGTGTTGTTAGTGATGAGCCATTGACAGAGGTTGGAGCATTTTACCGCGACTACACAGCGAGGAGTGCTCATCACTTTTCTTTTGATCCACACACAGACGACTTGATGATGCATCGGTGTGGATTGGCTCTAGGATTATACCATCCTTTGTGGGATGGGTATTCACCATCTTCAGAAGATGGGATTAGCGGCTGCAAGTGCTCGACTCAGCTATTTATGGGGGATTACTTGCAGGGACAGCTGTCAGTTATACATCATGCTGATATGTATCCAACAAGGGTTGTTACTTCTATGTCACAAAATTTTCTTATGGGTACATGGTTACAGGATGACTATGGTGTCAGTTATGATGATTTGTTGGTAGTTATCACATCCATGGGAGTTCTCTGAGGGACTGTTGATGTTTTGTAAGCTATGATGCTTCCCATATCCATTTCATTCTTGATGGATGGAGCGAGCACCATGAGCATTAGATCCGTGTATATAATTGGTATTGTGTTTTGGATGGGTCCCAGTGGATTTCTTCACCACTTCTGGCATGGTGAAGTTGAGATCAGAGTAGCGCAGAGGAAGTCAGAGGGTATTAGGCATGGCAAACTTCCATTTCAAGTTTGGGATCCAGGAATATTTTGTGCAACTATGTTTATGCTGGTGCTACAGGAGTCAGTTAGAGATGTGTGGGATATTTCACAGTTCTTCTTTTGGGCCTCGCGAGGACTGGAGTTTCTTTGGTATAAGGAGATTGTTTCTAGACAAAGCAATTTCAAGGAGGTTGGATTGGTAATGTCCCATTTTATGAAAGCATCGAAAGTCTCGAAGGGATTTCTAGCCTATCATTTGACCCTCAGAGGTCGGACAATGATGAGAGGGTCTTCCTTGGCGCGATTCAGAGTTTCGTGATTCCATCTAACTGGATTCAGCTCTTACTATAGGACTACAGAGTGATATCTTCAAAGCACTTACTATTTATAGTGTCGTTTGTGGGTTGGCTTATTTTGGCAGGCAATCTCTGCCTGGCTTTGGTAACTTCTGCCGACTGTACTTGGATAAATTGATTAAATCTGAATATGGGACATTTAATAATAATTAAATAATTATTATTATGACTTTATATTATAAAGTCACTTTAAGTGAAAAATTAAAGTTATTAATTATTTAATGGAAAATTATAAAGTATTATTAATACTTTATAATAAGATGACAATTAATATTAAATGAGTATTTTAATACTTATTTAATTTGGACGCCATTTATTAATTATTGAGCCTAAGTTGAAAAGGGCGAATTAAATAATATTAAATGCATTTTAAGTTGATTTTTTGAAAAGGGTCGAACCTTTGAGGGAAAAGATATATATTTCTCTTCAAGACAAATCGAACTCATTATTGATGATTATTTGAATTTGTCTTTTCTCTCTGAGAACTTCTGGAGTTGGAGAAACAAGGGTTTCTGCAGATTTCAGTCATTCCAGGCTTTGGAGAATGATACCTCTTCTTAGTCTAGCTTTCTGAAGTTGTGAAAGATCAGCTTAAGATTGCTCATCTAGTTGGCTTCATACAGAAGTCGAATTTGTGCTTATTGGAGGAGAATCATCAAGGGTTTGAAGAGCAGATTTTAGTTTGTTGAAATAACCACCATTGGAGAAGAAAAATCAGAAGTTATTGATCTGCTGCTACAGTGACGCGTGAACAGTACCCATGCTACAGAAAATGTTAAAGTGATCTCACACAGTGATGTGCTTGGTTGGTGTTGCTTCATCGACATTTTGAGAGGGTTTCTCTTGCTGTGATCATTTCCAGAATTTGCCAGTATGCTGATATGAAGTCCGCTGTAGCTGATCAGAGGGTTTGGCACACGTTTACCTGTGAGTTTATAAATTGTAACTCCTAGATTTTCTGGGTATTGTTGTTTTAGATAATAGGGGTTATTTTATGAACTGGGTTGTCAATACATTATGAAAATAATGAGTATTTAAGCTGGTATAAAATCTTTCTAGCTGTGTATTTCCAATGCAATTTCAGTTTTGAGTAAAAAAATTATTATTGCAACATCTCCTATTTTGCGGCATTATATTGTTGTATCAAACCATTGGCAATATATGATCAAAACACAAAGAAAAGCACAAACCCATCAAACACAAGACAAAAAAACTTTATTATTCAGCATAGTTGGGGTTGAGAGACACCTGGTCTCTTATAAAGACATTCTATATTAGTTATTTATATTGGTATTTCATTGCTTGACTTGTTATTTAAGTTCTACTTTTCATTAAGATATACGGTATGTGATTACAATTAATACTTATTTGTATATTTCATGGTCATTTGTTGATCTATTGCTGCTGATTTTCTGTTCGAACTAAAGCCCATTAAGAGCTTAAAATCCAGTATGAACAGATCTAGATTCTTTCGTGATTGACACATTCAGTAATTCATTTGGACAGACCTACAGTTCTAAGGGATTCAAGCATCCTATTATAGTCATTTGAATATTCTTAGAGCCCTAGAGGGTTAAAGAGTCCCATTCTTTTCATTTGGACAGGTATGGATGCCTATGGGCTCAAAGCATCTATTATATTGATTTAAAATTTCTTAGTGTCCTACTGGGTTGGCACCTACCACTCTAGTTATGTGAATCAGTAAAGCCCATTTTACTCATGAGCTTAGTGAAAGGTCAAAGATCAAATGAGTAAGAAGGGTGAATTCTCACAGGTGTGGCCCTATACACCAACCGCAGCACGTTAAATAGGATAGAAATCATAATGTAACTTTACAGATTATCACATTCATTTTGATAGACCTAGATTCCAATAAGATGAAGGAATCATGCTGCCTGAAAGTGAAAAATGAGAAAAAAGATCTATTTTGAGACATAAGTTTTAAATGCATCTCCTCCCAGTTTGACCCAGGATCGAACAGATTATTGAAAAACCCAGGCAAGCAAGTCAAAAAGAGATGATATAGGTCCCGGGTACATTTAAATTGCATGTGCTCACATGCTTTCCACATGTCTATTACTACTTCAAATCCCTAGAAAAAAAACACCATGCAAAGCATACATCAAAAGCATATTGAATGCACTCATTCAAAATGGCTTTCCAGCAGATTGGACAACCATTGTTGTCATTCCTCTCCTCAAAAGTGGACATGTCAACAACCCATCAAATTATTGTACTACAATGATTAACCTGTTGTTTGGAAAACTTTTTGGGAGTATGGTAGAACACAAATTAGCTATTGAGAAAGAAAAGGAAGGAAAAAGGGTGAAAGGGCAAGCAGGTTTCAAACCAAAACACTCCAAATTTATCATTTTAAGAAAGCATTCAACACCATCCCTAAACACAAGCTTTGGAGCAAAATGGAAGGGTTTGGAATTCTAGAGAGGTACAAGGCAATGGTTCATAGGCCCTATGATCCGGTCTGAACCAAAATCAGAACAAGGAAAGGATCATCTGAATGCTTCAGAAGGACATTGGTGTCAAGCAAGGATCTTCATTATTGCCCACTTTGTTTGGACTATACATAGACAAATTAGAGAAGTAGTGAAAAAAATATAGAGGGGGAGGTGTCCACCTAGCCATCTATGTAATAAAGCTACTTCTATATGCAGATGACCTTATTTTAATGGAAAAAACAGCACATAGCTTGAAAGTGCACTTGAGAGGTCTGGAATTGTTCTATCAAGAAGTAGGGATGTAAGTGAACACCAGTAAAACCAAGGTCATGATCTTCATCTTGTGGCAAAAAAGAGGAAAATTTACTTTGTATTTGAAGGAAGTCACTTGCAAGTGGTGGATGAATAAACTTACCTTGGTCTACATTTTAACAATTAACTCAAATACAAGGGTGCTGGAAAGCTTTATACTTGCTATAAAATAGATCTTGTAGAGAGGTTACAAAAGCATTTAATCACAAGAAATTTCAAAACTAAAGCTTCAATTCCACTTGAGATCTTATTTGTGGAAGATACTTTCCTATTGAAGGCATCAACTTTAATCCAATTGCTAAGTTATCAAAAAAATATTAGAAAGCATACAATCTCATCATTAGCCCAAAATAGCAGTGAGGAGAAGTTAAGCGAAAGAAAGAGCACACGGATGAAACAAACCAAGTGGATGAGTAAATGGAACATTAGCATGCAAGAGTTCCTGCACAACAATAAGGGAATCAAAAGATATGTGAGAGAAAAAGTCAACCACCATGGGCACAAGACAATTCAAGTGAATGAGAGAACACAAAGTTAGAGAAGCCAATCCCACATGTAACCACAAGCAAAAATATATGTGAGAGTGGAAATAAAATGATAAGTGAAAAAATGCTAAATAGCTTGGCTAAGGACTAGCTCGCATCGTCTTAGGTGTGAGACTAGAAGGTGGACAACACCCAAAGAAAATTAGATGAATAGGATATGTCATTTTTGCAATTTAAGATCAATGGAAACAAAATGGCACTATGTCATAGAGTGTCTAGCTTATACAGATCTAGATCAATTATACCGACATCTTGAAAGCTGACTCCTTGACTGCCTTATTTGAAGAGGAGAGACTAATTCAAATTGCAGGCTTTTTGACCAAGATTCATAGCAGAAGATCCAAGCTTCCAAAGGAAATAGCAGCCAATTAGGAATAGCTGGGGTAGCACCTAAGGAGGGTGTTCAGGTGCAAAGCAAAGTTGTTTTTAATCTTTGCGCTTCATAGACTGTCTGGTCTCATAGATATTATTAAAAAAAATCATTAATTCAGCCATATTAAATAGGTGCCAAGGAGGGAATAAATTAAATGGGCTGTATATTCTTCTGATGCCAAATTTTATTTTTGGCATGGCATATAACTGAAACCTGATTAACACAATTTTTTTTTAAAAAGAGAGAAAAAAAAGAACATGAAACGAATTTTATCTTATAGCAAAAACCAACCAGTAAGTTTATTCAGTACTTGCAGAGCACCATATAATGGATAAAAGAACTCTTGGGTTGTCTTTTGGGCTGTGGTCTAGTAGTGAGATGGTCCACTTATTCTAACTTCGAATCTTTTGTAATATGACGAGGTAGCCAGCTCCCAGGTTAAAAATGTTACTGCAGAGAGTATTCACAAAACCCATTTGCCAGGGGTAACTAGTTTAGAAAGTAGTAGTACCCATTAACAGTAAATTTACCGTTGAGAGTATAGAGATCGAGGGTATCCACGTCCAAGCCAGCTTCATAATACTCCTGATAGAAATGAGCAGGGGAGTCAACGTGAGTGCCGGTGTGAACGATCATCTTCATCTCTGAGAAATTGTAATCCGACCCATTCTTCATACTTGCAACGAGTTTAAGGGGATTTCCTAACCCCTCGGCTGACTCGCCCACTGGCATATCATCCCTGTATGCATGACTTATATCCACAATTTCTCTTCCATAAGCACACAACTGAGCGTTGGCGACTACAATTAATACCAAAGTAATCAACATGCTTGAGGATTACAGTCTACAGAATTCTAGCGCAGAGACAGAACTACCTAGTGAAACAAAATATTTTGTGGACTGCGCATATCCCTGTCATTTGGGGTAAAAGGTGGTTAATTTTATTATTTATTTATTTTATATTGAAAAAATATATTTTTTGATGAGAGTTGAGGTAGACAACTTACTTTGTTCTCCATCGTCGTATTATTATCTTTAATTTTCAATAGTAAATAGGTAGCAGACAAAAGTGTATTCGACTTCTTTTATTTTTATATTTTATGTTATTTTGTGTAGGTATTAATATATTGATCAAAGGAATGTCATGTGAATAACTATCTTCTTCTTTAAGAAATTGTAATTCAATTCATTTTTCATATTTGTGATGAATTTGAGGAGATTTTCTAGTCGCTTAGTCGATCCTATTATTTTCATAAGTAAGCTAGACATTATCATTTTCATAAGGTAGACAATGTGATTATTGATGTGAATGATCATCTTCATCTTTGAGAAATTGTAATTTGACTCATCTTTCATACTTGTAATGAATTTGAATCTCAAATTTGTTAGGAAAGTGTGATATTTTAATTGCAATCATAATGTACTAATGTTGCATCTCCAACAATCTTGGAATGGGTACTTAGATAATCATGTTAATGAGAAGTATTATTATTTTATAGGTTGACTTCAAATATTAGTAGTTGCATTCATAAAGGAGGTGGAGCATGATGGTGGGAGTTACAAGTTGAAATAATAACATTTAAACACCACTTTCCCAATCCTAGGGGTTACAAGAGGGAGTGGAGTATCTTTGCATTTATCAAATAGATCCCATGTGAGTTTGTTCTTGGAGATGGGCATCATTTTTTAGAGGTGTGTCAATATGAGGTAGGTATGAGTCAAAGATGTTGTTTGTTGTTGATTTATTATTTTTAAAATATTCTCTTCATGTGTGGTGTTGGTTTTTGCATGAAATCATGGTTTTGATAGTTTATTATTTTACAAATCCATATGTGGTTTTCCTCTCCCATTGTTCTATAAATTAGAGGCATGAGATGGTAGTTTTATGGGTTATTTGTAGGTATGTAGATGCTACCAAAATTTTATCTACTTGAATAGAGAAGTCTGTAGCATATATATTTTGTATTGAAGTTTAATACATACTTGAGTCTCTCTTTGATGATGGAGTTTTTCCCACAATGGTTTATCCACACATATCTATTAAATTATGTGTCAAAATTTTATAGTTTGTTGATTTCTATTTATTATATATACTTTTACATAATTTAATAATGGTTAACCCAAAGTTTCATTAATAAAAACAATATTTTCACTCTTTGAAGAGCTTGCATTTGTAGTAGTTTACCTTGTTTTAACATCATTTAGTATCAAATCCTAGGTTATATTGAAAAGGGGACACATTTCTTGAAGTGTTGACGGTTTTCTTGGCTGCAATATGAGCTTTTGATTTGAATGGGTTTGCATATTTGTGAATTGACTGGAAAGCATACCCTCTAACTCTCAATTAGAGATTGAAAATTTTAATGGAGCTAAGTATGAATTAGAAACTAAAGATGAAAGATTTCTTGGAAGAGAAGGATTGATGGAAACTTGTTGCAAAAGAAGCTAAGCCTATTGCAATGTGTGATGATGATTGGAAAAGGTTGGATAAGAAGGGACAAGGAACCATTCAATTGTGTATTAAAAATTGTATCCTATTGAATATTCTCAAAGGAGACTACCATATTTGCATTATAGAAGAAGATAGGTGATATCTATCAAACCAAAAGTTTAAATAATAAATTGTAGATCTCAAAAGATGCTTATATTCTTTAAAAAAGAAAGATGGTAATTATGTTGTAAAATATTTAAATTCTTCTAACTTGATTTTGAACCAAATATAGTTTCAATAGATGTTAAGCTTGAGGAAGAAGATAAATGTATCTTAATACTATGTTCTTTACTCAAATCTTCAAAAAAAATTATTTTTTGTTATTAGTCATAATGGTGTAGAGTCAAAGATTTTGATTTAGGGAGGACAGGATGTGGGGTGGTTGCACATGGGGTTTTTGTAGGCCCACGGCCTCTTAGCCGCT
The DNA here is from genome assembly GCA_007258455.2 of Sequoia sempervirens. Taxonomy (NCBI): domain Eukaryota; kingdom Viridiplantae; phylum Streptophyta; class Pinopsida; order Cupressales; family Cupressaceae; genus Sequoia; species Sequoia sempervirens. Next base: position 657,480,132 of record VDFB02000003.1, on the reverse strand, counting down.
GTCTGCATGTGTGTCTCCTTTGCGTGCATGTCCCTTCTTTTGCTGCATTCAGTGTGGATTGTGGTCATTGTTCAAGGAGTGGGGTCTTGGATGGTGTTTGGGGAGTGTCTTCTATTTGCTAATCTTTTTCTTTCAGTTTCTCCTGCTAGTTAGTTCTTGGCTCATGTGGATGAGGAGGAGTTTGAGGGTGTCAGGGTTTAGCTGCTTGCAGGGGTGTTCTCTTTAGCTTTTTAGGTGTTGGTTTATCTGTGTATGCTCATTTTGGTGGAGAATCAGTATACTTCTACGGAGGTTTAAGTAGGCTTTTTTCTCTTTTGCTATGGATATAGGAGAGACATCGGGGGTTAAATCTCCATTGAATTTTCGTGCAGCATTTGGGGCTTCTTATCCAAATCATGCATCGAGAGTTTTTTATAACAAATTGTTTTCAAATGAGGCAGGGAATGAAGGATGTGTTTTTATCGGTGGCTCTCGTATACCAAAGATAAATGGTTGCTTGGAACATACCAAAGATAGGTTGGTGTTGGTCATTCAATCTAAATTGATTGTGGAGGATATTGAGTATTTCTCAAAACATGCTTTACCCAGCAAGTTTTTGGGAATGAGGGTTTCACTTTAGTTTTTAGAATCGTGGGATCATTGTACTTGGTCCCCAGAGGGTGAGATGGAAATAATGTTGTTAGCAAATAGTTATTTCATGGTGGCATTTAATTGCATGGCGGATCGCAATAGAGTGTTTGAAGGTGGGCCTTATTTCCATAACCAGGTTGGTTTATTTATTAAACCCTGGCATGCAGGTTTTGATCCTTCATAGGAGCTTCTGATTCGGGTTCCAGTGTGGGTTCGTCTCCCCAAATTTCTAGTTGAATATTGGCACAATGACATTTTGCATCAAGTTGCTTTGTTATTGGGGAAACCGATGGGTCCTCAGCAAATTAAGGATAGAAAGGTAATGACTTTTGCTTGCATTTGTGTTGAAATGGATTTAAATAATCCTCTTCCATATTCTTTGGAAATTTGTATGGGTTCATGCTCTTGGGTGCAACGACTTGATTATGAGACATTGCCCTTCCATTGTCGTCTCTATCATGAATATGGCCATCTACAGAGGAGATGCCCAAATTCTAAATCTTTTAGGTCTCAAGTTGCTCAGCCTCCGCGCAATCCTCCTAAGGTTGACAAAGGCAAGGATTTGTTCCTAGTGAGGTTGTTGGTGTTTTTATTCTTGCTAAGGCACGCAATAGGAACTGAGGTCAAAAGAGGACTCTTGAGGAGCGCTAGGAAGGAGATACCTTTAATAGATTTGAGGTTATGGATGATCTTAGCCAACAGGAAGTGGATCTGAGAATGATTTTTTTGGATCAAGGTGTTTCAGATGGGGTTCATGAAGGAATTATTCCATATCACAACCAAACATCTCAGGAGACTGGGGCTTTGCAAATGGAAACGGATCTGAGTTTACTGGTTCATGGGAGGTCTGAGACTCTTGTAGCTATGAAGATGGGGAAGGGAGAAGTCTCCACTCCAGTGGTGAAAGTGGGGATGGAATTGGTAAAAGGCAGTAAGGCTTCTCCTTCGTTGGGAATTCTTCAGAAAGACCAAAAGAAAGGGGTTGTTGAGAAGTCTTCTAAAGCTGGGAGAAAGAAGAATTTCAAGAAAATAAAGTTGATGGGGGAGACTTTGGTGGAGTCTGGGTCTGTTAAGACCCTGTATTCCCATTTTTCCAACCCTCCAAAATGATCATCCTCTCTTGGAATGTAAGGGGCTTGAACAGTGGCCCTCGACAAAAAATTTGTTTGTGATTTGCTAAGAACCCATTCTCTTGATGTTCTTTCTTTACATGAGACTAAGTTAACTATTAAAGGTTTGATTGGTTTGTTTCCTAAGCTATGGGGGAAGGGCAGTTTCCAGTGTATTGGGGCTCATGGTACTGCAGGGGGAGTGGCTTGCCTATGGAACCCATTGAAGATTCATCCTCTTTGGTGGTTGTCCTCCAAGTCTTCCATTTCAGTGGTTGCTTCAAGTCTGGAGTTGGGGGAAACTATTCTTCTTTCAAACATCTATGTGCCTACTAATCTTCCTAGTAAGTATTTATTATGGTCTCATATTAATTTTTTTTGGAGCCTTGCTCCTTTGTTCCCTTGGATTCTTGCGGGTGATTTCAATGCCATTGTTGAGTTAAATGAGAAGAAGGGCGGTATTGCAAGATTGGAGCCCTCTGCTTTCCTTTTTCATGATAACATTTTTGCATTGAATTTGGTTCACATTAAGCCTCAGAATGGTCATTTTACTTAGAATAATAGGAGATTGGGGGAGAGTTGTATTGTTGAGAAACTTGACCGTTTCTTAGTGTATTGTTTCTAGATTGGTGGATGGTTGTCTACTTGCTCTGAGATTTTGGACTGGAGGGGTTTGGATCATTGGCCTACTAATTTATCTACTACTTCAGCTTGTGTTGCTTAGTCCCCATCTTTCAAGTTCCAAATTATGTGGTTAAAAAATTATTCTTTGCAGGTGCATGTGGCTAAATGGTGGAGGAGGGGAAGACCTGCTTTTGGCACTGCTATGTAATTTTTTTCTAAACAACTGCAATATGTAAAATATCAACTTAAAAGGTGGAATAAGCAATGCTTTGGCAGTATTTTCATGCTAAGGTTGTTGCTCAAGCTGACTTGGACATCATCACTCGAGAGACAAGGGAGTTTGGTCTTTTTGAGGATTTACTCAAGGAGGAGGCCAAAGATTTGAAAGTTTTGAAAGAGTGGGAGTTGCAAGAGGAAATTTATTGGAAATAGAAGGCTCGAGTTGAGTGGCTATAGGAGGGAGATAAAAACACTGTTTTCTTCTTCAACTCAATGAAGGCCAAGAGACATGGTAATTCTATTCCTGTGCTTGTGAATGAAAAGGGTGAGCATTTATCATCTTTGTAGGATATGTCTAGAGAAGCTTCACAGTTCTTTGCTTCATTATTTAGAGAGGATTCTCATGATGGTTTGGAGGAAGAAAACCAAGTTCTTTCTTGTATCCCATCTTTGGTCACTGGGGAGATGAATGAGCATCTTTTTAGCAATATCTCACTGGAGGAATTAGAGGCTTCTATGTTCCAGATGAAGAAAGGGAAAGCCTTGAGACCTGATGGTTTTCCGGTTGAATTTTATCAAGAATTTTGGGATATCATTAAGTTGGACCTTTTGGAGGTGGTTCGTGAGTCTCAAGGGAATAAGAAAATGTTGTGGGCTTTGAACTCTACATTCCTTGCTCTCATTCCCAAATGTGAGGGGGTAGATCATCTAAGTCAATTTCAACCCATTTCCCTTTGTAATGTGGTTTATAAAATCATTTCCAAGCTAATTGTTGAAAGGCTAAAGCGATGGCTTAGAGGGCTTATCTCTGAGGAATAGAGTGGTTTTGTGGAGGATCGACAAATTTTGGATGGGGTAGTCATTGCTACTAAGACCATTCACTCTATGGCATCCTCAAAAGAAAAGGCTATGTTCATCAAGCTTGATATGGCGAAGGCCTATGATAGAGTGAAGTGGTCCTTTTTGTAGAAAATTATTATTGCTTTTGGTTTTGCTGAGGAGTGGGTCCAGTGGGTTATGTGTTGTGTTACCTCCACTTCTTTCCCGATGTTGATAAATGGTGAGCCTTCTTCTCTTTTTAGTGCTTCTAGGGGTCTTCATCAAGGGGATCCTCTCTCACCTTATTTATTTATTCTTCTTGCGAAAGGCCTGGGGAGAATGGTAAAACATAATGTGGAGTTGGGTTTTATCCAAGGATGGAGGTGGGGAAATGGTTTACCTCCTCATTCTCACCTAAAATTTGTGGATGATACTGCCATGATGGGTTTGACTAAGATCATAGAAGCTATGAATTTGTGCAAGGCTTTGAAACCTTGTTTATTCTGGTCAAAGGATTAATGAAGATAAGTCTTCTATTTTCTTTTTCAATACTCAGAGGCTTATTCAGCAAAGGATTTCTCGTATCTTGAGGTTCCAGATTGGTTCTCTCCCTTTAACTTATCTTGGTACTCCTATCTTTGTTGGTAGACTTCCTAGGGAATCGTGGCAGAATATTCTAGACAAATTTCATGCAAAGGTTAATCATTGGACTCATAGATGGTTGTCCTTTGCTGCCCGTGTTCAGCTGTTAAAGTTTGTGGTGCAGGATCTTCCTATTTATAGGTGCATGTTACAGGTGGCTCTAGTTGGGTTTGTGAAGGATTTAGACTCTCTGGCTAGACAATTCTTATGGACGGGTAGCTTGTCCTCTTCCAAGTGGAGCTTGGTAAAGTGGGATATTATGTGTAGCCTTAAGCAGTTTGGGGGTCTTGGATTGCGGTAGGAAACTTTGTATGGGTTGGAATTAGCTGCAAATCTTTACTAGAGGTGGTGTGTGGAGCAGGATCATATTTGGGCCAGGATTTTATCTCACAAGTACCTTCTAGGGGTTCTCGGA
>VDFB02000003.1:657306872-657475574 GCA_007258455.2 Sequoia sempervirens | reverse complement strand
TCCACGCAAGCACAGTTAATGGGTTCCATGCCCACAAGCGCGTACTAGACGATTCATTGACTCTGTATTTTCGCATTAGAATTGCCCTGCTTGACCGACGACCACAAAACAAAGGCTGAATTGTAATTCCTCCCTTCTTTGACCGGGCAAGTCTGTCTTTGTCACCCAGAACAACAATAATAAGATAATAACAACCCTATGCATTTCTGTTACACATAGAATGAATCACAGGAGGAGGAGGTTCATTTGCCTTTGCCACTGCCATTACAAGATGAGGAGAAAAAGATCAGGTCGGTTGTTTCCCTGCTTCTTCTTTTAATTCATCTTATGAATGCTTTGATTGTTTTCGTTTGAAATGTTTGCTTTGAACTTGTTTTAGATGAATTGTTGAGGTATAATTTCTCAATTGTAGTAATTGAAATTGATATGAACAGTTTGGAATTTATGGGTAGGAAGCCAAGGTTTATGTTTAGTGAAAAAGGATTTTTGCTCTAGGTTTCTTGAATTTCAACTTATTATGTGCAGCACTGATTACAGTACCTAGTTTAATATACTGGTAAAGTTATAGTTTTTTTTCACAGTGGAGTTTTAGTTTAGTTCATGTAATCACACATCCAAAAAGTCAATAAATCACAGGCCTTGCTGTTTGAACATTTGAATACTACATATCGGCGTAACAGCTGGAGGGAAAGATGCTGTCGATCGTTGGAGGTGTCCGTCTAAACATTGACTGGTTGCATAACTGAAATACCCATTAAATTTTAATAAATAATGCTCCTGTTAATGTTCACATTCTATATCTCGTCTCAGTTCTGACCCTAAGGAATTGCAAACCTTATTTTAATATTATCAGTTTTTGTAATCTACTGGAACGTTAGAGAGGTTGGACAGTTGAAAAAAAATCTTCATCAATGTATGTCCACATTTTGTTTGACTACAAAAAAATGAACTTTTTCTTTGATATAAATAGATGTTGAAATATATTTGTACAGCTGTTTGTGTGTTATATCTGGGTAGACAGAGTTCAAAACTAGTTTTTGTATTAGAAGTGAATGGGGATATTGAGAATTTAGCACAAGATTTTGGAATGCAAGGTCAAAGGAGATATGTGGGGGGAATGGAATCCAAATATTTTCACCGCAGACAGATATTTTAATGCAATTTTTTTGGGGAATTTTTTTCATTGGGTTTGTACTGTGGAAGCCTGCTAATACCTTGATTTGTTTTGCATGTGCTTCTTAATATCAAATCAATTTTATCAGTAGCAAGATTGTGAGAAGATTTGCTGAAGTGTGTGAGATTCAGCTGTTAAGAGGCTCTGAGAAAGCTTGTCCAAGGATCCAGAAAGATCCAAATTATTGTTACTTTAAGACATTGCAAGAATTTGATGCCAAGAAGTATTGGGGCCATGCATTTCTGGGTAGCTGTAGAAAAACTGTACTGATGATGATTCAATTATCCTGGTAAGTTGTAAATAGATGCGACATAAAAGAAGCATATTGAATATATGGTAAGGAGTTCAAGACAGTTAAGGGCTTTGAAGAATAACATGTTTGTCTTACCCGAGGCTTTTGTTGCCCTGTTCTCTCAAATTACTTTAACATGATGCATCGGGCTGTCCAGTAGTCAAAGTTTGTTTCCTTATAGAGTTCTGCAAAATGCCTGTGGACTTGGAAACTCCAGATGTGTTTCTTAGGATTTTTAGATCTATAGATGAAACAAAGGGACTTGTCAGTCATATTGTTGTATGCAAGGCCAATTTTCTAATGATGGCATATTATCTATTGGACTTGCGGCAACTGCTGGAAGACCTAAAAAGGGAGGAATATTTCACTAATGCCACATCTTTGGAAGCTCAGGCATCACTCCAAAGTCTAGCTAATGCACTGGAAGCAATAAATTCTTTTACAAAGCGCTGTAAGAATAGCAGTCGTATTCTTCTCCTCTATCAATCCAATTCACTGGTTGACCAAATTACCAAACAATTTGGAGAACTGGTAGACTGTTTGAGTTTGATGCTGCAGAGGAGCACAATGCTTTCTTCAACAACAGAAGTTCAAATTAAGGAGATGCAAAATAAGTTGAGTGAAGCTTTGTTCTATGTAGAGCCAGAGCATGAGAAAATAGCCCAACAATTATCTCAGGCTCTAATAAATGGTCAAGCAGATGATAGTTTAGCAACAGATTTGCTGCGTGTCATATCGGCCAATCTAAATATGAAATTTTATGAGGCTGGTGAATTGGTACAGGAGCTTAAGGGAGATCTAGAGACAGCAAGGATTGAGAGAAGAGAACAAGAGCTATCCTTACTTCAGAGCCTCCACACATTACTGAATCCTGCAGTACTTCCAGATGTCAACCTATTGGTACCAGAGGACTCTCCTTTTTCAGCCAACGATTTAGCAATTCCAAGTTCCTTTTTCTGTCCTATTACAAGACAAATAATGGAAGATCCGGTAATGCTTGCAGAAGCTGGTTACACTTATGAGAGATCTGCCATTCTTAAGTGGTTTGAAGGAGGCAACACAATTTGCCCAAACACAGGAAAGGAGCTGGAAAATTTTGAACTTATTCCAAACTTAAAGCTGAAACAGAACATGGAGGAGTTTTTTGATTTGAAACGTCATAAAACGATGTTGCATGCCATTCAACAGATCAGGTCTCAAGGGACGTCCACTGACATAGAGGAGTCAGTCAATACAGTGAAGCAACTGCTAGATGTTAATCTGAAATACAAACGCTTGCTTGTAACGTTAGATGGGATTCAGCCATTGGTTGTAATTTTGAAGCCATCTACACCACAATTGAAGGAAAAGATATTTAGGATCCTCTTTAGTATTGCAGCTCTGGGAGATGAGTATAAGGTAAGTGTATCTGCTGCTTTCATATCTTGTTTTAATTTTCATTTGTTGTACAATGTTGTCACTTTATTAACTCCTGGATGTATTAAGCTAGCATTTTCCTGAAGAATTATTCCATTTATACCAGTTAATCATCATAATTTCAGGGATAAAATATCAACTGGGAAAAAGTAAAACTAGATGTTCCCCAGTGGAGTAATAGGAAACCTAGTTAGTGCAAGTATATGTTCACTTGGATGCTTTTTAGACCTCATTCAAATTTTTTCTACACATTCACGGGTAAGATTGCTTATAGATATTTATTTTGAAGGACACAAAGTCAAATAAATCTATGCAATGCTCTCTGCAAATAGAAAAACTGTTATTTGTATTCTGTAGTGATGTTTTTCATTGTTTTGATAGCATTCAAATAGGTTGTGAAGTAAGAAACATGTTTCATAGGTAGAGAGATAACTGTCAGATGGAGTGATTGTGAGATATATTTTAGCTCTTTCTTTTGAAAGAGTACTTCTCATGAATTGCTTACGGGTATTCTAATTAATGTTTAGAACAGTCATCTCTAGTGTCAATGTTTTGTTTCTCTTTTTGATGTGACAGAGCAAGCTTTGTGTAGTTTTTAACTTTAAGTAGTCATAATTTTTCTATCAAGATGTTGAGGATTTAATTCTTTTTGACAGCTAGAATGCTGATGAAGATGACATTGGATTTGTCCATGACTCCATATTGATTTGTTGTCCTGAGGCTACTTGATAGAGGTCCAGAAGCTGTTGTAGTTTTTTTATTTCTCTTAGAATGAATGGAAAAATGTAGCACACCATCAGCAAAATGAACGTAGGTACCCCTGTCCTTTAATCATGGGGATGTCATGGATCTTTCCTGTTGTTTTAGCTTCTTTAAGCAGCCTACTGAGATAATCACCCATGATTATTAGTGTTTCTCCAAATTTCGAGGTGGGGCGGGGATAGAGTCTCAAGGATGGCAATTTATTTTTATGGATTTGGAGATGTCATAGGGATGGCTAATAAAATAAAATTAAGACTACCCATGCTTGGCTCGGACTTACTAAGTTTGGGTGAGTCTTGTAACTATGTTGCATACTGTAATGGGCCTAAAATCTCTTAGATGGTCAACATTAGAGACCATGGAAATCAATACTAGTTTGGTTGTGTTCAATTGGTGTACTATTTTCTTATCCCCGTTGTAGTCTACTGAAAACTTGGGGAGAATCAATGATATTATGATAGTGATAAAGATAATTGTCTAAGTTGTCGATTCTAGTCTCCACTCCCAATTCTCCTCATTGTAATCAAATTTCTTATATGAGAAGAGATCCCAATAACTAGTGGGGGTCTAGGAGTGGAGATCTCAATGAGGTCGATGGGTGGTGCCCCTTGTGGGGGTTTGGGGGCAACGCCCCCATCAAGGTCGAGGGGCAATGCCCCTTGTGGGGGTCTGGGAGCAATGCTCCCAATGGGGTCGAGGGGCAGTGCCCCTCATGGGGGTCTAGGGCAGCACCCCTAGTAGAGTTGAGGGGCAGCGCCCTTCGTGGAGATCTAGGGCAGCACCCCTAGTAGAGTCGAGGAGCAATGCCCCTCGCGGGGTCTGAGGGCAATCAAGGGGCAGAGCCTTGCTACCAAGCACAAATTAATGCCTTTGAAACCACACAAACCTTCATGGTGGACGCTATTTTCACAATTTTATCACTTAAGGGAGAAATTATGTATTTGGCACATTTTTGTGAAGAATATTTGCTCTCCAAGTGCTATGTGAGGAAGTGAGGGGCATTCATGCATTTATAGGGAAAAATCGTGAGTTTTTTTTACTATTTTTTCCGTTTTTTTTTGTGTTTATTTCACGTTTCGCATTTTTAATTTATTTGGCTAGTTTTTTTGTCAAATTGTCGAGTTTTTGGCAAGTACCCACCAAAATTTCAGCGAGTTTTTTCCAGAAACTCGGCAAGTCCAAGTGGCGAGTAAACCTTGTGAAAACTTGTTGGCCGTTTGGCTCGGTGACTTGTTGAGTTTTTGGCAATTCTACCATCTATGAATTCATCCATTGTAAAACAACGTACTTGCACATTTTCAAATTTGGAAAAATCATTTCTCATTCCTTAGTTGACCTTGATCCTTTTTGGATTAGTTACACTTGTTGGAGGGCGAGGTGTTATCCTTTTCTCCTTGTATTTTCTATAAATGCAACTTCATTGCACTTATTCTTGATGCACTTCATGAATGGAATTGTTGAATTTTGATCATTGCATAGTTGACTTGTCATTTTTCTTTAAGCAACTAGGTTATCATAAATAATTCTAAGGCATTTGTTCTTAGGTAGATTTTACCATGAGCAAATCTTACAATGTATCAAAGTCAAAGTAGGAGCCATGAATGCCAAAGTTGGCTCATGGAGGGGTGTTGGAGAAATGAGCCACACTTGGGCCATAATAAAGAGACTACCAAATAGCCTCAATCACAAATAGGGCTGGTAGCTTAGTGGTAGAACACCCCCATATTCACATGGGAGGTCCTAGGTTCAAATTTAGCTAGTTCATGAAAATAGCACAATAATATTAAGGGCACACACAAGTATGGGATCCACCACACAATAAACATAGATGCAAATTTGGTGGAATACATAGATTCAGATTTGGTTGGTGATTTAATGTTTTTAAGTCTACATTAGGTTACAACTACTATCTTGGTTCTAGCTCTATATATTGGTTGAGCAAGAAGCCACATCCTATTCTCTATTTTCTATAGAAGCTAAGTATCATGAGGTTGGTAATGCCACCATTGAGTTCTCTTGGCTAGATCCTTACAAAATTTGGTATTCCTTTTTGTTGGCATTTAGTCATCCATTGTGATAGTTAGAGTACCATCTAGATATCAAGGAAGTTACTCCACTATCAGAGGTCCATATGCATTACATCGGAGAGCTCATTTAGGAGTTGGTCATTAGTCTATAAGTTTTTCTTACCTTGGAAGTAGGTTACAAACATTTTCACCTAGCTCTTAATAGAAAGCAAGTATGTTCATTTGTGAGCTTTGCTAGGGATTTGGGAGGCTGTTCCTTTGAAGGGTCTCCCTATTCTTTCCTCTCTTTTCTTTCTCTTCTTTTGGGGCGGCTATTTCTCTTCTTTTGGGGAGGTTATCTCTCTCTTCTTTAAGGGAGACTATTCCTCTTTATGGGGGAAATTTATTTGTACATGGGTACCTAACATGTCATTGGCTTTCTAGGACCCATTTATGCCCATCTAAGTTGCACTTAAGGGGAGGTGCTGATGTATTTACACATTTATTACACCATAGGTTAAACCTACTTAGGTTGAATCATGCTTATGCTTTTTGGAGTGTGAAGTGTCACCATCTTCCATAGAGTTACACTTCCCTTTTTTGGAGAGTGAGGTGTTACCTCATTCTTGGGAGTTATTCTTCTTGGAGGATGAGTTGTCATCCTTTTCTCCTTATATTTTTTATAAATGCAACTTTATTGTATTTATTTTCTACACACTTTATGAATGGAATAGCTGAATTTTGTTCATTGCATATTTGAGTTTATGTCATTTTTCTTTGAACAACTAGGTTATTATAAATAGTTTTAAGGCATTTGTTCTTGGGTAGGTTTTGCCATTAGCAAATCTTACAAAGAGCAAACAAATAACTGAGCAAAAACTACCACAAATTTGTACCAATTTTTCCCTCTTTTTGAAAGTTTGATATCATTTAAATTTCTAATCCAAAACCTAAAAAGTCTTAGTGTGTGCTACTGAGAACAGGGTAGCATTGTGTAAGCCATCCAAATGAGAACTTTAAGAAAACAGAATTTCTTAGATTTTCTTTTAAATCAGACCGCTAACAGTGAAAGATCCACATGATCCTTCCTCACTGCTCTCATTTTTTCATTTTCCATTCCGTCCATTATTGCATCTTCCTGCAAACCAAAAATTAAATTACCTTTTCTTTCTTTAATTTTTATTTTTCTATATTCCATTCTGTTGGGAGGCCATTTGATAATTTTTAACCAAGAAATCCAGAGCCTCTATGGGGAGTTTTGAAAACAATTCATCTCATTTTGTTCTAGGTCTATTCCTCAATTCACTGCTAAATCCATGACTTTGTTTGCTGATATGGTTGATGGAGAATGTTATTCCTATGGCCATTTCAAGGGTCTCCTGAATTACATTGTCAATTTTCCAATTTTTGCATCCACCCTTCTTTATAGCATCTTTTTTAAGCATCGAGTCTCTTTCAAGTTGATATTTTCTGCCATTAGTTCCTTTTTACCAATTATAGTCCTTCTTGGGCTGCTCTTTCTTCAGCTATATTATTGGTGTTCTTCCCCATATTGAAGATATAAATCAGAAGTGGATGCTGTTCATCATTCCTGATTGCTCCTTTTGCTTTTCCTGGATTATTTTTGGAGTTCTCATCAAAATTGAGTCTCAGATACTCTGATTTTGGTTTTTTCCATTTCCCTTTAGGCTTATTTCATCTCTTCCTACTAATCCCATTATTACCATTATCAGGGACCTTAATAATCCTCTACTTCTTCAGAAGATTCTCTTCTTAGTTCGGATTCATTTCAATTTGATTTCCAGGTATATATCAATTGTGAAATGCCTGATTCTATTTTCTCCATTCTCAGTATACTTTATTTTCTGCTTCAAAAATACCAGCATTTCTTTCCAATCAAAGATCCCATGTGATGATTCTTGGGGCTGATATCTGAATCCTTTTAAGCATTTCACTTCTACACTTGTGTGCCCATGCTATCATTGATTGCTTTACACTTCTTGCACCAACCAAACTTAGATTTAATTTTAGATAAATGATACCATGCTTGATTCTTTCTCTTCTTTGCAAGTTGGCGGCCCTGGAACCCTCTGTGTTTCATAGCCTTGTAGTGTAAAGAATTTTTCAAATTGCCAATCATAGGAATGCATCATCATTAGTTAGATTATTTTTCAACCAAAATTTTCTGGAAAATCTTCCCCCCTCTTTGGCTTTTATAAGTTCATTGTAGCTCCCTTAACTCTTATATTACCTGATATCTAGTTATCCCACATCAATATATCTAGACCTGGAATATTTGTTAGGATTTAACTATAGAAATTTTCTCAAAATTTCAAATTTTTCCTTTTGCATACATCTTGGCCACAAGCTTTTCCATCTCCTAGTGTTTTTATTTTCCTATATAATCTTTAACCTTTAGGGTACCATACACAGCGGCAACCCTTAGAATAGTAGGGGAGCCCCATGAACACCCGGGAAATGGGCCAGCAGAGGGGTAAGTCCTCAACCGCCTGCCCCCCACCACTGGAACTCCCCTACTCTCCCCCACATGAACTGCAGGGGAATGGGCAGCTTGACTTGCAAAAATCTCCAAATCTGCAAACTCTTCCATCCTTTCTAGATGCTTCTTGCCAACCCATTTTTCATCCCAGAAAAGAGCTTTGTTCCCTTCTCTTATATTCCAACTTAGGTTCTTAGATGTGAGGGCAATGCATTTTTTCTCATAAAATTCCATACTTGTGAGTTAGCTGGTAGGGGAGTATGAGTGAATAATACTGAGGTCTTTGTGCTGTCTAGGTAGTTTCCTGTAGTTATTCTGCTCCATAATGTGTCACCTTGTATATTCTCCATGCCAATTTGAGTCGTTAAGCCAAATTCATTGCTGTCATGTATCTTGAATCTTGATCCCAAGCCACTCTTTTCCAATGGAAGTTAGAATTTGCTTCATGCTATTAAGAGATTCTTTGTTTTTTTCTTCTTTTTGTTCCATCCACAGGAAATATTTATGCAGTCTTTTGATTGACTCTACCATCTTTCCTGGAGCTTAGAACAAAGACGTCATGTAGATGAGGATTGCCTGAAGTCAAGCTCTTGAAAGTTGGAAATTTTCCTACAATAGTTAGCTGCTTCCCTTTTCCATGTTGAAAGTTTGGTTTGAATTCTTTCCATTGCTAATTTCCAACTGTCTTTATGCATTCTACCTTCAAAAAGAAGCATGCCCAAGTATGTGATAGGCAAATTGGCCTTTGCAAAACCCAAAATTCTGCTTATCTTTTGCTACATTTCATCTGGGACTTTGAAGAAGCAGAATTTTTATGTATTCTTGTTTTCAATCTGTCCTGCTGCTCTTTTATATTTTTCCATAACTTAATGTTGATATTTTTGCTTCTTCCTAAGTTGGTTTTCATGCCATAAAAGCTTCATCTACAAATTGGAGATGGAACTATTGCAGAAGTAACAATCAGCCCTTGGATCATTTCCAAAAAGAGGAAATCTTATAAAAGAACATTTGAAAAAAGAAACTCCTAGCTTTAACTCTAACATGCAAACGAGTCCCGCCAATACCTCACACCCTCAAAAAGAGTACAAATAAACTAGCTCACTCTCAATTGAAATTACAATCAACAATTTGGCATTTACATAGAGCAAGAGAAAGGGGAAGAAGAAGAGGAAGAGTCTCTATCCACTTCAATCATCTTCATCAATCATCATTTATCAAGCCTTCAAGTTAAAGTTAAGACTTCACACTCAAATCTTTCACTTTGTTAGAGTTTCAAAATGCCCTTTTTTTGTTTTAAGGTTACAAATTTAATATTTATATATGCAAGTTCTTTTTTTTTTTAAGGGGTAAACACTCTTTTTGTTAAGGGGTAAACGCTTTTGACCTAGAGCTATGAGCCGGTGAGGTCACAAACGAAGGACCTTATCCCCAGTGTAAACACTCAACAACAACACCCTAGTGGGGTTTGAACCTTGATGGCAAAAGCAACAACACAACTTAACCATCACACTATGCCACAATTGGCATATATGCAAGTTCTTACTAGGGTTTATAATTTATTTTTTTTGGTTTTATTATTTAAAGTTTATTTGCATAATTAACAAGATAGCTGATTTATATAACTTTTGTGTATTCTTTTCTTCCACCCTTGTTAGAAATCCATTTTTAGTTTTAAACTTTTAACTATTTCGTTTTTTATTTTTAGATTTTCTAATTTTAACTAATTTAGTTTTAGTTTTGTTACTCAAATGGTCAAATTAGGATTGTATCTTTTCTGTACCCTTTGTTTGCTTGTGTGCTTGGCTCAACTTGAAGTATGAAAAAGAAAAGTGAAATCTTTTTTGACAAACTAGTTGATTAAAATTTATTAGTAATGATTATTGATTTTTTATTTTACTATTAGGCTAATCAATTATCAAATAAAATGACTCAAGGTTGAATGAAGAAGGATTTTAAATTTTGTGTATCCTTTGCTTTTGCACTTTGTGTGATCTGATGTAAGAAAAACTAAAGAAAATCCTTATGTTTTGAGCCTTTGCATTAAATTTATGTTGTAAATTTAAATCATTAATTTCATTTCTTGTAATGTCACTATGAGTTATTATAGCATAAGTGACAATGAGGAGGTTGGGAATCCAAAGATGAGGTAGATGATACCATTGGGAAATTCTTCTTTGCAAATGACATTCTATTCCATGTTGCCCTCTCTCCTTATTTTAAGGAGGCCATATCTAATGTGGCAGAAGTAGGACCCTCCTATGTGCCATTGAGGGAGACGAAACTGACCACCATCTTGGATAAGAAGTATTCTAAGAAAAACATTCTTATGCAGAAAGTGAAGGCCACATGGTTTACAAGTTGCAATATTATCATGGATGGTTGGATGAACATTAGACATTTTCTACTCATCAATATTATGGTGATGGGTAGAGGCATTTCTTCCCTAGGGTTGTTGATTGTTTGGGCTAGTGTTAGGATGTGGAGTTTTAGTTTCACATCCTTAGAGATGCTATTGAGGAGGTTGGCCTTGAGAATGTAGTATAGGTCACAACAAATGTGGTCTATTTGTGTAGAAGGGGAAGTTGGTTGAAGTTGCTTACAAACATATTCTTTGGACCCCTTGTGTGCATGCCATAAAGAATGCAGTAAAGGAAATGGAAGAAATTAACTAGATTAAACAGTTAATACTCAATGTGAGAGATGTGCAGATGTTTATCGACAATCACCACACATTGCATGCAATATTTCAAACCTTGTCCAAGAAGGGATTTCTTGAACAGTTTGAGACCAAAATACCTCTTGGAGAGGATGATTGTGTTGCAAAGGCCCTTGCAACTAATGGTCATGACAAAAATGCAATGGTTTGGACAATTCCAAGTTAGAGTAAGGAAGTGGGTGAAGAAAGTGGTCAATAGCAACACTTTTTGGGTTGATTCCATATACATCATCTCCATTATATCCCTAGTTTTCCTAGTGATCAAATATATAGAATCTAATGCACCGAGCCTTGGGGAGGTTTATGAGATAATTGATAGCATGCTTGGCCAAATTAAAGCCATTGTACAAAAGAAAGACTCCACCTTGTTTTGTAATGACTACATTTAGCCAATCATTCAACGAAGGTGGGAGAAGCTCAACACTCCCTTGCACATGACTGCATATGCATTGAGCCCAAAGTGGTATATGCAAATGCTTGATAGAGTTGTCCCTATGGAAAATATTGAGGTAAAAAGGTTTCATGAATGCAATTCTAAAGATGTATAATGCAAAGGTGGCCACTACCATTTGTCATGAGTGGATCAAATTTGCAACAGTTAAGGGCTGTGCAAAAGAGACAAAGTTGGATATGGAGACTATGGCTTAGGATGACCTAATACTATGGTGGACTATGCATGGGCCTCATTCATTGACAATCACACTAGCCATTTTTTCTTAGGTTTCTAATTCCTTTGTTGTTGAAAGGAACTAGTCTACATTCAACGTTATCCACTCTATCAAAAGGAGTAGGCTTATCTCTATGTTCATGGTGTCTTTCATCTCATAGATTGCAACATGCTTATATACAAAGAGATTCCAGCAACACAGTAGGATTTAGACTTAGAGGAGCCGACATGTATTGAGGAGGATCAAGATGCACAACAACTAGATGGGTACAATAGTTCTAGGAATGAGGAGTTTTCTATTTGATTAGACCACAGAGACATTGGCCCATTGTACTTGAACATAATCATCACATTGAATATAAAAATATATTAATATTCACGTATCAAAAAAATTAATATATTGATATTTGGAATTTTCAATACACTGTTCAATTGATTCACGTAGTTTATAGTTTAACTTTACATAAAAGAGTAGAGATTTAGATAAAGAACAATTTCTTATATATTTATTTTTGTAACTAATTTTTCAAGCACTTTAAGTTTATTATATTTGCACCACTATCCCATTGCCATAGACCTCCCATCCTCGAAACCCATCCCTAAGTCCCCCTAAACTCAAATTCTGTGGAACACTAATTATTATCTATTTCTTTTCCACCTGGTATTTTGAACCCCCTTATTCTAATTATGTTCCTTCATGCTATTGTGGATATGTGGGAGAATTTGGTGTTTTGATTTCTTTTCAGCTATTTCAATCCTCATTTTTCTTCCAAAAGATTTCCTCCACCTGGAGTAATCTTTCCAAGTCTTCCTATTATTTCTTTTCCTTTTGATAAGTTTTTTATGTCATTCCTTTTTCTTTTTAATCTAATTGTATCCTGAATTTCTTGCAAAACTCTTTCCACTTCTTTTTTTTGAAATAGGTGACCAGAAGTTTGTTTATTCTAGCTAATAGTTGTGCCCCAAGCAACTTTGATGGGGTGGATACCCCTTAGTCCTTGGCTCTTAGCCAAAAGAAGTTGACTATTTGTGCAACTTAGACTTGTGCTTACTACTCTTGATACTAATGGATTGTAAAAATGATTTGAAAAAGTCATAGAACTTCTCAAAATAAAGAAAAAAGTCTGTTTATTCCATTCCTTTGCTTCATTCTTTACAGTTTATAGTATTTGAACTAGCTCATATCATTTTGATCCTTGCTTTTCCGCATATGACTAGGTTTTCAAATTTTCTGTAAGTATGGATCTAGTGCCTACATCATTTCAAACTTAGAAGTAATTCTTGTCAACTTATTATCTTATTTGATAAGAGTTTGATTGACCCATGATTTGACCTTGGATTCAACAAATTAAAGGCTCAATGCTTTTCTCCTGAATTATCCATTCCTAAGCTAAGTAAACATTTGTCAATCTTTCTAAAATAAATTAATTTCCATGTCTTCTATTGCTACATTTAAATCACCTTTTTGGCTCTGGATCCTATATATTCCATCCATTGCAGAAATGGTTAATGTTGATGTGTTTTTCGTGACCGCACCAACACAAAATAAAGTTACCAACGGCGATTCTATCCTCTCTTGAACAAAATCTCCTGCATGCTAAGATTGCTAGAAAGATCATGCATTCAACTCCAAGGTTCCTTCATGCGATGGATAGTCTCAGTTGGATCGATGTGATTTGCTGGTATTTCAAGGGGACTTACGAAATTGTCCAACAGCAGAGAAAGGAATTTGAATGCTCGAAAGGTTTGTCAATAAAGCTCTTGTTTCGTAAACTAACCAAAAAGTACTGAATTTAAATGAGTGTAGGGATAGAAGATGCTATGGACTAATCTACGCATGGGACGTGGAGATCAATTTTCACAAGCCTCAACCAGATTCTGCTTTGCCTCACTTCAGACAGCTTCCACAGAACTGGTGCAATCTTCAGAGGAGTAACCAAAGGTATTTAGACCATAATTCAACACGAAGACATCATCACAACGACGCATACCAACAGGTGAATCACAAACGAAGTTAAGTCCGCAATGTTCTAGTTGACCATGCAAGGCGAACTCACCATCAGTGAGCCCACTAGTGGTATGGATAGACAAAGTTTGCTCAAATTGAATACCACATTCCACAATTACTAGCATTTACTTGCATGAAATGAAATTTATTCTACTTTAAGATCCTACTCGAATCAGAAGGACGAAGAAACCTTGCTAGCTACTCACAACAAAAGACGAGATCATCATCAATGAAAACTCTTTTTATTGAGAGAGTGTTCACAACAATTTCTTACAAAGCTTTCAAAGGAAAAACTTTCCTTCTTCAAACTACACTATCGATCTACGCTATGCTACATCTAAGTTGTCTCTCTATCTTCCTATCTCTACTCTAATCTCTACTGTCTAATTAGGTACAAATGAGGGGGGATGCCCCTTTTATAGATGGCCCAGTCCAATGGATGACTCAGATTCAATTACAATGAAGGGCTCAGATTGAGCCATATAAGCCCTGACCCTAAAAACTGCTACCAAGAAGAGGGGTAATAAATGAGCAATTAATGTCCACCATCTTCTAGAAGATTCTTGTTTGTAAACACGTTCACACTGTTCCTTTTCTGACTGCAAACTGGATGAGTCTGGTCACCACTGTTTCAATTTCTTGGACTGGTACGACATGCACGTTCTCAATTTGAAACTTCAAGGCTGTAAATTTTTAACTTGTTTGATGGTGATTTTCCTCCCTGCCACTGCATCTTGAGTTGTATGAAGCATGTTGGAGAACATCTTTTGGGTCATCGAAGGATTTTACACTTAAGGAGAACTTCTTTACTTTGTTCTTCAATCTATCAAGATGGCAGTCTCCAACGCTTGGACCTTCATCTTTTCCTCCGTCTTGAACTTGAAAGACTTTCTTGTCCTGGATTCAATCATTCCTCCTTGCCACTCGCTTGACCGTGTTGGGTGCAACACTTAGCCATTTCTGATAACATCTCCCTTCACGGTTTGGGTGTAACTGAGATTTTGTGGAGGAGCCCGAAACACATAACTTTATCTCCTTTCAAGGTTGTAATATCATCCTGGATTACTTGTTTCATTGCTTCAAGTCGTCGTGCTCTGGCCCCGACGTTCATCCTGCAAAACAAACAAAGAGAAGGACATCAAAACACTTTACAATATAAAAATTCACTTTACTCACCTGATATCCATGTTCTGATCTCCAAGGTCTGAGTGATCAAGTTCATCCTTTTCTCTAGCCAACTTTGCTTTCTTCATGATTTTTCATCATCTGTTGGCTGGGCGTACAACACCTGTGCTTCATATTTCAATGCCTTAGACAAATTTCCAACCCATCTGCCTTTGAAATGATTTAATTCCTCTAGAAAATTTCATCAACCAGGCGCCCGAGTAAAATCTCCATCTTCAAGTCTCTGGTAGGGCGTGAAGAATTTCAAAATCATCTCCTTGTCGAAGATATCCACTACCCAGAAGGAAATTCTCTTCAGAAAACACCAAATTCATGGGTCTACAAACGAAGGGGTTCATTTAATTTTTGAATTTTAACCTTAGAAAAATATTTTTCCATCAAATTTATTCTCGTTCTTCATCTCTAGGCGTATTTTCTTGCTTGGCCTTGAAAAGCTTCAATCTCATGGAGCTGGAGTATTCTGACTCATCCTTGCCAATTTTATCCATGCCTTAACAAATTTCATCATCCCCTGTCAAGCTTAGGCGTATTTCTCTAGAGGTGGAATAAATTTCAACACTTAGAAATTTTTTTAAGTCCCATCACCAACATGGGTGCATATAGGGGGTCAAGGAGGAAATTTTGAATTTTGTCTTTGATATATTTTTTCTCCATTCATTCTCCAGTGAGGCGCATATAGCATGTCAAGGTGAAAGAGTAATCAACACTTAGAATATTTTCACATAGCTAACATATTCAATATCCTTGGGCGCATTTTACATGTTGAAGAGGAATTAACGCCTAGCATAAGTCTTAACCTCACCCTGCACTTGGGCGCATTCAAGGGGTCAAGGAGGAAGTCAACCCTTTTTGTCCTTTTCCTAGCTCACTTGGGCGCATTTAGCATGTCTAGCAAGAATAACTCAACGCCTTGGTAACTTTTTCTTCACACTTCTAGAGATGGGCGCATTTAGGGGGGTAGAGGTGGAATTTTATCAACACTTATAAACTTTTTATCCACCTAGCATCTTGGAGATGGGCGCATTTCGTGACCCCACCAGGAATATCCAACACTTAGACAATTTTTCAAAAGCCAACACCTTCAACATGTTTGGATGCATTTGGGGGTAGAAGCGGGAACTTATCAATGACTTAGAAAATTTTCCATCACCACTTAGCAAGTTGGGCGCATTTGAGGGTAGGAGGAGGAACTTCAACACTTAGAATTTTATCACCTTCTCAAGCTAAGGGCGCATTTTGGGGGTCCTATAGGAAGTTTGACACTTAGAATTTTTTCCATCACCTTCTCAAGCTGAGGGCGCATTTTGGGGGTCCTACAGGAATAACTCATGCCTTGCCTTAGAAAAATTTTCATTGCTTCTACTAGCTTGAGGGTACATTTGGGGTAGGGAGCAGGAATTTCAACACTTGAAACTTTTTCATCCTCCTGCCAGTCTCTTCTTGGGCTCATTTCATAGGGGGTGAAGGAAGTTTCTCAGACTTAGGCATTTTTCTGGCTTGCTCGCTCCTGTTTGACTATATTTAGTAAGCCCTCTGATTTTCATACCTCTGAAGCTTGGATTGATCTGAAATTTCAACCACAGGATCTTAATGACCAAGTTGATCTGTTCACACTGCCATCTCGTGCTGACTTGCTATTTATAGCTTGTTTCAGAAGTGCCTTACTATAAATAGTAAGTTCTCAGATTGCCTTCAAATTTTACCAGTGGATAGCTCAAAAGATACTGATTGCAATGGGATACACTGGTTTTTGAAAATTCTAGTGTTTGACCCCTCATTTTGGGTCCCGAAGCTGGAAACCCTAATCTGACCTGCATGTCGATCAAATGACCTCCGTTTGACCCTGTTTCTATTGCATGTCAGTCAGTTTGTGATACTGAAGTGCTGGGGGGGCCTGTCAGAGTGGATCTGCTAAAAATAGTAAGTTCCCGAAAAAGTGACCAACTCTGTTTGCATGTCACATCACTACGTAGCTCTTGAAAAACCCATAAAGAATAACCTAACATGCGTTGAAAAGTCTTGCATGCAAACCCTAAAAATAGCCTTTGAAGACGGCTCTTGGAAAACCTCATGATCCTGGTTTGCATGTTATACCACTGCGAAGCTTTCGAAAAACCCACAAAGAATATCTAGACATGCGTAGAAAATTCCAACATGCAAACCCTAAAAATAGCCTTTGAAGGCTGAGTGCTGAAAGTTCTCATCTCATCTTGCATGTTATATCATCGCGTGGGTTTCTGAAAACCTAGAAATATTCCTCAGACATGCACTAAAAAACTTCGCATGTAAACCCTAAAATCAACTCCTAAAGGTGAACTTGCTAAAAATAGAAAGTTGTCCGTTCCAGCTCAAATTTTGCAGACAAGCAGTTTGACGTGCTCTAGATGCAATGCAACGATTGGAATTTCAGAGGTGCCGAGAAAATGTCCCAAATTAGGCACTTACTAAAAATAGTAAGTTGTCAGAACTCGATGAAATTTTGCTGGGGACCTGCTGGAAGCATGTTGACTGTATTGCCAACCTCAGATTTCAATTTATTCACTCCATTTGACTTCAAACTGGCCAAAAGATAGCAAACCCTAATTCTCAGACTTAGCCAAAATTTCACGTTTAAGCTCAAAGACGGGCACACCCCGGAAAGACAGACAGTAGAAAAGAGACAGAAAGAGAGAGAGACAAAACCAAAGCCAAAAGACTAGAATGGAGCAAAAATTAGGGGGTCCCCATTTTGAATGGGGTGATGTGTGAAAAGGTCACAACAGTTAAAACTTAAAATTGGACAGGATGGACCTTGGTCAAACCCATAGTTTGGGGCTGTACATGAGACCTACCCAAGGCATACCTAGAGGGGGATTAATACCCATTAAGAACATACTATTACTCAGGGGACAACCAAAAATAGGTAACATATCAAAAACTTGTTTTTCAATGAAAAAGATAAAAAGGGAAAAAGCCTAAATGAACCCAAAACCTAACTACCATACTAACCAGTGAATATTGCTGTATTTTAACATATGTATACCTTTTTGATATATATTTAACATTTGACATTGGATTATCAATTATCTGCTATGTTTTGCATTTGATATTGCATATTTTGTGCAAATTATGGCTATATATATTATTGATGTGCCCTGTTGTACCAAAGCTGGGGCAAAAAAAATAGTGAACTACCATTACCCAAACCCCAAAAGTATACCCACTTATGTACCCAAGCTGGGAACTTAGTTATGTCATGTCCCCGATTTCATCCAAAGAAATAATTGAAGACCAAAATGAATTTTCTAGGGCAATTGGACAACATCATCAAATTCCTTGTATTTATGCGGTCAAGAGGAAATTAACACATAATTTAATTGAGGCCTTATTTACCCTAGTCAAATTTTCAAAGGAGAAATTAATTGGTCTCAAGGCATTAATTATCATTTGGGCACCCTTGGAGAAGTTTGCAAAAAAGAATAAAAAGACATCCTCAATCCATAAGGTTGTCCTCCTTTGCAAAGGAGAGTTAGCTTTCACCTTGAGCGCCCATCTTGGAATAATAACACTGGTCGGCCAGCCCAAGACTATTTACACAATCATCAAGGGATTTTTAAATAATAAATATTAATATTTATCTTCTATTTTGGGCGCCATAATGAGGAGCATGGAGTAGGTCGGCCTAGGAAGGTTTAGCATTGGAAGTGGCTATATAAACAAGATAAATGAAGAGCGTTGGGGGGATCATTCAACATTCGGTTTTTATTCCATTATGGAGCAGACCAGCAGAAGGATGAAAACCCTTATGCTAGGAAGGTGAATTGGACAGAAACTCAATTCATTGATGGGAAGGCTTCATTACGGAGGCCTAATTGGACTTCAACGGCAATTTAGGAGCAGATTGTATATGCAGATCTGAGATAAGTTTAGGTGCAGCTCTTAGGGTTTGATATTCCATTCATTGTTCACGTTGCAAGTACTTTCAGACTCATCTATACTGTGAAATCTGGTTTGTGTGGGTTGTCACACCTGTTTAGACATGTTGTGATCACATTCCATATTGCTACTGTTTGGTAATGTTCATAATTTGCATCTGCTGGGTGAATTTGTCATCTTCAGATCTAGGGCAGAGTTGTTACAGTTTGTTACACTCAGATTTAGGGCAGAATCATATTCAGTTCTATTGGTTGAATTCATTGCTGAATCTCCCAGGCGAAATAAGGTCGTGCTGGCACATTTTCTTTGGGAAAAGTATACTTATCTTCTGCTTTGCATCAGTCCCCAGAAGTGCAGAAACTAGGGCTTACTGTAACTTAACAGCAATCATTGTGAGACAGAAACTCATGTTGTGAATGCATATTTGGCATAGGAGGCTTGGCATTATTGATATTGTTATTGTTTCCATTTTGATCCATGAATGAAAATGTTATTGTGAATGGTGAATGTGTATATATCTGCTGTTTGTACCCGTCTACATATTCAGATTTTGCATTGGAATATCAGAATTTGGGTTCGAGGCTAACATTGTGGTCAGATTTGAAGCTATCCCGATTTGGGGATATTACAAGTTATGCAGGAGTATCTTGGGATTGGGCAATTGGATCAACAAAAAAAATTATTTCTCATATTTGCAATTTCCTAGGTTTGTTGGTGAATAATGGCCCATGTCTACCATGGGAGGCAGACTTCTCTAGGCCTCTCATGTGTAGAATATATATTTTCTTGTAAATTGACCCCTCATGAATTTGGACACTCTATTTGGACCCCTGAAGAGGAATCTTGGACTTCACACCACTTGAACCACCTTATAAGATTTATGATGCACTCATAATGTGGGGCAGGGGGATTACTGTGACACCTCATTAAGTGGGAGTTACACTGGAAGGCATCTATGAAACCTCATTAAGTGGGGAGATACTTGTAAAGCATTTATGATGCATCATAGAGTTGGGGGTTACATCGTTAGAATGTCTTCGACTTTTCCATGATGATCTATAAAGAGGGTTGCACCATTTTGGAGGAATTGCATGAGGGGAATTTGGAAATCAATGATTTTTTTGTAACTCCTCTTGGGAATCATGTCCTCATGTGACCAATTAGGTTGCATGTTCCTCATGTGACCAATTAGGTTGCATGTGGGTTTCTTTATGGTGGAATGCAACTCTTGGTTGGAGGATTACAAATAGGGGCATCTGAGTTTTGGAGGGATAGGAGTCTTTTCCTCCATTTTTGTTTGTAATGCAGGATAGTTGATTGTTTGCAGGGAAGCTTGGAGTTTTGTTTTTGTTTTCAGGAAACTTGGGGTTTAGGTTGTTTGTAGGGGTTTGGGATTGTTGTTTTCACAGGGGAGACTGCTGAAGTTTCTGTAGTTTTAAAGTGCATGTAAAATTCCTTTTGTTTAGGAATGAATCAAGTCTATTGCTGAATGAAACCTTATCTATGGGATTCCAATTTGTGGATGTTGTTGCGCATATTAGTGTTGTTGAAATCATTATGCATCTCCTTTTGATGTTGGCTGCAAGGACAAGGTTGCCATTCATTTATCTCCCTATACTTGATTGCATCATTTAGGTTGTCCTTGATATTTCTTCCACATCTTCTTTTGCAGCCCTTGCTTTCCTCTGTTTACCTGTCATCCTTATGCTCTTATGTAAAGACAGCCTTCTCGGGGAATACCATTTTAGGGGGAGGTGATGACATCTTCCCCTCTTTTTCCACAGCTAGAGCCTTTCTTTTTCTGATATTCATTCCTTTTTTATCTTGCCATATTTAGAAAACTTATCTTTCTTTCATATGTGCGTATATATATATATATATATATATATATATATATATATATAAAATATATGTATGTAATAGTTTAAAGTAATCCTCATGTATGTGTTTAATAAAATTCTCTTATGAACTACTATTTGTTAGTGCCTGTTGAATTTGTTTCTGCTCAAGTCTAAACTCTAGATATTTGTTG
This sequence comes from Sequoia sempervirens, assembly GCA_007258455.2. Lineage (NCBI taxonomy): Eukaryota > Viridiplantae > Streptophyta > Pinopsida > Cupressales > Cupressaceae > Sequoia > Sequoia sempervirens. Next base: position 657,454,901 of record VDFB02000003.1, on the reverse strand, counting down.
AAACTAAGATGCAATACATTCTCCTGTAGCTGTTTTAAGAATGTAATGCTTATTTTTTAAATTGACATTATGGTTTGGAATTTCTTAGTTGGAACTTGTTAATGCAATTCATGCTAAAACTAAAATTGAGGAATGCTGTCAGAACTGAGTACCCTGAATTCCTTAAGAGTTTGCGAATGATTTCAAAATTTCAAATATATCATACAGTCCAAATGAGTAGTGGAATTTTTTTTTTTTTTTTGTAATCTCAAAGATCATTCCCATATAACATTATCCAGAAATTCATCCTTTTCTGTTCATTATTGAATTGAAGGCATCGATAGTTGAGGCAAAAGCTGTGCCAGTCTTATTACGTATTCTACAAAGAAACCCAGCAGTAAATGGAGGACCAGTACAGCTTCTTTGGGAGCTATCCAAGAGTGAGTCTGGGAGGAAGGCAATTTTGGATGAGAAGGCATCTGTTGTTGTGGTGGCCAGTGCTTTCAACTTGTGTACCAGTGACCAGAAGGTTCAAGCAGAGCAGCTTTTGTACAATCTTTGTGAGCATGACAGTACAGCTGTCATACAAGCAGCCACTTCAGGAGTTTTTGGACCATTAGTTCAGAAACTAGCATCTGGTAGGATTCTTAAAAATGCATTCTCAATGTGGAATTCACTCGTTAAAATTTGGCAGTTTGTTTACTTGTTGACATATCTTCATCATGTTTGCAAGTTGCATAAATGAAACAGCATTCAATGCCTCGTCATTTTTTATTTTTCTCATATAGAAAATTTGACTGGATGTTGGATTTCATTTTTATTATGGTATGTGACATGGGAATTACTAGTGGCAGGTGATGAAGATTTGCAGCTAAAGATGGCAGATACTATCTGTACTCTTAATGCCAATGAAAAGAGTATGCAATCTCTTGTGGGTGCTGGTGTCATTCAACCTTTGCTGAACCTTCTGCAGCATGGTACAGAAGCTTGTAAACTAAAAGCTGCAAAAGCATTTGAGCTGCTCTCCAGTTCTGATGATAACAAAATTGCCATTGCAAAATCTGGCAGCTTGTCTGTTCTTGTCAAAGCACTTACATCTCCATTTCGTGACATTGTTACTTTAGTTCTGGCCACTCTTGCAAACCTAGCAACAGAAAAGCAAATTGCTGCTGAAATTGAACACGAGGGAGCTGTTTCACAGTTAATTAGGATGTTCACATGGGAGGACATTAGCATACATGAAAATGCATTGAGAACTCTAGATCACATGGCCAAGGACAATCGTATGGTCCGCCAATCTATAGCACATTCAAAGGCAGTTCCTAAATTTTATAGCTTACTTCAAAATGAGAAAATTTCTTCCTCATGCAAGACAAGCATCCTAAATCTTGTCTCATATCTTGCGGAAGATCATAGTACTCGGTCAGCAATTGTAAATCCAAGAGACATAGTCAAATTTTTTGTTCGGCTTCTCAAAGGTCAATCTTCAGACGAGAGGGAAGCTGTTTTGGCTATTCTATCTGCAATGGCAAAAATGGAGGAAACAAAGCATATGATGGTTTTGGAAGAATCTCTGCTGCAAACATCAGTGGAGTGCTTGAAATCAGATCGCCTAAAGATAAAAGAGTGTGCTGTAGTAATTCTCTCAAAGCTGACTGATCCAAATCTTGTAGACAAAACTGTCCAGTTGAATCTGGCAAGATTGGGCGTGATTCCTCTTCTGATTGATGTCTTGAAGAATGATTCAGAACGTGCAAAACAACATGCTGCTGTTATACTTGGGCAGTTATCCATGCAAACACCTAATTTAACAGAAAAGCAGTCGCTTATCAAGAAGTTGCTTGCAAAGCTTGGATTTGCAAAGTATAAAACCTGCAAAGTTCATGCTGGCAAGTGTAGCTCAAAAGGAACACTTTGTCTAGTTGAATCTGAAGCTGTTCCTCAACTAATTGGTTTGATCAATGATGGTCGGAATCGAAGTGCACAGAGAGCAATTGAAGCTTTACTCACTCTAGTCAAGGGTAGTGAGAATATGGAGAAGGGCATTGATTATCTTGTGAAAAATGACATAATTTACCCACTCGTTCATATTATAGGAAATAATGAAAATTCAACTGAAAAAGCAGTGATGATGTTGGAAAGAATATTTAAATGCCAGAAATATAGACACCCAAGATATGCAAATTTGGCTAAGCAGGCATTATACACAACCATGGCAACAGGAAATACAGATACTCGCAAGGCTGCAGCCACAGCATTGATGCATCTTGGAATGGTGCCAAAGAGTTCAACATATGCACACACCGGATAAACATATGCATGGCATAAATTGTTTGTGTTATTGTACATTTGTTCCACCTGAAAGTTTTGAACAGATTGGCAGACTTTGTCCGTTCATTGCAAATCATGTATCATATCTGTCTGGTACCATTCTTATCTGCTGCACCATAGTAACTTGACTCCATATTCTAAGAGTTTGTGAAGTCCCTTGTAGTAATAAGAGTTCAATCTCAAATGTATGAGATCTCTATTCTTCTGGGAGAGAAATAGGGGAAGAATAATCTGGTTGGGAGGAATTTAACATCCTTCTTCTGTCTAAGGCTGAAATGAAGATGTACATGACTCCTTCAAATTACTTCATATGGAGCCTGCCACGACAGAACATGGTCCAGTGCATAAACTCTTCATTTCAGGTTGTCAAAACTTGAGAAATTGACTGTCTTCCAGTTGTCAGCTTTGCCATGTTTGAACTTTAGAAACATATTCTTTATTTGCATGGCTCCAACAGCCAGAGTCAATTTGTTTTGTTTTTGACATTCTGATTATTGTGGAAACCTTGAATATTGTTGGAATTATGAAAGGTTCTTTCAAAAAATGTGTTCTTTGAGGATAAAGTTGCTGCTGTGTTGTCAAGTACTTGTCATTCCAGATAGTAATTAGAAGAGATTCAGGTTGACCATGGAATTTGGAAGAAATTCAGGATGATCTAAAAGAGCATTTACTCTGTAAGTCAATCTTTCGATGCATATAAAATCATATCATGTAGTGAATGTTGATGTGGAGAAGTTTAACCTAATGATAAGGGCTCTGGGGTTGGTTGAGTTTTGCATAAATTGTATGCTACACTTTGTTCAAAAGTCAATGACTCCGAGGAACAATCTCATCTTTGTTTTCAGATATTGACCTATGGAAAAACATCTCAAATGTATTATCATCAAGCACCAATTCCAATATAACCTTCTGTGCCTAACATTCCCATGGATGAGTAATTTCAATCCAAATTCTCTATATTTTTGTTAAACATTAATGCGAATCTAATGCTCCAAAATTGATTTATTATCTATAACCTTGTGTGCCTAACATTTCCATAGATACTTGCTATTTTGGCTGCTGGGAAATTGAAAAGAGAAGAAATTCAAAGGCCATTTTCTGTGATTGTTCATTATGGTATCATTATATGATCCTTTTATAAAGGGGGATTAAGTTTCATTCTGGAATGAAGTAATTCTGGCATGGTTGAACTAGTAGGTATAATTTCGAGAGAGCATGTGGCAGGGTGAAAACATTTAAAACTCTGTGGCAGGAGCGTCAGTTTTCCTTTGTAGATAAATTATTACTAATATACCGGGGAGGCAGGTATGGATATGGCTGATGGGAGGATAGTGAATCTTTGTATTACACAAAAAATTGACATTAAAGTTTATTAAAGAATATGAAGCACTTAAAAGTAGTTTGCTTTCACAGTTTTATTGGGAGATAGTAAATTTCTTACTTAGTAAACACAAATTTGATAAATTGCCAGTGCAATTTATGAATGAATTATTGTTGATCACCTGATATAGTTTGGATATTAATGCTTAGCATTCAGAGAGGTGCTCTTATATGATTGAATTTTATTGTTGTGCAATGTACAATTCACCAACTCAAAAGAAAAATTTGATTGCATCTGCTGGTATCCTATTCCTTTCTGCACCTTTACATAGGCTTAGTGACTTAAGTGACAAATGGGTAGTGTACTAGCAGTTATATACTTATTAAATCTGACTGTTGAGAGTTGCGTTTGCACTTGAATCATAGTATCAAACGACCCTTGGCCACCTACAGAAGAAACATGATCTAGACAAATACAAATTTCTGAATATATTCTCAGGAAATCTTTTAATTGTGTCTGTTTGAGGTCTAAAGAAGCTAATCCTAATGAATTTTGTTGTGTTTCAATCTTGAACACCAGATTTCCGATCATAATATCATGCGATTGTAATAAATACCTGTATTCTATGCTTGGTTATATCTATTTTAATCTTTAGTAAGCCAGTGGTATAGGTCCTTAATGATTGTTTTCTTTAATATATTCATATGTATATCTAAAACAGGCAGAGAATGTTACCTATGGAGTTCATCTGATATTAGCTTTGCTTGGTTATATCTAGGCTCAGGGTTGGTGCTTGTTTATGTAACATGATATACATTAAGAAGGTGACTAAATGTTTATTTGCCATGAAGAAACAGGCCAAATATTATAATTTATATTCAAATGTATTGTCATTTGCTTTTTCTCTTTGCCTCTATTTGTAAGCATTGTGCATTGGATGCCTAAGTTCTAATGCATTTCTTACCACATTTCTGAAGATATCCCCTTCTATTATCCTAGCCTGTTCTATAATATTTCTTTTTGGCCCAAAATAGCTGGGGTAAAGGAAGTTTCAGACCCTTAGAAAAGAAGGGATTTAGTATTTAACACTCAAAACCCCAAGCCAGTCTGTATTTACTCATTGATGGTTCCTATAGAACAAGTATCTTGCAAAACAAAAATATTTGAAAACAATGTCAAGAAACCAAATGATATCCTTCTTCCACATTGCAGCTGGATAGACGACAAACCAGAAATCGGGATCATTTTTTTAGAGTCCTCCATTCCATCGTGCATGGTTGACTCGAACTTATTTAAAGAACTCGGGCATATGGGCAGTTGCAGGTATGCAGCCAAATGGGTGACAGAAATAATGTGAAAAAATCCCCTCAAATTCAAAAACAACTTAAAGAGAGAGAGAGAGAGAGAACCTGAAATTGTACATAGTGGGGGTTAAGGGAGGAAGGAGAAAGGATACTCTTGAGCTGTTTGAGGAAGACAAAAGGTCATCCTTAAGAACAGCTCTTGGAGCTTCCTTTGCTACTGGTTATCTGTCTCCTTGATAGCCTTTGTTATTAGATCTCCATTGTGTGGTTGTTATGAATTTGTAATTCTTTATATTTGTTATCTTTGTTTATATGACATGTTTTCTTTTAATTCTTGTTTCTTTCTAGTGGAAGTACATTTATTTTGTTATGCATGTTTTGGTTTGTGTGCTCCACTTACCTTTTGGAGGGTAGGATGTTTCAAGGAATTTGGTATTAATTCTTTGGGTACAATGACTCTTGGAGGTGCTCGCAGTTAATGGCACACAAAACTTGAATAAAGGGAGATGAAAATGGGGGCAACAAGAATTTTAAGTTTGGTGTTGATGGATGGAGATGTGGTTTATAATGATAAAAATTAGAAGGGTGTTGCTATTAAAGGATTCATAAAGTCCTATGAAACAAACTCTCTGCATATTGAAGAGGTTACAGTGGCTCCAGAGTCATTTTGGTTTTGTATTAGCAACAAATATGTAGGAGACGTCAATAGCATCTTTGAGGTTGAGAAGCTCATTGGAGTTGGAGAGGGGTACATAAGCAACCTTTTGTATCTAAGAAACTTATGGTGGTTCCTCAAACTCTAAGTTGTTTGATGACATTGAGGATAGATTGATAAATATCGCTAATTTTTTTTTGGTTTGGATAAAGGTCTCTTGTTGAGGAAATCTTTTAAAGATTAGGTACCATCAATTTGGAGGAAAAATTTGCAAATTTACGTGTCTTTTTGTAGAATGATGCAACTTGACTTAGTCATGGTGATTTAAAAAAAAAGTTAATATGCAAAAATGAGTAATTAATCTTTCATTCTGGAATATGGGTTGTTCTATGTTTAGGGCCCTCTCTAGGAACCTTGATTTGTGCCTATTAGATGGTGTAGTGTGTGCTTCTCCAAGGTAGATTGAAGTGCCAAATGTTCCACATTAACAATGGTTTCTCTTCATGCTTTGAAACCGCTAGGGGAAGTTTTCTAGGCTGAAGTAAACAAGACTTATGTTACCTGATCTTAATGCTAGAGTTCTAATTTTTATAAAATCGGAGGAAATACTTGAATTTGGTGTTTTCAATTTGATGATAAAATTTTTCAATGTGAAATTAAATTCCTAAATGGCTTTAATGCTTTCTTTTTTATTTAAAAAATTGGCCATTTCCGAAAATATTGTGCAAGTATCAAGCCTAGAAGGCTTGATACTAATGCTACCAATCCTCTCACTGAGAAATATATGGCACTAATTGATTAGGAAACGAAAATTATTAAAATTTTGAGGCCTTATAGAGGAGGATATTGTTAATGAGTGGCATTTCCTTTTATGTGAGTAATACAGAAGACACGTGTTCCCCTAAATGAGGGTCCTCAAATGAAAATGATGAAGGCATAAATGTGAAGAATGAAATTATCATGGAGTCAAATAGTATGGATACGAATATGGTATTTGGTCCTAAGAAACCTCTGTCAATTTCTCAAGGCATCCAGATATTGCCCAAGATTAAGTTCCCTATAAGGGCTTCAAATGGAAGTCACACTAGTTTTGTTGGAAGTTCCAAAAAGACTAAAAGATGGGTTGAAAAATGAAGGGGAAGTGAATCCCTTACTACATGTGGATTCTATCCCCAATAAGAAGATTGTAGAGATGGTAGATGACCAAATAGAGCTCAAAAAAGGAATCAAAGTGATTTTGGTATTGTTAACTCTAAAAGCAATAAGAAAGGCAAGGAAGAAAAGCTTCCAAGTTAATTTGAAAGACTTCACAAAGGCCCAAAGCCCTTCTTGAATTCCCCTCCCAAATGAATCTAAAATGGGTTAGTTGGAATGTAGAGGCTTGGAAGCCCTTGACATGTGAATTGTGGTTAGGATGTCCTATAATTCTAGAGATGGTTTAGACTGCTTGATGCTACAAGAAGTAAAAATTGTTTACTTTCCTTTAGATAGTGCTTTAAGATTCATTTGGAGAAATGCATTTCAATTCTCCATTAATAAGGATAGAGGAAGATGAGGACCATTAATTTTACTTTCTTCCAAATGGGTTTCTTGTGTGATAACTTATGGTAGTGGAATTTCAATCTCTAAATGCCCCTAATGACTAGAGGGACAAAGTAAAATTGTGGGACTAGCTTGGTGGCAATCTACCAAAGGTACCTTGGGTATTAGGTGAGACTTTAAGATGATTTGAGAACAAGACAAATAGGGTGGACGCAAATTTTGTTGGAAAGGGAATGAATTATTATTTTGAGCTAAGATCAATAGTATGTTGAACTTAGTTGATCCTCTAAGTGACAATAAGAAAGATAATAAAGGGATTTAGTGTACATTGTGTAATAACTAGAGTGGTACTAAGATAATATACTTTAGATTAGACAAATTTTGATTCCACAAAATCTTTTCTAGCTTTGTAACTATTGACAATAATGATCTAATGATGTCCCCTTACACACTTTCTAATCATTGCCCTATTGATATGTCCAATTTAGGTTAAAGTATGTAAAGATGAAGGTTTATTTAAGCTCAATGTCAATATTTTGGAATATAGAAACTATTTTGATGGTATTAAATTTTTTAGAAATTTGATTAGAGGATCCTCTTCTATCTCCTCATGTATTGATTGATGGAATGATTGTGTGTTTTGTTTAAAAATTTGGGAAAAATGAAAGCATTTAAGAGAAGAAAAAATGTTAGACATCTAAAGAGAAGTTAATGAGGATGAAGATAAGATTCAAATGTTTCCTTGCAAAATCAAATGGTTAAATTAAACATAAATGGAGGTACCACTAAAGATTTCTAGTATAAGGGGCTGAAATTAGGTCCAATATGTCTTGTCTCAAGTATCGGGAGAAAGTACCAAATCTTTCTTTAGTTTGCTTAGAATCAAGTTTGCTAGAGAAAATAAATAGTCTTGTAGATATTCAAGGGGGTATTTTGGGTTATGATCTATGGAGATTAAAAATATTTTCCTATAAGTCCTTGTTTTCTTCTAATAGGTGAAATGAGGAGATTGAGAGAGGCAAATGAGTTGTGTAAGAATATAATCCCCCATAAACTAGATATGATGCTTTACATTTGGAAAAAGATATCACCCTAGAAAAAAGTAGTGTTGTTATTAGGTCTTAAAAAATGCAAATCACTTGTTACATATGGGATGTTGATTGAATTTTTATGAAGCTAATAAAGATTGGATTGCTTGTGACCTATTAGAAACCTACAAAGAAGCTATTCAAGTCAGATCTATTAGAAAAAAATATATTAACAAATGAGTTATTGAACTCCTTCCTAGAGAAGGGATCAAGTCAGTTGTTGAAAATTGGAGACCTAATTCTATGCTACAAAAAATTTAGTGAAAATTATTATAGTTGCATCGAAGAGCATTCTCCCCAAAATTATCTCTTGGTCTCAAATAGGTTTTGTCAAAGGTAGATACATTTTGGAGAATTTACTTCAAGCTAGGAAGGGATGTAATGGCAAAAAATAATGGACATAATGTTTGTATGAGACTACCTTGACTTTGAAAATGCCTATGACAAAATTAAGTGGTCTTTTATCATATTAGTAATGAAAGCTTGGGGGTTCACAAAGATATTTTGTAGAATGATTAAACCTTTTTTTCAATACACCTCTACATGTGGGAGTTGGTGGAACTATTTTTGATTCATTCATCCTTTAGAGATCTATTAGACAATTTGGGTTAATGTGTCTCAGAAATTCGAAACTCCAAGGTTTAACCTTAGTTCTTAAATGGATTTTGAAAGCCTTGGATGAAGGGGAACCATGGAAGTTATTGATAAGATATAATATTAGAAACTCTTTTCCCCAAAACAAAAAGGATTGGAAAGGCCTCTACCCCGATGGTTCGATGTTTGTAATATTCTCTATTAGATTTGTAGTGTCTATTATCTTTTGCATTATTTGAAAGGATTGATAATATGTCAAACATCTTCTCACAGGGCATGAAGTTATCTCATGAAAAATGAAAACGTTTAGAATTCCATATCTTTATGGTGAATTTGTCTTATAATATTAAAAAATGTCTCTTTCTAGATGTTGCTTTGTTAAACACTTGGTTTTCAAAGAGCAGTAAGGGCTTTTGAGATTTGCTAATAAATAGTTTCATGCTATCTTGGGATGTTGTTAGAAGTGAATTTTTAATTCCTAATTCTCAAAGAAAAACCTTTTCTATACTGACCACAACAATGTAATTTAAAAGAAAACAAGTTAATTCTCCTTTAATACTAAGATATGGGATAAGATTCAACAGAAAGATGGGCCTTAGTTAAAATATCCACTAAGTGTTTATATGATATGTTGTCGTATGTGCCCTTGGTGTTTTGTACCACCTTAACCTCAAGTTGGGTGTAAATTTCTTTTCTAATATTTGAAGTCTAGGTTGACCTTTTTATGGTCCCCATGGATTGAGTCTAAAAAAATATTGTTTTAGATGGTTACTTCTTCTTAATAATTTGGCTATTAGTTCTATTATTAAATCTTCTAGCTTGTTTATGTTGTGCTTTATATGTAATGTTGAAGAAACCTATTTTCACCTTTTTTTACAATCTTTTTTCCTAAAAATGTTTGGTCCTTGTTCATTGAGAGATGCAATTGTTAGGCTAATAAAGATTCCATTGAGTGGTTTGATATTTTGTTAGGTCATATTAATGGCTTAAAATAATTGTAAAACTTGTCTTGTTATTTCTATTAAAGTTTTGTGGTGTATTTGAAGAGTTAGGTACAATGAGTTGTTTCACGGTAAAAGAAGGTTGCTTGTTGATCTATGTCATGAAGTCATCTTCTCCTTTGTGTCCTTGTAAGTTATAATGCTTGGAACATCTCAAAGGATAAGTTTTCCAAACTAATAAATAATGGAAATGTCAATTTGCACAAAAAGTGTCTAAACTTTGTAGACCAAGACAATGCCCAAACTCTACCGACTATGGGGTGGATGACCTCCTTGTGGAGTATCATATTGATCTAGAAGAAAATTTGATAAGCAACGGTGTTGTCTACCAAAAACTTGAAGAAATAGGTTGATTCAATACTCAAGATGGAACTAGATTTAAAATGTCATGTCTTGAGAATAATATTGGTAACTTATTAGCTAATCAACTATGTCTTGTAAGGGAAGATCTTTAAGAAAAAAAGAATGTTGAACATATTAAAAAGATAATATCAATTCTTAAGAGAAAATTAGGAAAATATTAAGGTAGCATTATTTTCGTTTTGTCATAACATTGTTTCTAATCTATATTTGCTAGCAATTTTCATTAGCAAACTTCAATTGCAATACTTTTTGTACTACCCCTAGATTTGAACTCCTTTTTTTGAAACTGGGTGGAGTTAGTTTTGGTCAAGTGTTAAGATATTAGGGTAGTACTACAATAACTTGGCCTTAGGGTTGATATATTGTAACCTTTGTCAAGTATTTTGCAATATAAAATTAAACACTTAAAAATGAATTTACTCTATTGAAATAAGATATGAACCACAAATAATTCCCATTCAATGACAATTCATGAATTATCCTTAATTTCCATCAAGGACTGAAATATAAAATTTAATCCCTCTACAATTGACTACTCACTCTCATTATTAAGTCCTTCTAACCTATTCATTCTATAAAATGAATTTAATTCAAGCTAACAAGGGAACTATCATATATTGCATATAAAAATTCTAAAGAAACCATCCTTTTTGTCTTCTCATCCTCCCATAGAAACTCAAAACTCTTTTCTCTCACACCCATAAATTTTTTAAGAACCTATAATCAAACTACTATTTTTTTTAGTTGACATGAACCAAATTAGACCACCAAGTATTAATCTCATCATTGAGTGCAAGTGTCAAATAATACAACTCAATGTGTCATATGAGAATCACAATGATGATGCTTGAAGTGGAGAGATGATGTGATGGCATTTCATGTGAATGGGAGTTATATGAACAATAAATTGATACAACAAAAATATATATGTAAGTGTTGCACATCCCAATGCAACCCCTAATGAAAGAGGAGCTTAAACAACCCATCTTAGTGACACTACTCATGAGGGCCTTAAGGGGATTAAGACAAGTAAATTTGACTAAATAGGTGACTAAAGTCATCAAGGTTGGAAATACTCTATAAATTTTTTTATGAAGTGCACAAGACCATGAATTTATTGGGGGGTGCCCCCCATGCCATAAAAAATAAAATATTTAAATAAACTAAAAATGCCATTAGTGATTTAGTGATCAGATTAGGGTTTCATCCCTAATGAGGCATCATATCTCATTAACTAGATGATTATCTTCAACCTAGGACCTAGGGAAACACTTGCACCACACAAATTAAGGACTAGATTAGGGTTTCACCTCCTAAATGGAGCATTATATCACATCTATTGGATGAGATCTATCTGCACTTGAGGACCCAGGTCACCAACTTATAGGTCCATCATCAATATCAGTGCTATCTTGTGAGACCGCATGTTCTAAATCACCTTTTGGGCCAACCACTATCTTTTGAAGAATCTAGGGTTGATAAAAGATTTACCTTTCTTATCATATGAGGATTTGAAATATTTTTCACTTTGGGGGTGTTGGTGTGAATGGGGTTATTTCCTAACTAGTTCTTAGTGAGGACCTATTCACATCATTAATAAGTTTACTTAGGAGTTAAGTTTCCTAGTTGTCTTTTCTAGAAGTTAGTTATAATGGGGCCATGTCTCATTATTTACTTTTAGTTATCTAGGCATTTAATAATTCTCTCGTGCATTTAATATTTGCATTGAGGTTGTTATGTCTTAGTTGTCTCATGTGATAGGATTAAGACATTTGTCATGGTCTATTTTAATCCTATCTCACTCCTTGCCTATATTTAAGCAAGGCTTCATATGTACTTTGCCAATATTCAGTTTGACATTCTTGCATCTTAATGATAGCATGATATTTCTGTCATTTCTCTCTTGTGGAAGTTATTTTGTTTTGCAGGTGATCCTTGAGTGTTTAAGGATTCCACCATAAACTCCTACAAGGGGATCCAACTGATTAAAAACAATCATTGATGATGTCTAAGAAATAAGAAATCCATCTAGCTTTTGAAATCAGTTAATATTTGTGAGCATAACTCATAGAGGGGAATAGAGAGAGAAGCCTACTTTGATTAGAACCTAATATATTTTTATAGGTTCTAGCTAGATTCCCAATCTTATGGAAAGCATAGCAACGAGGGAAAACTTGCATAATCCACCTCTTGAAGCAAAATACTAGAGGCAATACATAAATAAAATCTTCTTTGAGAATGATAGGTCCAAATCACATCCTATCCTTATCCAAGCATAAATGTAATGGGGATTTTCTAGGGAAGAAGGGTCAAAACCATAAAGCCTCAAAGGATTTTCCCAATTGTAAAAGATCCTATTTTCTCAAAACTTCAATGGGAGGCCATACAACTTAACTAAATATTAGCTCTCAAAGAGGGAAATTTTCCACAAACTAGGCTAGGGGACCATTTCTTCAACAAAATTTTAAAACCATTGACTTCCTTGATTTCCTGCTTGAGTGCTTCATCTTTCTTCTCTTGAGAAATGAATATATCCACTAAACAACTTTTGGCAAGGAAAGCCACCAAAAATTCATTTGGCCAATACCTTTTTGGAAAACAAAAGGATGTCTTCTTCTAATAGCCATTTATCTAGGAAGGAGCCAACTACCACAACCTAGGACAATATTCTATACACCTATTTTATTTAGGACATCTCTAGATTGACTAGTGGATAATCTATAGAGACATCCAATACCCTTTTTCAATTTTGTTGTTCTCTTTGTCAAAGGAGATTTTTCTAGAACCAAACACACCTAGTAAGATCACATTTACACCTAAAGTAGGTTAACTTGTGAGGGAGGCCTACCTCCGATCAAAGCTCTCCACAAATTGAGATATATTGTGAACCATCATGTCTAAAATGGTTGCATTCTTATCTAAAATACTTTTAATGAAAATTCACCTAAAAGTTATTAAAAAAATTTCAATGCTCAATGTCAAGCTTCTCTTATCATTCCTTTGTGAACTAAAATACACTATTTTTTTTGATAATTAAGTTGTAGGTTTTATTGGAGCCCACGCCCATAATCATAAAATGAATATATAAGGTTGAACGTTAAAATAAGCAAAGAAATATAAGATAGTAAACCCAAAATGACCATGATAAGACAAAACACATAAACACTCAAAACAAAGACACAATAGAGTTGATTAAATATAAGCAAGATCACCAAAAGATTGTGATTCAATTGGTTGAGCACAATTGATAAGGATGATGGTATGTTCCTTTGATTTTGAAATCTACCAAATATTAAAATACATATAAGATAGTAGACCCAAAATGACCATGATAAGATAAACTACATAAACACCCAAAAAGAAGCACCATATAATTAGCTAAATATAAGCAAAAGCACTTAAAAGGTTGTTTTCAATTGATTATACCGAAGGCGTTTCCTTATTTGAACTTTCAAAGCTCATTTTACCTGGGAAGTGGAAAATGCAGGATAGGCCTTGTTGACAGTGGAGCCATTGCCAGCCATTGATCAAAATTTGTGATTTTTTTTTCTGCGTTCCCGCCGCTATTGGTTTTCGTTCCTCCAAACTCTGCCCAATTGTCTGCAGACTAAACGAATCTCAACCGGATTTGTCTACCGGCCCATGCTCATTCCAATCAACACTGGCATTTATTTCACAGTAGTCACATCTGAACGCAAATTAATAGAGACCGACAGTATGAAGCTTATTCAGGAAGGAAAGCTCAGTCTCCACGACAAACCGTTCAGTTTTCTCGAACATCTCAAACCGCCCAAGGGCGCCACCGTCGACAGCCGGTTATTGAATATCACAGTACAAAACCTGTTGCAGCACACTGGGGGCTGGGACCGAACGTCGATCGGCATCGACATTCTCTCACAGCCGGCGACCTTGTACGCCGCTCAAGCCCTGGAAAAGACATCGCCTCCTACGCCGGAAGATGCCATTCGCTTCATGAAAGCCCTACTAGATTTTTTTAAATAATAATAATAATATATATATATAATTTTGTTAAAAATAAAATAGTTGGAATATTCCATGATCACATTTAGGTTTTAATATTATACAATCCGGAGAATAAAATATAAATTATAAATAATATGATTATACTATCTAAATATATATTATATTTTTAACAAAATTATGAACTAGCTATTGCACCTTGTGCAATGGGTATACCGAAGATCAATTAGGGAAAAATTTGGTTTTTGTTTTCCCACATTTGGGTAGTAAATAAGATCAATTGATAGATCATTTAGAAAATAATTTTAATATTGTTATTAATTAATCTATTTTTAATTATAAAATAATATATTAACTATTATATTATTATATAAATATTTATTATTATATTATATTTATTATTTATATATTAACTATTCTATTAAGTATTATATTATTATAATTATAGTTTAAATTATATATAGACATGAATCTATCATTATTATATTTAATATTTATATATTAATTTTTCTATTAACTATTATTATAAAATAATATATTATATTTATTATTTATATATTAACTATTCTATTAGCTATTATATTATTATAGTTATAGTTTAAATTATATGTAAGCAAGAATCGATCAAGACTTACTTATTTAATATTATTTAATATACTATGATAACCAATTGGTAGGAAAAACGAATTTAAAAATGAGTGTTGGATAATGCATGCTGCAAAGTGTGCGAGTGAAACAAAAAAAATCAATTACTTTTATGGTTAATTTAGACACGTGTGAAAAGGAGAAATTCTGCAATCTTATGTAACAAGTTTCCTTCAACAACTCCAATCATTGCAATGCTCGTCCTCTGCCTCAAATACAATTTACACCCTCGATCTTCACCTGGTACTGTAGGAGATGTCAATGGCCGACAAAATGGCAAAAAATGATGCACGACTCAGATTTATTTAACGCCCTTGCAGGGCCTCTCAGGACTTGTGAACCCTTGATAGGCAAAGTGAGCTTCACAAGCTCAAATAGGACACGTCTTTGATGTATATATATATATATATATATATAATTACAATTATGCAAAAAAATAGACCAAAATTTATCTTAATTGACCTTCCACACTTCTTCCGCGTACCCATTGCACACTAAGGTGCAATAGCTAGTTAAACATAATTGATTAAAAAAAGATAATATATTTCTTGATTTGTCGTCTACTAAAATTAAAATCCTCTAAATCCACACTGAAAATTGAAATGAAATCAAGAGCCAAACAAATTTGGTGGAATATGAACCCCTCAAATCTTTGTCAAGTACATCCCTGCATACAACTCTGACCACTAGCTCAAGCACATCCCTGCATACGACTCTGACCACTAGCTCAAGAACACCCCCTCTTGGAAGGCACTGAAAAGACTAGAAAATAGTTAGATTGGCATCCCTCAAAATGATCTTAATTTGATCACAATGAATGATCCATCATGAGGATGAAAAGTTGAATAAGATGATGGATTTGAGTTGAAAAAGATCTTAACAATATATTGCCACATCCTCAAATCACGTCGTGGATGGAGTCATAGGACCGATCAGGGAAAGACCATGATACATACCAGTCAGACAACCACCCATATCCAGAAGTAGAAATATCTTCCTCTGAACTTTCTTCTACACAAAGCACCTCCTCCGGAAATAGGGATAGGTCATAAAGAATCCATTTCCTAGCCGCATGGCCTCTAGCCCTAGCCTCCAGTTTTGACTTGAATTCTGCTACTATCAACTCCCTGGTTTGCAAGAAGCCATTTCGACCCAACAATCCCAAGCAATAGCAATTCATAATCTCTGATATTAAAGGTCCTCTTGAGCCATTGGTCTAAAATCACGACACCATGTGAGGAGTCATGACCTCTTTCACCGCCTAGTAACCCTGCTAAGCACTCAAAACTTCCAAGGCAGAACCTGCAAATAAAATGAAACAAATCTCAAGTAAACAAGGCTGAGGAATGCCAGAGGAACACCATACCTGACGAAAATTAAAACTCGCCTCACATAAGCCCTCAAAGAAAACTTGATTATCCCGTTTGTGACTAGAGAGCCACGCGTGAGAAATAGTGATAAATGAAGAAACTCTTTTAACATCTATAGAGGCTAACGAAGTCTATGGGGCTCAGCCTAGTCATTTTTTACTTCTGCATTTCAATCTTTTTTCTATTCATAAAATTATTCAAATCTAAATTTTGTAAAGATTAAAAAAAACCTGAAGGAGATATCTATCTTTCATGCGTTCGTATCAATAACGATCTTAGTTGAAAATGGATGTTGGAAGATGTCTCCATTACCTAGCCAAACAATTTGTTGTATGATTGCACTCTCTAAGACGATGGTCGGTTAAGTCATCAAAACCCCCTCTACTCACCTTCACTTCCTCAATACTGCTTCTTAGGCTATGGTCTCATGGAGGGGTTTTCGACCCTAAAGCCTTAGTTTTCGATCTTGCAAGTTATCTATAAGGCAATCACAAATGATTTGAGAATCTCCTTCTACATTCAAAATCTTCCTCTAAAAATAAATGATGAGTTGTAAATCTTCAAGAAGTGTTCAAGCTTCCACTTTATTATTCATCTTGGTGTTAGGGAAGAAAAAGAGTTCAAAGACATCCAAATAAGCATACCCACATTTGTTGGGCTCGAGTTACCCTTCACATCACTATCAAAATTTAACTTTAGGTATCCATCTTGAGGTGGATATTCTATTTACTAGCTAAACAACTCTTTTTTTCTCTCATCATCCATTAATTGGGGCTACAATAGACTGTTGGTTGAGACACATAATGAAATTAATAATAATTTATTTCTTATTTTTTAATTAAATTGGATGATATGTAATGATTTTGATAATGAGTAGTTGTTGATCAACATATTGTTGTTTATTTTCTTCTTGTATTTTTTGTTGAATGCACAAGACAACTGAGAGGGACGGGAGGGGTTAATCAATTGTACCTTAAAACTTCAAAGCCCTCATTAACATTCAGATCCACATTCATTCATTAAACCCTTAAATTGTTATGATGATTTGTCATGAAAAACAAATAACAAAAATTAAAACAACTTAACATCATCCACAAGAGAACACTAGATTTATGTGGAAAACCCAAGAAGGGAAAGACCATGGTGAGGATTAGCTCACAATATATGTAATATCAACACCAAATACAATAGGGCTCACTGTCGGAGAGTTCACTACCCAAAGAAAGAAAGGCTCAAGTCTATTAGAATAGAAAAGAAGATAGAGAAGGAATGTTACCCAAAGAAAACTGTCTTAATGCAACAAAGAATCCACCACAATGTCACCAACACCTTCGTAGTTTGATTGAAGAATTATAGACACCTTGACTCACTGCATTCAACAATCTAACACATGAAAGCTCACACTGCACTTTTCAATTTCACACACTATAACTCTATTATTCGCATCATTTGCATCTCTCTTGCCTATCTCATCATCCCTCAACAACTCAACTCTTAATTATACCATCCTCAACCTTTAAACCCTTCTCCAAGGTCGACTATGCACATCAACCATGCAAATTCAAATTAGGTCGGTGCCAAAACACTTTCATGGCGGATAGAAGTGAAAGCGGACCACACCACACCTTATTTGAGACCCAAATCTATAACACTACTCAACCACACACTTCTATAAACAATAATTATTCACCGCAAGTAGTGTAAACACCAGGTCAATCGTTAGATGTGCAAACACCATTAAAATTTTAAGTACATGCTTCCCTAAGTCCAAAGACGACTTGCAAACCACACACCATGTTTGAACATCATCTAGAATATTTCTCAAACACTTTGAAATCCAACAAAATCCTTTGCAGCGACTTCCACCTGAAGAATGTACACACCCAATACATCCAAACAACTCTACCATACACTGTAACTTGAGAAATTGACTTCTAAAGCACCAAAGCTTGAACCATCTTGATTGAACAAATGTATCAACACAATCAACACACCATCATATCTGCAAGACCTGAAACCACTTTGTGGAGAAACATGGAGCAAAGACATTTCTCCCAGACACCTCTACAATACACTATTCACACACTAGTGAACACAACTTCTTTTACACAATGATCCAACACACCAAATTTTGGATATAACACCTTTGAACATCTCTCACCAACACATCTGAAATGCACAGGTAGATCTTCAACCTAGAAGAAATGCAGAGCAATACAAGAACACACCTTTGCAACACATTGTTTCCTCTTTTTATCAATATTTCTCAAAAGAACTTGGAAACCAAGCACCAGAGATGCGTCCTTATCATCTTCAACACTTTTTCAATACAACTAAACCATATATCCATGGATAGAATCTTATCAAAGAAACACTAGAAGTTGAATCCAGTAGCTTTACTAATGACAACATAATGTAGCTAATCAAAGCATGGATAACATCGACTACTCACACTCTCACCCAAAAATAGAAATCAATGACAACACAGGCTTGTTGACATCAATGACAACACCGATTGCTCATACTTGCAACAATCTCCCCCTTTGTCATTGATGACAACACATGATGTGAAAAACCATCAAAGACATAATAGCTCTAAATATCAACATATTGCAACTCTTCACATTACTTCTCCCCCTTACTCAACTAGCTTATTATTCTCTCTCCCACTTTCTAGCTTGTCTTTTTCATATGAATTTCTCTCCTTGATAACTTGTTCTTTTTTCACATGTTTTTCTCTCCCCCTTTGAAATAAATGGAAAAGGGCCTAAATATTTGCATTGTTTATTCCCTCCCTTTGACATCAATCAACCTACTTACTACTACTCTACAACTTATTTCCTTTACTACTTTGTATACTCCCCCTTAGGATCACACACCAAATTACACCAAATTAGCAACCACTGCACAATGACAACACACACTCTTCTGACTGCAACAATCAACAATGCTACTACCTACTCCCCCTAAGAGGTAGCCACCAACATTAGTCTAGAAGAAAGAATGAATCTTGAGATCCACTGGACTGATGCATCTCCTTATTCATCTAGTTCCAGAAAGGAGGGGCAATAACCCCCAACTTCTTCCGGAGATACTCAAAAGATCCTTAGGAAGAGCCTTAGTGAATATATTAGAAATTTGATCCTTTGTAGACACATATTCAAGCTTTACTTCATTCTCCACAACCTTCTCTCTTAGAAAGTGATATTTGATTGAAATATGTTTTGTTCTTGAATTAATTATCAAATTATTTAAAATATTGATTGCACTTGTATTGTCACAGAAGATAGAAATTGGTTCATCATACACCACTTTGATATCCTTCAATGTTTTCCTCATCCATAACACTTGTGTGCAACAAGATGTTGCAATGTACTCAACCTCTGTAGTAGATAAAGATATTGAATCTCATTCTTTGCTTAGCCATGATACTAATCTACATCTAAGAAAGAATTCACCACTACTACTTTTTCTATCATCTACACAACCAACCCAATCTGCATCTTTGTAAGCACTCAAAGTGAAATTAGTATCCTTTGGATACCATAAGCCATGATCTGGAGTGCCCTTTAAGTATCTAAATATCCTCTTCACTACTACAACATGTGACTCTTTAGGGTCTTCTTAAAATCTAGCCACAAGACAAAATGTATGCATGATATTCAGTCTAGTAATAGTTAGATATAACAGTCCACCAATCATTGATATATACTTGCTCTAATTAGCCCTAGGAGATTCATCATTCTTGCTCAATTTGCAACCAGTGTTTAACCATAGGAGTACATACCGGTTTAGAGTCTTTCATTCCAAACTTCTTCAACATTTCTTTGACATATTTTGATTGTGAAATGAATATACCTTTATATGTTTGATTGATTTGTAGTCCAACGAATAAATTTATCTCCCCAAACATAGACATCTCAAACTCTTTCTCCATCTCTTCTACAAACTTATTACACATCTCTTCATTGCCTCCAAAAATTATGTCATCAACATACACAACCACAATCAAGATTTGATCTTTTTCAACTTTAAAGTAAAGATTACTATTTGTGGTACGTTTATTGAATCCTTTTTGTATCAAATACTTATCCAACCTTGCATACCAAGAGTTGGGAGCTTGCTTCAATCCGTACAATGCCTTATTCAATCTGTAGACCATATTCGGTTTGTCTAATAACTAAAATCCTTCTAGTTGTTCCATGTATACTTCTTACAATTCTCCATTCAAGAAAGTAGACTTCACATCCATTTGATAAACTTTAAAGTCCTTATGTGCTGCAAAAGCCAAAAAAATCCTAATAGCTTTTATTGTTGCCACCAAAACAAATGTATCCTCAAAATTTATTCCTTCAACTTGTGAGTAGCCCTTACACACAAGCCTTACCTTGTTTCTTACAACTTCTCCATTCTCATTCAATATATTTTTGAACACCCATTTTGTTCCAATTATGTTTTTGTTTGCAGGTCTTTGGACAAGTTCCCAAGTTTGATTTTTCTCAATTTGCAGTAGTTCTTCTTCCATAGCTTTTATCCAATGTTCATCTTTGCATGCCTCAATCACTGTTTTAGGTTCAACTTGAAAAAGTAAACATAAATTTACGTCTTCTTTAGCAACTTTTCATCTTGTTAATACACCTTTGATTTTCTCTCCAATGATCTTTTCTTCAAAATAATTCCTCTACACATACTTAGCGGTTGTAGGGGTCTTTCTCAAAGATTTTTCCTCTTCAATCTGCACTTCCTTTTCCTTATCCTTTTCTTTTTCTCTGCAAATAGGCTCATTTGGTTCATATCCATCTATCACCATTAAGTTATGCAAATTTTCATCAACCTTGACATTTGCACTTTCAACAATCTTTCTTAGTCTCTTGTTGTAGCACCAATAGGCTTTGCTTTTAGCAAAATATCCAAGGAAAATTCCTTCATTAGACCTTGCATCAAATTTTTCCAAGTTTTCTTCATCTCTTTTGATATAACATTTGCTTCCAAACACTCTTAAGTACTTGACAGTGGGGATCCTTCCATACCAAAACTCATAGGGAGTCTTTGTGTTGTTTCCTTTTGCTTGAACTTTGTTGAGTATGTAAATAGCAGTATGAATTGCTTCTCTCTAGTAGAAATTTAGTAGGTAGCTTCTTTCATCATAGTCCTTGCAGCTTCTTGAACAGTTCTATTTTTCCTTTCAACCACTCCATTTTGTTGAGGAGCCTTAGGGACAAACAAGTGCCTCTTTATGCCATGATTCTCACAAAACATGTTAAATTTGTTAGAGGTGAAATCTCTACCTCTGTCAAATCTCAAACATTTTATTTTCATATCCATTTCATTATCAACCATAACTTTAAATGATTTGAACCTATCTAGGGATTCATATTTTTCTTTAAAAAAGGTAACCCATGTCATTCTAGAATAATCATCAATCAAAAGCATGAAATACCTATCACCTTGAAGACTTCTTACTCTTGTAGGACCACAAAGATATGTATGTACCAACTCCAACAATCCGGTAGAAGATTGTTCTTTTCCTTTGAAACTTCTTGTTTTCTTTCCAATGTGACAATCCTTGCAGACAACTTTGATGGGATTTGTAATCTTTGGAAAATCTCTAACTTCTTGAACTGCAATGATTCTTACCAGATTATCAAAATTAATGTGACACATCTTCCTATGTCATAGCCAACTTTCATTAATTTGAGTCATAAAACAATGACCATCAACACCCTTGAGCTGATAAACATTTCCATATGTCCTTCCAACAACAATCGCATTTTTGGACCCTTTTTTGATCTCACATCCATCATCCTGAAACATAATATTACATCCTTTGCTACACATTTTTCCAACACTCAAGAGGCTATGCCTTAAACCTTTAAAATAGTAAAGTTCATCAATATTATGCTTGCTGTCAAAATCGATTGAACCTATTCCACATATCTTACAACTTGAATCATCACCAAATCTAACAAGTCTTCCATCATAATTTTGAAGTTTAACAAACTTACTCTTGTCTTTGGTCATATGATTAGAGCATCCACTTTCAATGACCCAATAGTTCTTATCCTATCTAGCATGAAAGTCAAATACCAACTACCTTTAGCCTTAACCTTTTCTCTCTAGAGGGCATTCCTTCACACATCTTTCAAATTTAGTAGAAATAGATTCATCCTTTAAATCCATGAACACGCATTTATCATCATCATCCCCATAATCAGATTCATCATCAGAAATACTTACATCTTCTCTAACATAATATCTTATCTTAATCATTTTACTTTTGTTCTCCTTGTTTTTGTCATTCACAACTCTGATTGGACATCTTGAAGCATAGTGACCTATCTTTCCACAATTGAATAATTAGAAAGGAAACTTACCTTTATACTTACCAACACCCTTTTTCATCCTTCTCATAAAGTTAGCTTCTAAATCATCAAGATCCTCCTGATCTAATTCTCCAATCTTCTATGATTTTCTAGCCTTAAAAGTAGTCTCAAATTTTCCACCATTATTTGTACCAAATTCTCTCATTTCAAATGCAATTAGAGAACCATACAATTGATCTCTAAAATATTGATCTAGATTTGAAAATTCCTCAATGGCAGAAACTTTATGACTACAAGCTTTAGGTAGGGTTCTAAGAATTTTCTTTACCACTTTTGATTCTTTGAATTTTCTACCAAGACCTCTGATGGATTTGAGCACTTCATCTACCCTCTACATGTATCTTGTAATGTTTTCATCTTTAGAAATTCGTAAGTTCTCAAATGAAAATTTTTAATTTTGCATCTTAGCTTGTTTAACCTTATCATCTTCTTCATAAATACTTTCCAACTTTTTCCAAATTTCTTCAACAATTTTCAACTTCATAATTTTCACTAACTTAGAATTTGTAAGACTACTTAAGGGAGCATACCTTTCTTTACTATTGCTTTCATAGGCCTTGATTTTAGTTTCAGTGTTTGGACCATTTGTAGGTATAGTATATCCATTCTGAACTAATTTCCAGACATCATATCTCAGATAAAATAGAAAGCCTTCCATCCTTATTTTCTAGAATGCATAGTATGTTCCATAAAACATAGGGATCTCCTTCTTGTGCTTCATCCCAGATCTACCTTAAGTAGTTAATATTTTCTCCAAGGAACCTTACTCTGATACCAATTGTTGAATGCATAAGGCAACTGAAAGGTTGAATCAATTGTACCTTAAAACTTCAAAATCCTCATTAACATTCAGATCCACATTCAAATTGGTTCTAGCTATCGATTTTGTTTTAATTTTGTTATAATCAATTTAATTATAAGTGGCATTAAAGCATCAAATTGAAAAAGAAAAGAAAAATATTTTTTATAGACTAGGCAACTTTATTTTTTAAGAAAAAAACCTAGATTGCAAAATTTTACTCTCCTCGCATATGTAAGAACCCAATTCATGCACCTCAAAAATTACCATAATTTTTTTGTTAAATTTATTTTAATCTAGTTGTTAAGTGTCCATTCATTTGCATACTCAAGCATTCGTCAATATAGGACATGCATCTACATATATGAGATAGACATTCCTTTATTCATTTGGGATATACATCTATCCATATAGGATAGATACACACTCTATCCAAAACTTACACTCATCAAGGCCATCTAGGTCATGAGTTACTAAAAACTAGACTTCCCTATTGGAAGTGCACCAAAGTCACCATCTTTCAAGAATAAACCAAACATTTATTATTTTAAAGGTATTTATTTTCCTAAGTCCAAGTTAACAATTTAGGTGAGTGCACTTGTATCTAGAAGGGTTTGGGAAAGGGTTATTTGTAATTAAAACCTTATAACCTTTACAAGGTCAAATTTTTGATAAGCTAAAGATAGTAATCATTCACCTCTTTTTTTTACAAGCTAGTTTCATGGAATTGGCATAGGATTAACAACCAATAAATTTTTAATGGTGTAAAGTAAAGAAACATTATATTTTCATATGGCACAAGAAACAAACCCTACTTGTGGACTTTACTTAGAACACAAAACCCTTTAGAAATAGGAGTAGAACACTATAATATCCAATAATTGAAACCCTTGATACATAATAGTATGATATATTTGCTTCCTACATTGAACATACATATACAAATAGTGAGGTTCCAATACAAGCCCAAGGTTAAGAAAAACACACAAGCAATTACAACCAACAAAATCATATTGAAGTATACACATATATTGTATCAACTAAACAAAAATGGGTGCATAAATGTAATGAAAAATAGTAGAGTCTTAGGCCAAAGTACATTTAATTTATGAATTGATGTATTTTGATGAGCCACTTACATATAGTGGTTATTTTTACTTATAACATTTTTTGGGTAAGAATTTCCTTCTTTCATTCCTACAACCCAATCAAATATACTAAGAGATCACATACTATATAACCAAAATCTACCTCACTACCATACACACTTGAGGAACCACTCCTATGACAAGGGAGTCTACATTTCCCCTTCTAAAATGAAATTTTTTGTTGATTGGTTATTGCTAGTTCATTACATTTAAGGGAAATTTTCATTTAAAATTAACCAACAAGTTACATTATGTTCATAATATGATAGATACTATATGAAAACACTCCACTTAACTTTAATTGGCTAGCATGGTACTTTATGGATATGATATAGGCAAACCTTCAAAAAATTATTTATTGTTGATATTGTTAGTATTCTATGCTTTCAACACGTAGTCCATGTTTGATCAACAACATTTGTACCTATTCAATATAACTTGCTTCAAGTTGGAGGATACACTTCTACTTGGAATTCTTAATGTTGACTGAACAAAATAACTAAATCAATATCTCTAAGGAAATATGGTCTACTTTATTATGTATGGGGTTGAATATTGTATTTTATTAAATTACTTATAAAATGTGAAAATGTTGATAGGGTACAAGAATTGTATCAATAAATTCCTTCTTGAGGTATCTCCTCATGGAATGTAATTATTCTTAGACAGGCATGAAAAAATAAGATTTAAAAAGAATATTTAAAAAAAAAATTCATTGACAAGTGTTAAGCCAAACTCAATCTTTTTGTCAATGCCCTCCCTCCCTACACGATTTAGGAAGTTTTTGAAATAGAGAATATTCATCTATTGAAATGTATAAGGGATAGATAGATTAAATGGGATAGTTTAGTTGTGATTTCTTTGGTAGATCTACATGCAAAATTTGGGAACCTAGATAGGTCATGTAGACTAATTAACAAAGTGCTTGAAAGCATTGACAAGGGTGTGAATTGTTTGAATAACATAATAAGTTTAACATATGAAGATGGTGTGATATTTATTATTCACTCTATGTGAAAATAACTTTAGCAACTGTCACATTTATAAGGTCAATAATAGTTGATATACATTCAATGCTAACTTAATAATTCTATCAAGAAAATTATGACTTTAAGATAACTTCGAGAACAAGAAAAATGAAACTACACATATACATTCAATACTAACTCAATAATTCTATAAGAAAACCATCACTAAGATAACCTCAAGAACAAGGAAAATGAAACTATACAATATACTAAGATAACCTCAAGAACAAGGAAAATGAAACTATACAATATATAAGGTTTGTGAAGAAGAGTATAATAATTTTAAAATATGAAGATGGTTCGATCTCTACTAATGAAAATAGTTGTGTGTGTTTGTTGCTCCAAAATTGTTGATATTATTATCAAACAGATAAAATATATTCAAAATAAGTTAGGATTTTAAGAATAGCCAACCATATATAACTAAATAAATAAATGTTGAATGTTGTTAGTATGTGTGCCTTGCGCTTGTATCCTATGATGTGTTATTTTCTAACCGATTGTTGAGAACATATAGAAAAGGAAAAGAAATGGAAAGTATTAGACCAAGTCGACTGAGGAAGAACAAAATCATATATGTACAATTAGACAAGAATAGCCCAAAGAAAATAGTACAAAGAGAAGAGTGAAGAATCCTACCAAGTCATGAGTAAAAAATGAAACATAGTAGTTGCACAAATGGCACCTCTACAGTCACCAAATGAAGGCATCAAGATTGCTATGGCCGCATAGTTGATCCAAATCCTCCTCCAAAACTAGACTCCCCCCACCCCCCATATGGAGAGACCCCACAATCCCAATGAGGTGGTGGTGACTTGCTATAACTTCACCCCCCATTGTGGCAAGGAACTACCATGTCTGGGAATATGGCTCGATGAGGACTGCAACTCCTATGCCTATAACTTGGACTTTGGCTTCTACGGTAACCATTTTCCAAGAATAGAATTAAAACTAATTCTCACTATCATTTGCATGCCCATATTCTTGGCATCACTTTTCCCTCAACATTCAATTTAGCATAGGATTCCCCTGTTCTTGGATAATCCTTATTAGAATTATTCAATTCATTAAAATAGTCCAACTTCTTTTATTTAAAATTATTCAATTCAAATTTTTATTTCTTAAAATATGAAATATAATATATATTTAATACTTTAAATTTTATTTATATATCATTTAGTTATTATGTTTTTTTATAAAATGTATGTTATAATATAAATATATTTGTTGAAGTCAATGTTAATGATATTATATAATAATTTATAATATATGATCTAACTGCATATTTTTATGTGAGTAGGTTGTCTCCATCAAGTTGTTTCCAAAAAATGGTCATCTTATCACCTTAAGTATATGCACCATAATTTAAGACTCATAAAATAGATTTTTCTAAATTTATCATTTTTCATTCCTTGTATAATTAATTAATTTGGAAACATATTCATCTTTTTATATTACACTTAATAAATCAAATTCTCTAATGATCATCTAGTGGAATAGATTTCAATTAATTACTCGTAATATTATAGCATAAAAAGAGGGTTGTGACAACATGGGCATCCAATTGAGTTGATCTTGGAATGATAATTTAGAGGGGTTTTTGAAAGATGAAAATAATAAGAAATATTGAGATGTTTTTACGTCATGTTTATCCTTAGATTTACTTCCAAGTGTTTTTTTGATATTAAATTAGAGAAAAAGTAGTCCACTTTAAGGTATTTCATGACATTGTATATAATAAAATGTGAGCGAAGTCTGATATTTCAAGTAACTCTTATTTTTGCGCTACTCTCTCTCTCTCTCTCTCTCTCTCTCTCTCTCTCTCTCTCTCTCTCTCTCTCTCTCTCTCTCTCTATGATTTAGATATATTGTTGTCTATTAGAAGTTATTTTATTGGGTTATATAAAACTCTTGTACACAATATAACCGAAATGTAACATCTAACAAATTACCACTTAATACAAACTAGAAATTAATGAATAAGTAAATAAAATGGTGATCTAATCTAGGAGTCAAACATTTGACTAATTTTTTTCTTTCCTAATATATTAAATGATTCTACAACCATTACAGTTAGTACAAGTCCTTTACAACTATTACCATTAGCACAAGTATATTTTTAATATTCAATCATGACTATAAAACTCAATTTGTTTACTTTAAAAATATAAATTCATGCATCATAAAATTATATTCAAAACTTGCAAGAGAAAGGGAATAAGATAACATCATCAAGGTGATATCCACCTTGCCATGAATCGTGAATCTTCCCCATGTACTACATTGGAGAAGCCTGACCCATCACAAAGGATCTAGTAGTATGTGGCAACATGCATGAAATAATCTAGTGTACAATGTGAATCACTATCAATCTGGCATACATATATGTTCATGCAACATATCTATAATGCACATGTCCATTGATACACATTATGGAAAAATATGTAAATCAACCCAAGTAATACACTTATGAATGTAAATCAACAATAAGTAATGTTACAATATAAAATTTCTCAATCATCACACTATAATAACTTGACATTCAAGAGGATAGATAAAATAATGTCTAGAGACAAAGTTTGTAATTGATATTTAGTCCTTTAAGATTAACTTAAATAACATATTTCTAAGGTAGAAATGTCAACTTTTTATTCCACCAAAGAAACAATCTACAACACAACATAGTTCCCTAGATTCATTAATTATCGGGTGATATGAGGAATTGAAGGTTTTAATTCCTCCTCAAGACATACCTAGTAGCAGGTTATTATTTAGTTTGCATGAAGGGTAATTAGTGAAATATTGTAACCTACTTAATAAATTTCACTCATATATAGAATAATTTTCTAAAAAGAATAAAATATTTAAATTTAGGCAATAGCTTCTTAGAAGTCAATTAATAATTTTTAATTTGCAGATCTTTGTGAACAAAACAACCTTTAAACAATCATATCTTCTTCAAAACTAGGACAAATTTAAAACTTTAATATGTTCTAGAAAGGTGGAAGAGAAAAGAATAAAACCTAGAAAGAATTTTTCAAGAAACCTAAACAAACAAGAGCATTTCCCTTTGCAACTTAGTCCACTAAAATTTATCAAAAATATTAGTTTGACAAAATGATAGTCTTAAACTATGTTGATACATATATAATTTAATTTGGATCCTAGATAGTTATCTAATATCAAGGCAATAGGTTAAATTACTACCACAATCTCTTCTTAAATTAAAATATTAATGGTTTTAGGCCAAATTAACAAGGCAAGTTCCAAATAAATAGAATACACTTAAAATTATCCATTTTGTATCATGATGTTATTAGAGCAAGGTAGAATAAAGGGTGTATACATGTATTGGCACTAAATGTGAAGAAAAGTGTGGGTAAATGAAATTGATCAAGTTTATCGATCCCCATATACCACTTAGGTTGTTGTATCTCATACTTATCAATTCATCAACCAAATCTAAAATCACATCAACATGAATCAAATTTTGTAACAACTCCCAATTGAGTTCCAACTCTCTGAGTTGGATTTTACTTTTATTTTCATTTAAGTTATTCTCAAAGAAATAAAAAATATTATTGCACCTATGGTGTGGTGATCCCTACTAGTAACAATGCATTCCTTCTTGCACTAAATAAATATTTTTGGCCATAATTTCCAGTTAGAAACATTAAGATACTATGAAACATTGAGAAGATGTTATGCATCTTCATGACCAAGGTTTTAATTATAATGCATGGCGCACCTATGGAAATTATAATTGGACTTATTATATTTATTATTGAACCCAAGATCAAAATTAATATATTGGAAAATAATGTGTAAATTTAATGGCCTATGTGACCAAGTATATCAACCATACCTTATGAAAAAAGTTCAATCTAGACAAACCTTTAATCACTACCTAGAAGATGTGCCTTTGATTCGACAGGTATGGCTAAATCTTCTATTCCTTGATTCTAACTAGTGGTGCTCTCTTACCTACACCATTGCTTTTGTATAGTTAACATATGCAAAGGAGTTGATGTTTATCATTTTTTCCAATACTTTTTAGCTCAACTAGAGTTTGTCTAAGGAAGGATTCTTCCCAATTCTTGTGTGAGTGGCCTAGATGTACATGTGACAACTTGCAACAAGTGAGTGTTTTCAATTTATTATCAGTAAATCTGGAAGGTTGTTGTACTTTGTTTTTAAAAATGTAACAGGGGTGTCCCGACGACCCAACCTAGTAGCCCAGCAGCTCGTATCTTGGGTACGTGGGGTGAGCTAGGGTGAGACTAGCCCCCTACAGGTGAGATCCCCCACCCGCAAGAAGTCCCACCTCTTAAATCTAGAAGCGAAGTCGAACCCAAGACCAATGGGGAGAAAACCCACTGCCCAAGCCAACTCTGCTACCTATGTGGGCTTTGGCTATTGGATTTATTACTCTCCTCACTACTCCACTTGAGAAGGCTTGATCTTTTTCATGACACATTGACAAGAAGCCTTCCATTTTATGTTTGTTGTTTCAATGTCACAATAATGGGAAAATTTCAACAAAAATTAGGGTAACAAAAAATTTAATAAAAAAAAGGATGGGAGTGGGGAACATCCTATTTTTTGAAGGATCCTAGACATATGATGTCTATGTCACGTGGGAAATAATTATAATAGTGACTAGAAAAATAATTTTCTCCTAATACCCTCTTATGTGTTTGTATACATGTATTGGTACATGTAAAATTGGTGTACATATGTACTATTTGTATATTTATTCACAGTGGTCAATGGATAAGAAAGTAGAGTGTTGTATTGTGTAGGCACACATATATGCATGAGTATTTGTGTCTACATGTGCATGTTTGAAGTAAAATAATAAAACTCGTTTATGTAATTACAACCTTTGGGAGGATCAATATAATAGTTTCACAATATACAAATATACTTATCCTCCTTACAAAATATTATTCAACATTTTGAAGAGGCCATATATTACCATGCTTCTCAATGGTTTCATTGATTCCTAGATGACTCAAGGCCAAGACTATTCAAAATTGCATCTATATGGATTATGTATAGGAAATATTTATGACATCATAATAAAATGAAAAGAGAAAGGAAAATAATTAATTCAATAACAATAGCAATCCAATGGATTGCCTACAAGTTGACAACAAAATAATAGATCAACACATTCTAGTAGTGGCAAGGTGAATATGAAAATTAAAACACCAAATTGAGGTTTAAGAATTACCATCAAACTCAAAATAGTCCTTGTTATGTACCCCTCGTCTATTTTTCTAAATTATTATTAGGGGTAGTCCAAATATTTAATGGATTCTTGACTTGTGCATGTTGTGACCTTGAATGATTGAGACTTTGGTCACTATTAATAGAAACATGTGTTCCATCCCTTTTAATACTAGTTACGGTTTCTATGTGATAACCCATTGTATCAAACCTTTTGAGTCCCTCCTCCCATAATAATAAAAAATCCTATTTAAAAATTCCTTCACAACATTTATGAAAGTGTTACTAATAGGTGTAAAGCTACATTTCCCACCCTTGCCAATAGCTTGCCACAATGCACATGCATACAATTCATGGAACCATTTGCAAAGCGTGTGTCGGGAGGGGAATTTTTTTTTTTATATGTAAGATTGATATTTTATTGATATAGAAAAATTTACATAGTAGCTTCCATGAGATTCAAATCTTCCACCCTTTATAGAACACCCCACCATGAACCCTATCAGTCCCGAACACCATTAAACATACTACAACAAAAGACCATGCAGGGTCCACCATCTAGACTTTAATATTTATCCAAACCTTAGGATTGTTACATAACAAAATTCCTTACTTAAAGCCCTGAACCTAGATAGATAAACAACCAGAAAGAAGGAGGCTACCGTATACAATGACCGGATATACAAAGACCGCTATAGACAAAGAAATTTTATCAGAAACACTAAACTTTATGGATATACTTGCCTAGAAACACTTTAGGATCGACCCGGGTTGAGGAAACCATTGGCAAGTGCAAAAGCCTAGAAATTTGGAACCCAACTGAGAGGCTGGGAGAGCTTCAAAACCTTTTAAAGATAATCCACCTCAACTGTCGCCATTTGCTTATGCTCCACCAACACCATATCCTAAAGTTGCAGAAGAGCACAATTACCTCCAATCACCTTGCCAAGTCCCAAAGCCGGAGTGATGTGGCAACCCAATATTTCAAGTGTTTTAATTTGACAACAACCAAGACATCATTTTGTTGGTATCACCGATCTTGGGCGCACACACCAATTATCGCCACCCCGGAATGCCCCATTCTTTCCATAATATTTTATGTGGAAAGACTCCCACCCAACCACCCATGTGGGGAGGGGAAAATTGTTTTGAGTTTATTTACTTATTATTATTTTATAATTCTTTGTTTTAGAATTAATTTTTAATTGAAACCTGTTGTGTCGCATAGGCACCACACAAGATTAAAGGTTTAGATTATCTATATAGCTTGTGGTACATTCCGAAAGCTTATAACATGTTTGTTGCTTCATAAAAATATGTATGATACTGAATTTGAGCCAATTTAGTTAATATAAATACACAAACACACACACATATCATATATGGGTATGTGTGCCAAGTTGTGACATAAAAATGGCTCTTAAGAGGTCACTTTTTTTTAAATCAACAAAGTTTGATGTTCATGAGAAAATTAAGATAGTTACGTTCAAAATTTGAAGATGCAACAAGACAAGAGTTGTAGTGCTCTAAATCTACTTTTTAAACTACTATTTTTTAAAAATAATGAAGATTAAGGGTTTGAAAAGGAGGGGGTACACAAAGTCGTCCTTTTTTATAAAAAAATAATATAATATTTGTTGTGCCACCCTAAAAAGTTAGAATATTTTTTAAAATTTCAAAAATCACTACGGTGAGAAATTAGTCAACACCATGTAGTTTATGCCAAATTTTTCAACGAATTTTTTAATAAATATATAATATTTTACTAGTTTTTGAAGTGGACGCATCCTGAAAAGCTAAAATTTGAACATGCCCCCCTCCCCCCCACAGTAATTTTTTTGAAAACTAATCAAAAATCATTTTTTTTCATTGTGTAGAATGGAGTCTAGTTTGTAGAAACGTAATTTGTTTCAAAATTCCATGAACGAGTAAAAATCTATACCCAAACTAGCACATGTTGGTTTTTGACAAAAAAACAAAGGCACTAACAAGAGAAGTTTAGATAAAAATGTTAACATAATCAAAATGTAAATTTTTTTATATGGTTAGATAGCTAAGAGAGATCCTAATGTCATCACGATACTTTTATAAATTTGCATTGAAACACATGCAAACCTGATGGAGAGCACAGCCAAAAATATATGAAATTTTGTTACCCTTTCACAAAATCATGTCCTTGGCATGAAATGGTCATCCAACCTGGGTTGGATGCCCAAGGAAAAATCCAACCCTTTGGATTGGTATTTCCGAATGCAATCAATTTGGCACTCACCAAATATGAATGTTGAGTTTTTAGAATGCATTTTGTTAAAGCGTTTCATTTTTTCTTTGTCTTTGTCTTTATTTTTCTTTGTTAGTGAAAATATATACATGAAATAAACATTTATGGTATAAGTTAAAGTGTTTTGTTTTTTCTTCTACTTTAAGTTATATCTCATGTATATAGTTTCATGATGTTTGAGAGTAGTTTCAGATCGCTTGGAGTTATAATACAAATTCTACTTTTTGGAAGATCTTATAATTTTTTAAATAGTCAAATTTTAGTAATCAAAATGTCAAATTTTAATAATCAGGAGGTCAAATTTTAGTAATCAACAAGTTTTTTTCTTCTCTCTCTCTCCTCTCTCTCCCTCCCCCTACCTCTCCCTCCCTTTCTCCTCCCCTCTCTACATCTCTCTATCTCCCCCTCCCTCTCTCTATGTACCTCTATCTCTATTGCTCTCTCTCACCTCTCTCTCTCTCTCCATCCCTACCTCTCCCTCTATAACTCCCTACCACTCTCTCTACCTATATATCCCCTCTCCCTCTCTCTACCTACCTCTATCTCACCTAAACCTATTTACCTCTTCCAACCTCCCCTCTCTCTCTCCCACCCTCTCACCTCTTTCTCTCTCTATCTCTTTCTTTGTCTCTATCTCTCTTATGTGTACTAAGATGTATTAAAAAAGGGAAGGAAGGTGGGGATATTGAGAGAGAGAGAGGGAAGGACAAAGGTAGAGAGGAGAGAGTGAGAAAAAGAGGGGAGAGAGACATAGAGATAGAGAGGGAAGGGGAGAGAGAGAGAGTTGGTGAGAAAGAGGGGAAAGAGAGAGAGAGAGAGAAAAGAGAGAGAGGGGGGAGGGAGAGAGATAGAGAGTAGAGAGAGAGATAAATATTATACAAATTACTGATTACTAAAATTTGACCTCCTGATTACTAAAATTTGACTTTTTGAAAAATTATAAGATCTTCCAAAAATTAGAATTTTCATTATAACTCCAAGAGATCGGAAACCACTCTTAAACATCCTAAAACTATAAACATGAAATGTAACTTAAAGTATAAGAAAGTAAATGTCCATATTTAAATGTCAACTTATACAAAGAAAAAAAGAAAAAAAAAACACTTCTACAAAATACATTCTAAAAACTTAGCATTCACATTTGGTGAGTGCCAAATTTGACGCTTGCCAAATGGGTTGCTTAAGGAAACACCAAGCCTTAGGCTCAATCATCTAAGCCATTTGGCACTCGCCAAATGGTCATTTTGGGTAAAAAATAAAAGTGGCATCTTTTTTGTGTCACAGAGTGGTGCACATACCCATATGTATATATCTAATTGTAATGGTGAAATTTTCAACCCCATGCCAATTCCTATTTAGTTTGGGCTCATTTTGATAGAATATCTAAATATCAACAAATAACACACACTTGGGATTAGGGCCCTTACCCTACTAATCTAATAAAAAACAAATAGCATACTCTTGTGCTAAGTTTGGTTCATGACCCATTTTAACAAGAGCTCTCTAATTATTTAATTAATTTATATATAAAAAGAGATTTTATTCTCATACAATTATATATAAGCATCGGTTATAAGATAATGCAATTATTCAAACATAAGAACCCGATATTTCTAATCTTATTCACAAAAATGCAACTTACTTGCATGAATCTAAGTGAGTGTGTGTGTGTTGATCACATAATGATAAGCTACCTCCACCAAATAGAACATTTTCCACAATGATACTCTCTCTCCAACCTGAGAGAGAGTCAATTATTTCTAACACACTTATGGAAACATAGCATGTGATTGGTCATCACCATCATAATCATTCTTAATTATACTTCGAAACACACTTAATACAATCAAATTATCTTGTTTTGTTGCTTGTTATTAAACAATTAATACCATAACATGAAAAATGATTCATCTCAACAAGGAGATGACAATGTTATAATTTTTTGTTAACCCTATTTTGGATTTTTTCAATAGCATGGTGGTTCCTTCAAATCAAGACAATTCTAAATATAATACAATTTCAAGTAAGAATCATTCCAAAGAAGACATGTAATTTAAGATAGAGACAATAATATAAGTAAACTACAACAAATATGGATACCTAACTCAATGGACTCAATAAGTCCATAACATTGTTAGTGTAAATAATGACATTGTCAAACTAGCTAGATTTTGTGTTACCTAAGAGAGCCTTATTCACACTTGTTAAGTCTCCACTTAGGGAATTTTTTTAATCTTACCTCATGTGGATGAGACACATGCTCAACATTTTAGATGCACCTATCTCATGCACACTTGATAACTTTATCACACTTGTCCTATGTGTATGCAAGGTGGTTAGGATCCACAACCACCTTCTCATCTCACCCTTTTTCTATATAATCAAGGGTTTATCATGTAATTATAAGCTTTTTTTATTCACACATATCGTATGAATATATTGCATATTTTGGCTTATTTGAAATCTCTTATAGAGGGTTTATCATTGTTTTGCAAGATCTATTGTGCTATGAGGATCAAATATCTGACTCCAACATGGTATCAAAGCTTTGAAATCTGAAAACACCTCAAATCAAGGAAGATTTCAACCAACATCTTTCATACAATACATCCTAGAGCCAAACGTAACTCATCATTACAATTAAAAACCTCAATAACCTTAATATCAAAGTTATCAAATCATAAAAAAATCAGCAAGTCACCCAATGTAATTAAGAAAAAAATTGGTTGTACTATTTTTAGATTACTATGCAAGGTATTATTTTATTAAAAAACAATCATTTTTTAATATTTTTTGAAAATAAAAAATTACTGCAAAAATAATTACAAAGAAAAAAATTGTATGAAAAAAATATTTTTGAGAAATAATGAAAAAATCATAAGAGGACATGCCCCTCTATCCTTGTGTAGGTACTGCATAGGGACAATAGTGCATGAGTTATACAACAATTGACATAAATTTTTTAGTAGTTATCTTAGCATTTTTAAAAATTGGTTGCTAATTAGATATAATAAAGGTTTTTAGTTATAGCTAAATCTAACTACAATTAGTTTTATTTGCTGTATAATTAAATATGGTGGACCTCTAAATTTGGTTGTGACATTATGTTGGTCTATCATCAATTATCTTCCAAAGTTAGACCCCTTTTCCATTAGCAATTCTATTTTCGCACTCCAACTTCAAAGACCCACATCTAAGCCACACAAAATTATTTATTTGAGAGGTTTTTTAATTAGGGGTAGTTTTTGTGCTCTATATGGTGGTGCAATTATTTTGTAATTTGATGTATGGATTTCTCAAAAATCATATATTCTTAGAGGTCACCTTAGACATTTCCCATTTTTGGAGCTTCAAAGGGCTTGTCTAGGCACATACAGACTTCTTTTTTAGTTCCAATTTTTAAACTACCTATTTTGTTGAGCACTACATAGTGGTCCTATTAGTTATTTTTTAGAGTATCTCAAAATTATATTTATCCTATGACTCCATTTTGATTATTTATAATCATATTATATCAAATCCACCTTTTGGTACTTATATGTACCAAAAATAAAGTGTCAAATTGTTAGAAATTCTAATGAATCCAAATCAAGCTACAATCTTCAAAGGATCGACCAAGAAAGATACCATCCAAAAGAAAGTGTTGCAACATGAGCTTGCATGAATATTGAGAATTAATATTTATCAATGAACATGAAAATATGATTATGAGATATCATACACTGTACAAGCACCTTGAATATATAGGCAAGGTGTAATGAAGCATGACAACTACCCTTGATACAAACATTAAATGCTCAATGCAAAAATTTAAATGCATGAGATAACTATTAAATGCCTAAATGACTAAAATTAAATAATGAGATATGGCCCCATTATAACTAACTTCTAGAAATGATACCTTGGACTAAATTAACTCCTAAGTAAACTTATCATGTGAATAGGTTGGGCCACTAATAACTAGTCAGGAAATAACCTCATTCACACCAAAACCCCTCTATAAGTGCAACATAAAGAGTGAAATTATTATGTAAATGATGCAACATGCAATATGAAAATGCAATATGGGTCCCAACAACGAGGCCATGTTAGGTACCCATGCACAAGTAATCATGCAACTAATCTCTCACAAACAGAGAAAAGGAGAAAACCTAGTGGGATAAAACTCCTCTCCAAAAAATAGATGCAATGAAAATCATGTATAAGTGATAGAAGAAGTGATGTATGGAGGTCTCAACATCAATACCCCCCAATAACTACATACATCATAAGGATACAATACAATAACCCCTCCAATGAAGGGAAAGAGAGATACTAGATTTCCCCCCATAATGAAGTATCATAAAAGCCACTAAAGTAAGTCTAAAGCCAAAAGAGAATCCAATGATGACAAACCACATGTATCCCCTTAGGAAGAAAAAGATCCAATGATAGATGTGAAAGATAGTCTAACTCCATGAAGAAATGAGAAGGAAGAAGTATCACAAATGAAATTGTTGAAGAAGAATCAAGTGCCTTTGAAGATGTCTCATCAAATTAGGAAGAACCCCAATCAACAAAGAAATGAGGAAATGAGGAGACTCAAGAATATCCTTCAAATAAAAATCTGCTCGAAGAGGATAACCCCCTTAAGCATGTCCTCCAAACCTGTAGAAGAAGAACAACAAACAAAGTCTGAAATATCTAAAATGAAGCCATCCTGCAACCACAAATCTAAAAAACTGAATATATCTTGCTTTGTTGAAGTCTTGAAATCCATGTCAACTATCAACTTTGATGAAGTGGGAGGTGATGGAACAACATCACATGGTTGATGAAGAAGAGCAAGGTTCAGCTAACCACCGCAACCACCACCTGAACAATTGTCCACACTAGAAGTAGGAGATTTAGGAACATAAGGATCATGGTCACGACAAAAGTGTGAGAAAGTATACACCTTAGACTAATGATTAGCCTGACCCACTGCAATAATCTCTCATGTCTCCTTATGAATGAAAATTGAATCGAATGTGAACTCGACTGTGTTGTGTCTCTATGTAATCTAGCAAACTAAAAGAAGATTATGGGAAATCTCAAGAATAAAAAGAACATTATACATTGACCCTATACCCAAGTCATCATCACTAATAGTAGCAACATGAAAAAATTGATTATCTGTGTGACCGGCGGATTAGTATGGGCTGACTACATTTGATCCATGAGGATTTGAAGCATATTCAAGGCACTAAACCTCAGTCCAATAAGATCAATCAATAAAAACTAAAGTAGGAATACATTAAAACTTAACATATTAAACTTTGAAAGCTTTATAAACACCTATTCTAATCCATTGAAAATTATCCTATTGAGGAGTGGTGTTGCATTGATGTGGAATGGCAACCCTTTCCCAATCCCGTGGATAAATGAGTTTGTTCTGATCAATTCTATTGAAGAGAATCAATGAAACTAATGAAAGGTGTATCAAAACATTATTTAAATTCTAAATTAACATGATTCAAGCTATTTTAACATGATGTAGAATAAGATAATTGATATGAGTGAGTGCAAAGCTAATCTAAATGGATTTTAAGTCTAAAATATTGAAACCCTAATTACCAAATAAGCTAAATGTATGCATCCAAGTTACCATGGAAGCCATTAATGGAAGCTAAGCTATTATGCAAGTAATTTAAACTAAAAGGATGCTAAATAAGTGCTAAATATGAGTGCAAGTGAGAATGATTTTAACAACATAAGTTTTCTATTAAAAGATGGATCCATTTGTCTCCAAATAGTGACCTATTTATAGGAGGACAAATGAAAAATGAAGGGTTAAGATTAAAAAGGTTAACCAATGGTCAAAAATGGAGGAAAGATGAAACATAGATCAAGGATTCTCATCAATGGATGAGAATCAATGATCACATGGATCAAGAAAAGAATCAAGGGTCCATATTCTTCCAAACAAACACACTCAAAACTTGCACAAGAAGTCTTGTAAGTTTGTTATGAGGGAGAATATTCCTTTTTTCAAATGAATGAAGAAAGAGAATACTCTTTGGGATATTCTCATGAGCGAGGAAAATTAGATATTTAGCAAATTAAAAAAAAAATTAATGTGCAAAAGGGGAAGGAATATTCTATGGGAATATTCCTTTTTGGAGGAATGTCCAAAGGAGGAATATTCCCTTACAAGTGGGGGAATTAGATTAATTAGTAATTGATAATTAAAACAAAGTTTTAATTATGCCAATTAGGGGATTTTCATGATATTCATTAAATAAATGATTTAATGAAAAGATGGAAAGTGAAATGATATTTAATTAAATAACTTAGGGTTATTTAATTAAATAAAAAGACTTAGGGATTTAAATTAAATAACTTTATGTATTTAATTTAATAAGACAAAATGTTAGCATGGAAGGGGGTGAATTAACCTGATTAGATTAATTAGGTCAATAGATAAAAATGACATAATTAATTAAATAGCTAGGCTAATTTAATCAATTAAGCAAAAATAGTATGGGTTTTAGGATGAAACAATGTTATTATACCTTATTCGAGTGCATGACATCATTCAGGACATTTTTAAGTGTCTACATTTTTCCCCTCTTTGAAGTGAGGTACCTGTTACGTTGGTTCAAAGACTGACGCTTTTTGAATTAAAACTATTGCTAAGATTTAAAAAATTATGATTTTTTGATGCTCCACTATTTCCCTAGGTGAAGGAATAAGTTGGTTCCCTGCCCCCTCAAGAAATCAAGCGAAAATTTTGAATTTTGGGTTGATTTCTCAAAAAAGGTTAAATGTTGCCTCAGGGGTCCGAAAAAGGCTCCGAGATGCAAAAAAATGCCAAAAATGCAAAAATCGGTGCAAAATAAGCTTTAGTTTGGCAAGATTGGTGAAATTGGTGAAAAACCCTAATTTTTAGGCTTAAATAGGTGAAGGGTTACTTTCAATTCATTTGTGTATTAAAATGGCACAACGAGTGCTCCTACGACACATTTTTTACTAGGTTCGAGAGTAGGAGAGGCCTCCAGGTGCAAGACCATTGGTATGTGATTTGAAGCTTGGATTGCATTTTGAATTTTTAGTGCATTTATTGTAGTTTGAAATTTAGGTTAGGATGGCGTCATTGTATTGCGATGCCATTTTGAGAATTGGTGATGCTATTTTCATTTTTAGTGACGCTACTATAATGAGCGACGCACTTCATGATTTGAGATTAGGGTTTCCAGATTTCAAATTGCAATGAGGGTGTGAATAATGATGCACTTCACGATTTGAAATTAGGGTTTCTAGATTTCAAATCATGGTGTGGGTGTGAATAGCGACGCACCTACCCAATTTGCAATTTAGATTTAGGGTTTCCAAATTTCAAATGGCGACACGGTTGTGATGAGCGACACTAGTCACGATTTAGAATTTGAGTGTATATAGCATCACTGTTTGGAATTTGGACTATAGCGACGCTTTGGTCATTTTGGGAATAAAAACTCTAAACTTAGCCAATTTTTGTGAATTTTGACATCATGCGCTTTGTGGGTGCATGAGGTTATCTAGCCTTTGATGTCCCGTGAGCATTGGCCTTCTGTTTTATCTAGACTTGATGATTTATCTGAGATTTGACAGGAGCATTTTGGAGAGATCGAATGTGGTACGTCGCTTACATGCCCATCATGTAGACCCATTTAGTGATGATGAAAATACTATGTGAGTGATGGCATGATGAGACCCCATAGTTCCACTTACCCATTGATGAGGCGACAGTCATGGTGGAGGATCTATGGCATATTTTGAAATTTCCCATACATGGAGAGCGGGTGATTTACAATAGCAATGCAAGGTATGATGCCTATCATGAGGTTCTTGACCAAGAGTCTATTGTCATGGTCAACTCCCAGATTGACCTTGAGATGTACAAAGGTCAGGCATCAACCTTCAAATTGATCATTGCGACAGTGATTTCAGGGTTGTTTGCCCCAGATCGATGGAGCAGGGGATTCAGTCCTAGATGGGGGTTGACTTAGCATAGGATGCTTTTTAGGAGGATCTAGTATGCATGGGGGCCATTGATGCTAGCCTCCCTTTACCATGATATGCATGACTTCATGTACTACGATGGTAGAGCTATTGGCACAATGGTCACTCTTCTACATATATGGGCATGGGAACACATTGTTGTGCTTCGATCGATTTCTGCATGGCTAATGTGGAGCCAGATGATCCAGTCATGTGGAGATATAGAGGAGCCATTACTCTTCAACACACAGGGAAGCTCAACATTCCTTATTGGTGTCGAGTGATTGACGATATGATAGTGATCTGATGGCAGCCATGGTTATAGATGTTGGCATGGTATGATGATGTACATTAGTTATTCTTTGCTTGATAGACTCGGTACATATAGGGTTGAGAGCACACTATGATCGAGAGGTACCTGCTAGATAGAGTTTCTAGACAGTTTGGTGAGAGCCAGGACAAGCCTAATGATGCCTACACAACCATTTTTGTGAGATCAAAATGGGAGGTGACTTGGGGGCACATGATACCACCCCATAAGGTTGTCGAGGGCTTCAAACACTTAGTTGCGAAGCCATGGGCTTATGATCATGGGCAGGAAGATGCTCATATGATGCCAACATATGATGCATGGTTTGTACCCCCTACTAGAATGACAAATCTAGCGGGTATACCTCCATGAGGGAGGCCAAGAGGGAGGGGAGTAGGCAGAGGTCGAGGCTAGCCACAAGATGGGTAGGGTAGAGGGTAGGGAAAAGGGCCAGATGGTCGAGGCAGATGACAGGAGGGCTAGGATGGCCAACATTAGGATGGATAGGTCATCGATGCACCCCCACCACCATTGCATCAGCAGCCACCGTTAGGGACAGATCCCTTGATGCACAAATTTAGTAGTTATAGCAACATCTATAGGTGGTTACAACTAAGTGAGATCAAGCTCGGCAGCAGGTATTGGTACTCACAGTTGAGAGGGACCAGACCTGGTAGCAGAGAGACCATGAGAGACAACTGAGGAAGACATTAGATGTCTAGTTGGCATAGGAGGTCGGTCAGAGGTAGCAGTTAGAGGTTGTGTCCCAATAGTAGTCACAACAGGCACAAGGGCTAGTGGGTCAAACTATGTCTGCTCAGTTATACGAGACAACGAGGGAGGAGGTAGCATATTGGTGGACCTTGTATTACAGTGATGTCCCTCCCCATTGCAGGAAACCTAATTTTGAGCATGACAACCAGGTTCAACCCAATGCCTCCACTTCAGTTAGACAACCAAGTAATGGAG
Source organism: Sequoia sempervirens (assembly GCA_007258455.2). Classification (NCBI taxonomy): domain Eukaryota; kingdom Viridiplantae; phylum Streptophyta; class Pinopsida; order Cupressales; family Cupressaceae; genus Sequoia; species Sequoia sempervirens. The sequence goes on along the minus strand of VDFB02000003.1, from coordinate 657,412,576 downwards.
ACAGAGCAATGAGGGATAGACCTCATTTGATTTTGTAGACACTCTTTTTGTATAGTCTGATTATTGATACATATATACACTCATAGGCTCATTTTTGATAGCCTCATGTACATTGTACATTTTTATGATATACATACACTAACTAAGATATTGTACCATGAAATTCATTTTTTATATATATACGAGATGATACAAATTCATGATATGATGTGTTCCTTATTTCATGCTTCATGCATGTATGGATGCAATGTAATGGATGAACTTCCTTTTATTCATGTTCATGGAATATCTATGACGCAATGATATGGGATGGATGCAATGTTATATTCTTTTTCAGTATCTTTTTATGACATGTTATTGGATGGATGCTATGATATGCAGATGTTTATGCAATTGATGCAAATGCATTTCTTTTTGTGTACTTTTCTATGCAATATATGAGATGATTATGTATGCATGTGGATGTATATGAATGTCCATGATATGTATTCTTATGCAGATGTTTGTACTTATGCTATGATAATGCAACAATTTAAGATGCTTAGAATAGCAAATCTATATTATTCATCACAACTGAAATGATAATGATGTTCCAATGAAATACGTTTTCTTGTATTATGATATGTTGTGATGGTGCAAGATGTATGCATGTTGATGATTTTATGTACGTAGGATGGATGCATTGATGATGTTTTTGTTGACTGTCATGATACCAGGTTAGCGTGGAAAGAAGATAGAAGAATAAAATGAATGTTTTGACCATTTATTTTGATTCAAATTCCCAAAAATTTGATGATCCACCAATATTTTATTATAGATGGTGATGAGAGATGATGATGATGATTTTCTCATATCTTGGGATTGGGATTTTTCGTCATTCCTTATTTTTGATATAACACATAGACACGATGCATCAAGGTATTAAAAACTAGCATGGTGTTGTATCTAGTGTAATGGACTTTGACTTTGCAAATAGATAGGATAGTTCTTGTTCACATATTAACATACAAAAACCTCATCAGAATGTAGTTTAGTAGTTTAAAATATATTGGACCAAAGCATAAGCAATAGTCAACAATATACTCCAAAAAACCTCCCTACACACAACTAAGCAAGTATGCGCCAAGATTATTTTACAAGAATACCCAAAAGCACAACAAACAAAAGCTAATTATTGATGCCCCATTCCTTCTCTCTAAATTGTTTTGATAGGCATCATTGAGAGGTCCTCAAAATGGGTCAATAAGATAGACCATAAGAAAAGATCAAAGAAAAATAGTCAGTGTTATCTATATCTTTTTCCAGTTTAATATAGCTAAGGTGATTTTTGATGTTGATGTCCATCATAGGAAGGATGCATCCTAGGACATGTTAATATGATGTTTTGATTAGGATGAGGTGTGTGATAAGTCGTTGATACAAACTTCACTGACATGTTTGCCTATGATCTAGACTTTAGATTTTGACACTTAGGTTCTCTCTTTACGACTTGCTATACTTGTTTTCTATTTGTTTTTCCAAAGGTTGAGGATGATGATTGATTTATTATGGGTGAAGGTTTATTGCAAGTGAAAGCGAGATGGGATGGATGGTTTTGGGTTTTCTGGAATATTTCAATGTTTTTGGTATTTGTAAAAATGTTTTGAGGCTATTTTTGGTCTTTTTGAAAGTTTATATGAATGTTTTGGTTTTTTATTATTTGAGGTTGTTTAGGGTTTTCGCAATGTTTTTGTGTTTTCTGATATTTGAATGTTTTGGGAATTTTTGAGTTTTCCAAATGTTTAAGGATTTTCTGATATTTGAATGTTTAGGGATTTTCTAAGTTTTGACCAAGAACCCAACCTAAAAGACTATCCTAGGGGCCTCAGGGGCTGATCAAAGATTAGCCTTGCCTACATTATACACGTAGAGACAACACAATTCAATTGACTTGACTTATTGAAGATGAAGATGAAAAGTGGATGGAATGTCAGTTTATTATGACAGACTCTTAAAGGACTGACCTGGGGTGTCTCGGGGGGCACATCAATGATGGCCTTTCCTACGTTCAAGCTCATAGACTCATAGTTTGACTAACTTGACTTATTGAAGATGAAGATGAACAGTGGATGGAATTTTATTTTATTATGACAGACTCCTAAAGGAGTGACCTGGGGTGTCTTGGGGGCACATCAATGATGGCCTTTCCTACGTTCAAGCTCAGAGACTCGTAGTTCGATTTGGTGTTGTTTTGGATTTTCAATGTTTGACATTTTTAGGGATTTTGATGTGTTTTGGATGTTTTGGATTTTGACTTTACACTTTTTCAAATGTTTTTGGATTTTAGCTGTAAAGGATTTTAAATGTTTTTGGATTTTTTGATGAACGTTTTACAAATGTTTTTGGGTTTTTTGATGAGATTTCCGATAACCTTAAGATTTACAAGAGCCTAATGTGATCCATAGCGAATTTCCCCCAATGTGATGTGATAGACTACCTCAATATAGGTAGGACAAGCTGACCTTTGGAATGTGCCAAGTAGTACTAAAGGGATACAATACTTCACAATATCAAGCTATGATACAGATGTGGATGGGTGATGGAATAAATAGGATGAATGATGTGATGGATGGATGTGATGCCAAGAATGATAGGATAAAGAGACAAAGGTAGATGAAGGTGATTTACTTATGTCAGGCACCTGCTTTCCAGGTTTTCACCAAGGTACTTTCCCAAAGTGCCACTGAAGTGGTTTTCAATAGAGGATGATTTTTTTCTTTACTTTTTCAATCCTTTTTCTCTCTTTTTTTGGATTTTTAATCATTTTTTTATTTTTTTTGTATTTTCAAATTTACACCCTTCAAGCCTAGGCATAAAACTTTTTAAGATGCGATCTATTGGTTGGTTCCTGGAAGGGTTCACCTTTAGGAATTGATAATTGATATGCTCTTGAACCATAGCTTGTTGTGATGACAAAGGGACCTAACCAGTTAGGCTCAAACTTTCCTTTACTATTCTGATTTGGAAGATTTTTCTAATTCTTCTTGAGAACAAGATCCCCTACTTGGAAAGACCGACACTTGATTTTTTGTTTATAGCTTGGTTTCAGTCAGTTTTGGTATACTTGCAAGTGATTAAGGGTGTCAAGATGACGCTTATCTAGGAATTCTAGCTCATTTAGCCAAGATACTCTATACTCTTCATCAGTGATTAGGTTTTGTAGTGACACTCACAATGATGGAAGCTCAACCTCAATAGGCAAGATAAATTTTGATCCATAGACCAAGGAGAATGGGGTTGCACCTATAGGCATGTGGATACTAGTTTGATAGGCCTAGAGGGAGGGATTTAACTGTAGATGCTAGTCATGGCCAGCTTCATTGACCATTTTCTTTAGGATTTTTAGAATGATCTTATTTGTAGCCTCAGCTTGCCCTTTGCTCTATGGGTAATACGAGGTAGAGAATCGGTGTTGGATGTTAAATCTTTAACATAGATCTTTCACATCCTGATTCTTGAAGGGTGTTCCATTGTCTAAGGTAAGGGTTTGTGGAACACCATAATGAAATATGAGATAATTCAAGATAAATTTGGCAATTTACTTCCCCGTTATGTAGGTCATAAGAATGGCTTTGACCCACTTGGTAAAGTACTTAGTGGTTGTTATGATGAACTTGTGTCCATTAGATGATGTGGGAGTAATTTTTCCTATGAGGCCAAGCCCCCCACTGTGAGAAAGGCCAAGGTGTGATCATTGGTTGCAACTCCTGAGCTAGAGCATGAATAAGATCTCCATGTTGTTGACACTAGAAAAAAAATTCACATATTGATGGTATTATCTTTCCATGGTTGGCCAGGAGTACCTCATACTCAATAGTTTCTTAGATAAATTTATACCACTAGAATGGGAACCACATATGTTATCATGTACTTTTGTTAAAGTGGTCAAGGCTTCCTCTTGGTTAAGAAATCGTAATAATGTCCCCTCGATGCTTCGGCGATATACAGTATCACCCAGGATCACAAATCAGGATGCCTTTTTAACAAAGGTCTTCTTAAGGTTGGAGGTCATATCGTATGGGAGGGTTCCTCTGCTAAGATAGGTGAATATATCATGATACCACGGGAACAGAGACCAACGATGACACACACAAGTTCAGATTTAGGGATTTTGAAAGTTGGTACGAGAATTTATTCTACTAAGAATTTATATTGAAAGACGTTGTGCGACATATCTAACAATGATCTAATTACTTCCATAGCGTCTGTTGCTTGGTTGTTCATGTGAGGAATCTGCTCAAAACTTATATCAATAAAAAGGTCCTTGAGAATTTATACCATCTTCTTGTAAGGAGTAAGCTTGTCATCCTTAGTTTGGTAGTCATCATTGACTTGGTTGATAACCAGCTGTGAGTCTCCTGTCTCACCAAAAAGTGTATACCTTGCTTGATTTGGGAATAATTGATGAAAAATTGGACATAATAAGGCCTTGATTTGGTGTTGTGAGGTGTTTTACACATCCACACTAAGTCTTGGACCCTTGCAAACTGAATAAATTACATTTAATGATGTCTTGTAAAGGTGTTGTAGCACATATTCACACTTTTCTAAGACCATCATATTATAATTTACCTAAATAACCTTACCAAGACCTATTTCAAAGATTTTTAAAGTCTTGTAACAAACTTTGAAACTTTTATAGGCTTGTCATCAATATTTACACCTTTCTTATGCTTTAAATGGCCCCTTTATACACTTACAAGCCTTACTTAAGTGTCTTGTTGAAGGAGAACCCAATAAACATTATTTAAATTATCAAAATTCCTAACATCCACTTAAAAATTCCCAAGTGAACTAAGTCACCATTAGTGGCGACTTAGTCCCATTTGGCTCAAAAATCAAAATAAATTTAAATTTCTTTCAGGTTTTTATTCTTTAAGATCTAAGGTCGGCCTGTGATGAGGTATTTTCAGGAATTAGGACATAATTGTATATAAATATATGGTTTTCCCTCTCATTTTACATAATTCATCATCATTCATCCATCATTCATCATGTTCTCAATTCAAGCAAGCTAGGATTTTATCATTGCAAGTCATCAAGATAGCTTCCAAGGACATTCAAGGGAAGATTCTTCATGTTTTGCTATAGAAATTCAAGATAAAACATCATGGAAAGGTATTAAATCCATTTTTTCATGCTTAATTACATTCTTTCTTCATTTTTTTAATTACCTAGTAAAAAAGGGTTTGACCAAGGCAAACCCCCATGCCCTAACATTCAACATTTCTCTCTCTCTCTCCTTGTGTGTTTGCAGATTTAGGTACATTAAGGACTTGAAAATCATTGAAGAATAAGGTGAAGACTTGTTGGAGTCATCTTCCTCCTTGCAAGGTCAAAATATCAACAAAAAGTCACTTTCAGGCCCAAAAATTAGAGTTTAAGAACAAGACACCTGTCAAGAGCCGAAGTGCAGACCGAGGCCTTTAGTTTCCACTTTTGAATTTTTTAGAGATTCAGAAGTGGACTAAGTCACCAATAGTGGTGACTTAGTCCCACTAAACCTATTTTTTAATTTTTTTTGTAGATCTAGATACCCATTTGGTTGAAACGGGCTCTAGAGCAATTTCCCCGATCTGGGACTAAGTCGCCCAAGTTGGCGTAAGTGTCCTAGTTGGCTCAAAAGTCAGATTTTTTAGAATTTCAAAGGTCTCTTCAATCTCCATTATGCTCTTCGTTAGTTTCTAGGTGCATAATTTCAATTTAATATCTTTATTTTATTCTTTATTGCATTCATTTTATCATTCTGCATATCACAATGTGTTTTTAAGCATCCTGCATTTCAATAGTTTTGCATTAATAATCCATCTCTTTTATTAGTTTATTGCATTCAAACACCATAATTAGACATATTGCATACCTCTTTACATTAGCATTTTGGACCCCTTTCCTTTCTCCTTTTATGTGAAAAACCCTTGAAGGAACTAAAGCAGTTGGGCAATCCAAAATCATTGTCCACATATTGGTAAACCTGACCTTTGAATCCCTTCTTTTCTGATTTGGAGTCCATCATCCTAGAATTAGCTTGCATTAACATTACATTGCATTTTTCATTAGTAAAAGTGCATATAGTTTGTATTTTTGCATTTTAAATCATCGCAAACCTTCTAAAAACTACATTTTCTTTTAGTATTCAGGTCATACATACTAAACAACATCAAAACCCATTAAAATTTTCTTTTTTTAAAAAAAAAACTCGAACTAGGACTAATTCGCCATTTTGGGAGACTTAGTCTCTATCCATATTTTCCAATGTCTGTTACAGCATCAAAAACCTCATTTATGTGCTTCCTAAGCCTCCTAGTATCATATAATATAAATCTGGAAAGTTCTGGGATCATTTGTTTTATTCATCTAGGTCAAAAAAATCATTTAAGGGTAGTCATTTTTGAAATCATTTCAATTATGAGCATTTTTCAATCTTAAATCATTGAATATTTCTAAAATTTTACATTGGCATCTTAGGTATGCATCATACAACACAATAAACATTAAAATCCATCAAAAAAAATGAAAAAAATCCCTATTGGGACTAATCTACTACCTTGGGTGACTTAGTCTCTATTTAGCCCTGAAATTGCCTTTTACAGAGCTGAAAACCCTATTTTTAAGCTTTTGTTTTCCATCAACTACCTATATCAGTTGGTTGAGTTTTTGTAACATGCATTTCATTAGATCTAGCTTAAATTAGCTCATTTCATGCATTGTTTCATTTCAAGTTTTCATTTCAAATGTTTCATCTTCTAGGTTGTTAAATAATGTAATTAGAAAACTACTTGTTTCACATCTAAAAATTTACATTTAAACATTTCATTTTAAGTCATTACATTGCACTTTCTTTACTTTTCCATGGTAGCATGTTTTCTTTCAAAATATGTGGCTTTGATTTGGTTAAAAATGAATTGCATAAATACAACATTCCCTCTTATGAGTTCAATTTTGATTACAAGGATGAGGTCATTAAGAAACATGTTCTAACCATCGACACAATACTTAATATTACATTGCCCATTAGTGAGAATGGTAGTGTAGACAATCATAACAATCATCCTTGTTCTTATCCCGATACCTCTCCTATTCGTGATGAAGGTATCTTGGTGAAGGAAGATACAAGCATTGAGAGTCTTGATTTTCCATCTCCTCATTCCCCTTTGGAAGATGTTAGACAACAAGAACATGAGATCATAGAAACATTCCTAAACATCACCTTACCTAGTCTCTCTAACCATGACAATCAAACTTGATCTTCTCCTAATATCCCTCCTCAATGCCACAAGGATAGGCTGGTATTAGCAGATATACCTGTTGCCCAATTTTCACCTATGGGCTCAATCAGGCAGGATAGGTTATGTTTTAGATGTTCATAAGGGCCAAATGGGACATTTGCATTGAGGGTTAGGTCATGCATCTGATTCCATTTCAAAAGGAGCTCATTTGAAAGGGATCACTTAGTCAGTTTGGCATAAAACTCCTCAGAGAAGAAAGTCGGAAAGACCCTCTCGTTGTCTTTCCGACTAGCAGTGCGTTTCATTTGGCTGAGTGCACCAGTCACCAAGACTTTCGGTTTACCATGAGTCTTCATGTATCTCCCTGACAAGAAAAAGAGTGACTAACGAAGGGTCTCGGTGAAAGTTGGGGCTCTCACTGTGATGTTTCAGTGACTAGCAAGGGTCATGCCAACTTTGGTTCACTGGGGAGCTCTCGGCATAAAGTTATTCCTTTGGCAAAGGGTCTGCTCGAGGAGATGATGTCTACCAAAATAGAATGCCTTCGCTATGAAATGGAGAGCTTGATATGATGTCTCAGTGACCAAACAAGGGTCTTACCGAAGTCGAATGGCTTTGGTATAATGTTGTGACTTCAAAAAGAAGTCTTCTTGACCGATGGGAGTCCTACTGAAATGATGAGCTCAAGGAGATCGATTTGTGTTCGACAGGACGTCTTGGTGACTAAATAAGTCTCGGCAAGAGGAGACATCATCGGCGTGAGGTATGGCCGATTGAGCAAAGTCACACCGAAACAGAGGGATTTTGGCATAGGATGGTCATCCCGGGGAAATGTCTGGCCGACAGGCCAAGGTCTTGGCGACAATATGGGGGTTTCACTGTGAGGTCTCACTGATGGGCAAGGGTCTCGCCGAAAGGAGGAGGCTCGACAGGAAGTCTCACTGATAGAAAAAGTCTCGCCGAGAGGGGTTGATGTCGGCGAAATGTTTCAGCGACTACCAGAGGTCTTAGTGAAAGAAGGTGCCATCGGCAAGAGGTCTCGCCGATGGTTGTTAGTCACGCCAACATACTTTGTGCCTTCAGAGTAACACAAGAAGCTTGGCATGATGTCTCGTTGACACATGAGAGTCACCCCAAGGGTATCCCAACTCACCAAAATATTGTCATCTCACTGAGAGTTTTGCCGACCATGAAGTCCTACCGACGGATGAAAGTCTCCTTGACAGTTGTTCATCAAACCATCATCGGGGAGAAAGTTTTACATTCACCATGAGGTCTTGCCGAATAAAGTAGGTCTCGGCGAAAGATGAAGGTGTCGGGGTGATGTCTTGACGACCCAGTGATGTCTCACTGAGGGTTCATGGCTCGGCGTAACATCTTAGCGAAAGCAGGAGGAGCATAGTGGTAGAATGATGGGGCTTTGGTAAGAGGTCTCACCGACAAACGAGTGTCTCACCAAAAGAAGTCTTTGAGCTTGGGAAGAATGGGGAAGCTCGCCATGAGGTCCTGCCGACAATGGGAGGTCTTGCTGACTCATTAGCTCGAGGCAAAAGAGGTTGGTCTTCACTGTGATGTCTCGCTGACCCGATAGGGTTTTACCGAAAGAAACTGAGCTCGCCGAAGAATGAAAGGAGATCGCTATGACCTCCTGCTGACTAATTGTGTTCTCCGAAGGTTTATGCTTTCGGTGTGACATCAATAAACTCTTGCCGATATGGTTCATAGGGGTGAGATCGGGGAGACTCCGAGAGGAAGTTTTGTGCTCGGTAGGATGTCTTGCCGATGGTTTCAAGGATATTGGTATGACTTTTGAAGCTCGATATGAGCTCTTGCTGACCATCGTGTGTCTTGCCGAATGCTACTGCAAGGTCTAGTCGCATTGGGGACACACGATTAGTGTCTCACCGACATGCAATCTAGTTTGAACAACTTTTGACCGTCTGGTGATCTCATGTGGCACAAGTTCAACCAATCAGAGTGAGCTACATGAGATCCAAGGTAGTTTGACCCCCGTGAATGAGATCAATAGAGTGAAAGCGATGTGGAATCAACTCTGAGATTAGAAGCATTCAAGGCAACTGGACAGGGAGGTTAGAAGATAGACACAAGACCAGAAGTTAATGCGGGTGTTGCAAAAGATCAAGGAGGCCATTCCTAAGGGTGATCTATCATCGACATGGACACAGGAATACAACATTAAATTCATTCGAAAGATCTAGGGGAGATTTTTCTGAAGTCTGATATTTTGTAAGCCCTAAGGGGGCCGACACTCTTTTGTATATATGGAATTTTTTTCCTTTTTGTAGTTAGTTCTTACTAGTATATTTTTCTGCTTTTGGAGACTTCTGAGAATCCTTAGAGGGAAATACTAGATTTTGTAACTCATTCAGAGCATAATATACAAAGTTTACCTTAATCATTGTGGATGATTCAAATTGCCATCTTGTTCTTGCAAGTGTTGTGCATTTCAGGTTAATGATCAAGTTATTTTGTGAATTTTTTTCATTCCTTTATAACTTTATCTTGTATTTCATGCCTTACCTTGCAAAAAAGTATCATTATACAAATCACAAGTTGTGTTTATATAACTACACATGGATTCTAGCCTGTGAAAGCCTTTTCCTTTCTTGAAAATGTGTGAATCGAACCTGTTTGTGAGATATTAATGACATACTTATAGAATTTGATGTGTAATATTATGGTCATTGTCAATTTTCAAGTGTAACCTAAGTACTCCATTGCTCTTATCAGTTCGGTGTATCACCATAGGATTTAATTTACATTTTTTATGCATTCTCCTTCTCCCTTTTCCTTACAAGATCAGTAGTTAGGTGACACCAAAGGAAGCCGACCTTCTCCCGAGGTTGAACTCTATCTATAAGTGACCCATAGCTTTAGAGGTCTTCCCATGTTGCAGTGGATTGTTGAATTTTACATTCATCAGGGTGCAAAATCCAAGTGACAACAATTTTGGCATGCCTGATGGGACTATTTCCATGTGATATTGTTGGTTTGGTATGCAGCCAACGAGTTTCAGACTTTACAGAAGTCATTTTGGCATACTTGGCGACTCTGTAAAGAGAAAGAACTTCAGAATCAACGCTTCTACATTTTATGAGAAGAGTTCAAACAAGGAGCAACTTAGTTCCTTTCAAATATTTACAGTTGTCACCACCCAGAAGACAAGCCAGAGCAATGAAAAGGCCAGGGACAACATTCGTATATTCTAGAAGAACTAAGTCTACTCCTCCACCTGAAAGATTTCATATTGCTGACCCCTTTGTTTTTTCACCTAGAGTGCAAGTGAAACTACCTCTTGCTATAAAGATGGCAAGAAATCAACCATTTGTTGCTTTTAATGGAGGCAGTCCTTTGAACTTGGTGCAACATAATGATATACCAGTGGCTACCTTAAAGAATTTATCAATTTTCACTGGGGAGGATCAAACTACCCCTATTGAGCACATAAGGGATGTAGCCTCATTATGTGGAGTGCATCACATAACTCATGAAGATGTAGCTGTAAGACTGCTTGCTGCATCCCTCAAGGGCAAGGCTTTACAATGGTATTGGGCTTTACCAGTGAAATCTATTGCAACATGGGATGATTTTGGTGACAAACTGCACATGCAATTTCAAGATAAATTTGATCACTTGTCTCTAGTGGAGCAATTGACAACTATGAAAAGAGCTCCTCAAGAGAAAATGACATATTTTAATTTTTGATTCCAAAGGACTTGGTTTAGAATTCTTGTAATAATGAGGCCATCTCCTGAGCATGCATTTTTATACTTTCTTAAAGCTTTGAACAGTGAGATAGCGGTCATGATACAATCAATGGGTGGTGAATCTTTGCCAGATGCATATGAAGTGGCAATTAGGGCAAAAAACTGGTTGATTTAGGCAAGAAAAATTGCCCCAAGGCCACCAATGCCTATTTTTCTAGATATACAGTCCAATACACCTTTGCAGATACCTCCTTTTACACCTCTACCAGTTGTACCAATGCTGCCAGCTGTTGTTCCAGCCGTTGATAAACAAGAAAGTGTGGTTTTAGGCTCGTCACAAAAGTTGCAAGAGATCAAAAGTATTTTACAGACTTTTGGTAACAAGTTGGTGAACTTGGAAAAACAACAGTCCTATACTAGGCCTTATTAGTAGTAGAATCAGGCCTCAAGTCAGCTTTTTCAAGGTCAACAACAACAATTCAAGGGGAATAGACAGCAATATCAAGGTAATTACCAAGGCACAAGACAAAATATTGCCACAAGACCTTTTTAGGCCTATAATCCAATTCCAATTAGTGCTATTAAAGAGCTTGTTCCTATTCAAAACAATCTGGCTTTGATTATGAATGGTGTTATCCTTGTAACCAATCTCATAATCAAGCCACTTGCTCAAATGGACTCATTAATCAGGAAATTATGGTACAGAATGCCTCAAGTTCACAGCAGAATGAATTTAATGATACATCTCCACAACACCAAGATTGACTTACCAATGAAGCTACCGTACTTAACTGGCAAGGTGATGAATTTTGTGGGTTGAATGTAGATGATTCTCCAATAGCAGCTAACACAAGGGAAAAGAAAAGAGATTTTGAGCTTGATCAAGCAGCTGATAAAAGAAAAGCAATAGATGCAGAACCATCTATGTCTCAAGTGACTCGTGGGTTGCAAAGAAATCAGCAACTCCCAGTTAAGGAGCAACCACACTTGCAATTTGATCATGTTGGTGTAAAGGTACATCATAAAGTAAACCCAACTGTACCCTTTAACATTCTTGATAGTATGAAAAAGACAAATGTAACGATGTCTATGTGAGATTCATTAGCCATCCCAAGTCAAAAAGATATGTTACACTCAACTTTGTCAAATTTTAAGGTGTCTAATGAGTCTGAATCTCCAATAGGTCAAGTTAGAACTGTGTTGAGAAATGATACTCAAGGAAATGATAAACAACCCAGCAAAGAGGCAGGAAAAGAAGTCAAACCACCTCCTTTTTATGCGTCAGTGATCATAGGTGATAAGTTAGTCCATGACTATATGGTAGACAGTGGAGCTAGTAGCTCTGTAATGCCAAAACAGATTGCTGACAAGCTTGGACTAAAGTTTTAGCCTTTAGAGAAAGGAGTGATTCAATTGAATGGTACTTTTGTTAATACATTGGGCATCATTAAATATTTGAGTCTCACCCTTCATGCTTGTCCTAATTTTTTAGTTCCCCAAGACATATGTGTCATAGATCTCCCACCTTTCTTTTCCTTGTGCCTCTCAAGAGACTTTACAATCAAGATAGGGGGTTATGTGTCAGCTGATTGGTCACATATGCTATTTAGAACAAGATATGAAACCAAGGTTACCATTAAATCTGAGAGGTTGGCTAAAGATCACATTGAGCCATTTAACCCAAGCCCCATCAATGCTGCTCCTATTGCTGCAGACATAAATTGTGTTGTTTTTACTGACAGTGAGCTGGTTGCTGCTCAAGAACTCCAAGCAGAAGCTATTCCTGATGTGTTGTTACATGAATGGGCAGTTGAAAATGTGTTGGAAAGTCTTGAAGACCTTATTCAAGATGCTGGTATGGGTAATTATGTGATGCTTGAGCCTGATGCAAAGATTCCAAACCTTGAAAAGGATTCAGATCAGTTGCTGCAACAACAAAGTGGACTTTGGGAAATTTTCTTTGATGGTTCCAGGAGCAATAATGGAGCAGGTGGAAGTGCAATGTTGATTTCTCCACAGGGTGATAAGTATTTCAGCTTTTCATTTTGCTTTTGCATGTTCTAACAACATTGCTGAGTATGAAGGACTCATTCAAGGCCTTGAGTGGGCAAGGAAAAGAGGAATTGACTGTTTGAGAATATATGGAGATAGTGAATTGATAGTTAATAAGGTTAGGGGGCTGAATGTTGCCAAAAATGATGCTCTGAAGTCTTACAAAAATGGAGTATGGAACATAATTGAATAATTTAATGCCTTCAATCTGATTTCTATTCCAAGAAATTAGAATAAGCATGCTGACAAACTTGCAACAATTGGAGCACAGTTTGATATCCCAGGTGATATTAAAAAAGATAAAATACAATAGTATGTTAAGGTCGTTACCAGGCCATCAATTCCTGATAACAACATTAACTGGTAGGTATTTGAGAGTGATGAACAGATTTTAACCTTTCTACTCCAAGAGGATCAATTTTCTGTAGTAAACTTGGAAAAGATCAAACAACAGTATGATGATCAAGTGATATAGCTCAAGAAAAATAAGCTTCCCAAAGGCCTGGTTACCTTGGAATCCATATTCAACTCTAATGATCAACTTAAAAAGAGAAAATTTTGCATTCAAGTCAAGAAGGATCATTATGAGGAAGTAGAAATCTTTAAAGGTAAGCTTCTCAAATTAGGTAAAATTTGTTCAGCTGAAGATAGGAGAGCTTTCATTGTTTTATGCCAAGAGTATCATGATGTTTTTTCTTGGCAATATTTTGATTTAAGGGGGTTTGATCCTCATATTGCACAACATACAATTGAGTTAGAACTTGGTGTCAAGCCTGTTAGACAACAATAGAGACCATTGAACCCCAAGCTTAAACCTTTAATGATAAAAGAACTAACCAAGTTAGTTGAGGGGGGCATTGTATTTCCAATTAAGCACACTTCCTAGGTTTCTAATCTTGTTTCGGTTAGAAAAAAGAATGGTGAGATAAGATTATGTGTAGAATTTAGAGACCTTAACAGAGCATCTTTGAAATATCATTATCCCTTTCTATCTATGGAACAAATTCTTCAAGCTATTGCTAGATCATAAATATTTTCTCTTCTTGATGGATATTCTAGTTATAACCAAATTCTAGTCAAAGAGGAGGATCAGTATAAAACAACATTTACAACAAAATGGGTCACTATCACCTACAAGAGAATGCCTTTTGGTTTATCTAATGTCAGTGCCACCTTTCAGCGTGCCATGGATATGGCGTTTCATAATTTAATTCAAAAATGTCTACTAGTTTATTTAAATGACATAATTGTATATTCAAAAAATGCAGATGAACATTTGTCACATCTCAAGCAAGTTTTTGAAAAATGTAGAGAGTATGGGATATCCCTCAATCCTACAAAAAGTATTTTTGCAATTCATGAAGGTAAACTGTTAGGCCATATAGTATCAAAAGATGGAGTTACCATTGATTCTGAAAGAGTTAAAGCTATATTGGAGCTTCTGTTGCCTAATCATAAGAAAGGATTGCAGAGCTTCTTAGGGAGGATTAACTTTTTAAGAAGATTCATTCCTAATGTTACAAATTTACTACAGCCTTTGACTGCCATGCTAAAAAATAATGCATTTTTCAGTTGGACTAAAGAAGCAAAGCGTAGTTTTGGAGAAATCAAGGAAGCTTTAGCATCAGCTCCAACACTGGTAAATCCAGATTTCTCTAAAGACTTCTTATACGCTTTTGGCAGTGTTGGTTCAATATCGGCTATGCTGGTACAAAAAAATAGTGATAATTTAGAGCAGCCAATAGCTTTCTTTAGTCAAACACTTGCTGACTATGAAGAGAAATATACATTTGTTGAGAAACATGTTCTCGCCGTGATCAGAAGCCTAAGTTTAAGCCTCTAGTTTCAAACAATAAAATTCATATTCTGGTTGCACACCCAAGTGTCAAGGAATTTTTGTTGAGTAAGGATCTAAATGAAAAAAGAGCAGGGTGGATCACTAAGGTTATGGAATATGATGTGGATATCAAGATTACCAAACTGATTAGAGGTAAAGGTCTTTGTGAACAACTTGCTACAGGGTCAATCAGTGAAAATGAATTAGAAAAGGATGTTGTTTTTGCTAATAAAAATGAGTCCCAGGATGCTCAAGATGGTGTGCCTCTAATAACAATTAATTGGGTTCAAGACATGACCCATTTTTTACAAAATGGTGAGTGTCCATCAAGTTTGAACATAGCTAAAAGAAGATACTTCAGACTGCAGTCCATACCATATGTGTTGGTAAATAATGTTCTTTTTAAAAAGGATCTGAATTGTGTTATGTTAAGATGTATTCACAGTGATCAGATTGAAAAGGTACTTTATGAGTTTCATGATGGAGCTGCAGAAGGTCACTTTGCTCCAAGAACTACTGCATGGAAAATAATGAGAGCTGGTTACTACTGGCCCAACTTATTTAAAGATGCTTATGCATGGTCAAAGAAATGTGTGAAGTGTGCTCTTTTTGCAGGAAAGGAAAAGTTGCCTGCTATGCCTCTACATCCAATTCAGGTAGAGCATCCCTTTATGAGATGGGGCATTGAATTTATCGGACCAATTAATCCACCATCTAGTACTGGTCATAAGTGGGTGCTTACTGCTACAGACTATTTCACATAGTGGATAGAGGCGATAGCTTTGAAGGAAGCAAAAGAGTCTTCAGTTTTGAGCTTTTATGAGGATATAGTAACCAGATTTGGAGTTCCTGACTCTATCATATCTGATAATGCTCTTGCATTTGTGGGATTAAGATTAACTGATTGAGTTGTTAAACATGGCATTTGTTTGAATACATCCTCAAATTATCACCCTCAGGGTAATGGTTTAGCTGAAAGCACAAATAAGAATCTCATCAGGATTATTAAAAGAACAATGGAGGATAATCAAAGGACCTAGCACATTAATTTAAAGTATGCACTTTGGGCAGACAAAGTGACTCCTAAGAGGTCTATTGGTAATTCACCATACATGTTAGTTTATGCTAAAGAGGCTAGATTACCTCTATCTTTGGAGCTTCCAACTCTACACATTGTTCATCAATTGGAGATGTTTGAGGGGCAGGACCCAATGTCCGTGAGATATGCAGAGCTCATGGAACTCGAAAAATCAAGAGACAAAGCAATGAAATCTTTGGAGTATCATCAACTCCAAACAAAGAGAACATTTGACAAGAAAGCTACAACCAAAATTTTTAAAGAGGGTGATATTGTTCTCAAATGGGATGTTCTAAAAAGCAGACCCGACTAGCACACCAAATTTGACAACATGTGGATGGGTCCATTTATTATTAAACATGGCAAAGAACACAATGCTTATCAACTAGCCACAATAGAAGGCGAAGTACTTCCTATCCCAGTCAATGGGATACACCTCAAGCCTTGTTTTGAGGTCTGATAGTTTCTTCCATTGTACATATTAGGTTAGGTTTATGTTTCCAATAAGTGCTTCTACGCTTTAGTTTAATTGTTTTCCATTTCCTAAGTGTTGTTTCAGCACAATAAATATTTTCTTTTCAGTTTCTCCTGCTTCATCAATGCTAGCAACCTGTTACATTCTATCACTCTTAGGAAGGTTGCATCCATCTGCGAATTTCTCTTGGTCTATTCTGAGGTCTTACTAAGTGACTCCAAGCCCAACGGGCAGGTTTTGGCTACTAGTTTTCATGTTTAGCAGGCAAACATCCAACAAAGGTCACCAGAAATGTTACCCAATTTTCACCTATGGGCTCAATCAGGTAGGATAGGTTATGTTTCAGATGTTCATAAGGGCCAAATGGGACATTTGCATCAAGGGTTAGGTCATGCATCTAATTCCATTTCACAAGGATCTCATTTGAAAGGGATCACTCAGTCAATCTAGCATAAAACTCCTAAGAGAAGAAAGTCGGCAAAACCCTCTCATTGTCTTACCGACTAGCAGTTCGTTCCATTTGGCTGAGTGTGCTAGCCACCAGGACTTTTGGGTCGCCATGAGTCTTCATGTACCTCCCTAACAAGAAAAAGAGCGACTAACGGAGGGTCTCAGTGAAAGTTGGGGCTCTCGCTGTGATGTTTCAGCGACTAGCAAGGGTCATGCCAACTTTGGTTCACCGGGGAGCTCTCGGCATAAAGTTATTCCTTCGGAAAAGGGTCTTCTTGAGGAGATGATGTGTCACCAAAACAAAATTCCTTCGCTAGGAAATGGAGAGCTCGATATGACGTCTCAGCGACCAAACGAGGGTCTTACCGAAGTGGAATGGCTTTGGTATAATGTTGTGACTTCGGAAAGAAGTCTTCCCGATCGATGGGAGTCAGGCCGAAATGATGAGCTCAGGGAGAACGGTTTGTGTTTGACAGGACGTCTTGGTGACTAAAGAAGTCTCAGCAAGAGGAAACATCATCGGCCTGAGGTATGGCCGATCAAGCGAAGTCACACCGAAACAAAGTTTTTTCGACATAGGATGGTCATCCCGGGGAAATGTCTGGCCGATAGGCCAAGGTCTCGGCGACAGTATGGGGGATTCACTGTGAGGTCTCACTGACAGGCAAGGGTCTCACCGATGGTTGTTAGTCAAGCCGACATACTTTGTGCCTTCGGTGTAACACGAGAAGCTCGACATGACGTCTCGCCGACACATGAGAGTCACCCCGAAGGGATCCCAGCTCACCAAAAGATTGTCATCTCACTGAGAGTTTTGCTGACCCAATAGGGTCTTAACAAAGGATTTGAGCTCGGGTGGGATGAAAGGGTTGGTGTAATGTCTTACCGACAAGCGATGGTCTTGCCGATGGTGTAAACCTTTGGTGTAACTAGTGGAGCCCGCCATGAAGTCCTGCCGATAGATGAAAGTCTCCCCAACAGTTGTTCATCAGACCATCATCGGGGAGAAATTTTTACATTCGCCATGAGGTCTTTCCAAATAAAGTAGGTCTCGGCGAAAGATGAAGGCGTCGGGTGATGTCTTGATGACCCGGTGAGGTCTCACCGAGGGTTCATGGCTCGGCATAACATCTCAGTGAAAGCAGGAGGAGCATAGCGGTAGAATAATGGGGCTTCGATAAGAGGTCTCACCGACACACGAGTTTCTCACCAAAATAAGTCTTTGAGCTCGGGAAGAATGGGGAAGCTTGCCATGAGGTCCTGCCAACAATGGGAGGTCTTGCCGACTCATCAGCTCGGGGCGAAAGAGGTTGGTCTTCGCTATGATGTCTCGCCGACCCGATAGGGTTTTACCAAAAGAAAGTGAGCTCGCCAAAGAATGAAAGGAGCTCGCTATGATCTCCTATTGACTTATCGTGGTCTCACCGAAGGTTTATACTTTGGTGTGACATCAATAAACTCTTGCCGATATGGTTCATAGGGGTGAGAATGGGGAGACTCTGAGAGGAAGTTTTGCACTTGGTAGGATGTCCTACCGACAGGATAAGGTTTTGCCGATGGTTTCAAGGATATCGATATGACTTTTGAAGCTCGATATGAGCTCTTGCGGACCATCGTGTGTCTTGCCAAATGCTACTGCAAGGTCTAGTCGCATCAGGGACACACGATTAGTGTTTCACCGACATGCGATCCAATTTGAATGACTTTTGACCATCTAGAAATCTCATGTGGCACGAGTTCAACCAATCAGGGTGAGCTATAGGAGAGTCGTGGTAGTTTGACCCCTGTGAACGAGATCAACAGAGTGAAAGTGACATGGAATCAGCTCTGAGCTTAGAAGCATTCAAGGAAACTCGACAGGGAGGTTAGAAGATAGACACGAGACCAGAAGTTAATGCAGGCGTTGCAAAAGATCAAGGAGGCCATTCTTGAGGACGATATGTCACCGACATGGACACGGGGATACAATATTAACTTCATTTGAAAGATCTAGGGGAGATTTTTTTGAAGTCTTAAATTTTGTAAGCCCTAAGGGGGTCGACACTCTTTTGTATATATGGCATTTTTTTCCTTTTTGTAGTTATTTCTTACTGGTATATTTTCTGCTTTTGGAGACTTCTGAGAATCCTTAGAGGGAAATACTAGATTTTGTAACTCATTCAGAGCATAATATACAGAGTTTACCTTAATCATTGTGGATGATTCAAATTACCATTTTGTTCTTGCAAGTGTCGTGCATTTCAGGTTAATGATCAAGTTATTTTGTGAATTTCTTTCATTCCTTTATAACTTTATCTTGTATTTCATGCCTTCCCTTGCAAAAAAGTATCATTATACAAATCACAAGCTGTGTTTATATAACTACACATGGATTCTAGCCTGTGAAAACCTTTTCCTTTCTTGAAAATGTGTGAATCGAACCTATTTGTGAGATATTAATGACATACTTATAGAATTTGATGTGTAATATTATGGTCATTGTCAATTTTCAAGTGTAACCTAAGTACTCCATTGCTCTTATCAGTTCGGTGTATCACCATAGGATTTAATTTACATTTTTTATGCATTCTCCTTCTCCCTTTTCCTTACAAGATCAATAGTTAGGTGACACCAAAGGAAGCCGACCTTCTTCGGAGGTTGACCTCTGTCTATAAGTGACCCACAACTTTAGAGGTCTTCCCATGTTGCAGTGGATTGTTGAATTTTACATTCATCAGGGTACAAAATCCAAGTGACAACAACACCTATTAAGAGTCATGATAATCTTGACCCTCTCTTCCCTAATGCTATTACCGTTTGGGATAGTCTATTTGACAACCGTAGTGCTCATTGTCTTGATGCCTACCCTACTTGTGATGAAGCTCCTTTAAAAAATTCAACCTTACATGACCATATGGAAAGCTATCCTCATAGGGTAAATAATATGGAACAAGAGAATGAGACCTTAGAGAAGCATGACAATCACATAGATTCTTCTCCTACCATTCCCACCTCTTGATAAAAATAAAAATCCAACCATTGATCATTCCCCTACTTGTGACGAAGTCATTTTAGAAGAACCAATCCATGAATTTCAAGTACATTTGATTCAAAGTTCTCCTAAAAACTTTCCTTCTAGGGAGAATATCATGGTGTTGGAAAATGGAAACAATACTAATGTGTCTTCCTTTGATCATGATAAAAAGGTGATTCTCAATTTCCCTTTGTTAGAGATACATCAACCCAAGACCATTGAGGTTATGAATATTCAAGTTTCCATTAATTCCCCCTTGATCAAAGGACCTCATACATACCCTGTGGGACATCCTAAGAATCCTCTAATTCTCTACCCACCTTCACACAAATAAAAAACTCAACACCAACCTGAACTCATCCTTTACCCACAATCACATAAACCTCCACCTCCACTTGAATCCAAGTTTACCCTTTATCCACCTATGCATGATGTTGTTGCTCAAACACATTACACTCAAAAAAAATATCGACCCACACAACCCACCCCCAACATCATTACCTTTTCCTAATCCAATCTTTCCTAGTCCTTCTCGATTAACTCCTAGGGTGTATGATCTTGTTGAACAACTTAAAAATACTCCCACAAATATTTCCCTTTGGGACCTTCTTCAAAATTCACCTACCTATCACACTATGCTTCAAATGGCCTTACAACAAGTTCTTATCCCTTGTAATGCACAACCAAATGAAATAGCATCTATAGTTCAAGGACTGAATGCTGACATTGTTTTCCACCAAAGTGAACTCTCCCCTTTGGAAGTGCAAAAACAAAATGAATCTTTCATGATCATTGCTCAATACAATACGAAAGGGATAAATCAAACCCTTGTTGACAATGGATCTTCTCTTAATGTGTGTAGCATAAACCTCTTAGATAGGCTTCGTGTGGATAAATAAAAAATTCAACCCAATTCTTTATCTATTAAGGGCTTTGACAATGAAGAAAATAAATTTCTTGGTGTGATCACTTTACCTATTACAGTTGGAGTGGCCACATTGCAAACACCAATCCATGCCATGCCTGATAATCTTTCATATAATCTTCTATTAGGAAGACCATGGATTCATGAGATGAATGCAATGCCTTCAAATATTCATTGTAAAATGAAATATGTTTACAATAACACATTCTACATAGTTGGCACTAATCACGAGCCTTATAGTGTCTTGCAACTTGAGTAAAACAAACAAAACCCCTTGCACATCTTAACCCCACCCAAACAAGTGGAACCTGTGCAACAAAAATTGAAAACACAACATATTGAACAAGTCACAAAGCTATTAAATGATGATTGGGGTTCCTTAGATTTCAAACGAACACTCATCAGAGACTCTAAGCTTACAACAAAAGACTCTAACACAATCATGTCAAAACACAACTTAGAAGACCCTTCAAAAGCATCTACCTCAACCACTTTATCCCAAAACATCACAACTTTTGATGAACACAACAACGAACAACCATCTAATTCAAAAGAAATAAAAAATCTTTATGGAAAAGGGTATGAGCTTATGAAACAACTTGGATACAATGGAAAAGGATGTGGTGCTAATGAACAAGGTATTTGCAACCCTATCGATCCTATCACACAACAAACAACTCATGGTATTGGTTATTGTCCTCTGATAGAAATCACAAAGCCTTCACTCAACATCAACACTATTACACAACATCCTTCTATGACAATAAACACTAGTGGTCTTTATTTTTCTCCTTTACAAGCAATCAAACAAACCAATGCACCTTTGCTTAGTGTCAATGCTATCTCGTAAAACACTAAAGAATTGAATTCATTATATTTTACTCCCTCCTATATACCCTCCTATAAAGGAGAGAAAAAAATCTCACAATTTAAACAGTCTTGCATAGGTATCACATCTTGTACATCTAAGCACAAGTTATCTTTGTTGTAAACTACATGACCACCTTCTACCATAGATCGAGCAGGTATCTTTTCAAGACTCCTCCAAGATAACTTAATAACCCTTCCTCCAAGAACTCAAAATAAATAATATTACAAGACTTCATTTTGTACATACAATAGAGTTCATGGTCATTCTACTAATGAATGTAAGGATTTCAGTAGTAAAATCCAACATTTTCAAGAAGTTTGGTATTCTTCCTTTTGTGGGGAAACCTTATTCCTCTAATTTCTATGGATTTTCACTCTATCATGCATTTCATCAATCAGTTTGACTGACCCTTTTCCTACACTAAGTGGGGGCAAGGGGATTGATAGCCTTGTCCTCGTATGTCACTTGTCGTTGCCTCCTTTGGCTAGTCATTAACCTTTCATGAACATATCAAATCAATCTTGGGATGTGGACGACATGCCTTAAGTTGGCTCACACGTGACATACTAATTTATGTTTTCATGACGTAGCTTATTGGAAACATATGACTTGGCATAGGGTTTTCTGAGTAAGCTCTCATGTCTTCTTGCTGGAAACTCAAGGGAAAACAACTGAGAGGGGGGGTTGAATTAGTTGTCACCGAATCTCAAACTTATTCAACTTATTAACCTTAATTTCATATCTGATCATTAATCATGAAAGCATAAATGAGCAACACACCAGAAGCACACATAACACCAAGATTTTTTATGTGGAAACCCTGTTAGGGGAAAAACCACGGTGGAGGTCAATCCAAAAGATTATACCCTGTTAAAAGTATAAGGAAATATGAATGGGGAATGCACATGAATTTAGGCACACTACCTAGAGCTCACTACTCAAATACAACAAGGCTCACTGCCCAAGGAAGACACGTTGTCTTACAGAAAGATTCACATTAAAACCATCCAAATTTGAATTGAGAAAATAGCATCTCCTAATGCCTGGTTACAGTTCTGGTTAAGCACATGAACACTTCTTCACTTTTCTTCACACTCTGCTCTTCCTTCGAATGATCTAAAATTTATTCGCACATAGGACATACACTTCACATTCACACTCTTTTCACTCTTCAAAAAATTGCTCTTCTATATCCACAACAAGAAATTACATCGCTATAAGTTGACCACAAGAAGATAATAAAATAATTACAAACAGTTGGCCCAAAAAAAATAAAGATTAATCATGTGAATCAACCAAGGTCGGCCACAACATACTAAAGACCGAAAACAACATCTCCAACATAAAAAACTTAAATTAACTTCTCCTTGAATATTCACAACACGCTTCAACACCTTGTCGGCCAAGAACATGAAAAAAATGAACACGCAAGAGAAAATCTCAGATCACGAGCACAACGATCAATGTGGACATGCCACAAAGATAGAGAATGAACTAGAAACATCCAAAAGCATCATGAGACATTAGAGAAGCATCTGTAGCAACTGAACTTACTCAAATCACAGAATCTTCAATCATGAACACTAACTGAAGAAACAAAAAAACTGTCAGAATGAAAATCACCATAACTCGATCAACTGTTCATGTGGATCTTTGAAACTCGATGTGGATAAACTAGAAATACCTAACAAGAAACCCTTTAGTTCACAACCTCAGAACAACAACATGTTGAACACATCGACAAAAAGAACTTCACTTCACCACTGACAACTTGTAGCACTTCTTATTACAATTTTCTCAATTTCCTCAACATATACAACTTCTAATGCAACAATGCTAATAGTGTTGACATCAATGACAACCACATATCTGAAACACAACCACAACATCCAACAATCTCCCCCTTGGCAGTGATGGCAACACATGATGTGAAAATAACCATCAACACAACTACACTTACTCTTCCTTTAAGTTGCGACTTTTCTTCCCTCACATGATCTTCTCCCCACAAGGGTCTTTTCCCCAGATAATCAACAGGTATTTTTTTAAATTAATCTTCTCCCCCTTCGACATCAATGACAAATATCTCTTTTATACAAGCTCTGAACCACATTTCTAAACAACTAACTACTCTGCTTGAGTAGTAGCCACCACAACATCAATCTGGATCAAAATATGATCATGAAATGTGCAGATTGATGCAATGAAATGCATCCTTAATTTTGATTAGGAGGGGTAATCACCCCTAACTTCCCTCTAAGATACTCAAAAGTATCCTTAGGCAAAAAATTTGTAAAGATATTTGCAATATTCTCTTTAGTAGGAACATACTCCAATTTGACTTCCTTCTCTCTCAAAAAGTGAAATTTGATAGATATATGCTTGGTCTTTGAATGTAGCACCAGATTCTTAGAAATGTTAATAGCACTTGAGTTATCATATAATATAACAATAGGTTCATCATACACAAATTTTATATCCTTCAACATCTATTTCATCCACAGAACTTGAGTACAATTATTAGCAACAACAATGTATTCTACCTCTATAGTAGATAAAGAAATGGCATTTTGCTTCTTACTTAACCATGAAATCAACTTCTTTCCCAATAAAAATTCTCCACCACTAGTAATTTTCCTATCATTCGCATCTCCTAACCAATAAGCATCAGTAAAGGAACTCAAAGTAAGATCATCATCTTTAGGATACCATAGACCAAAATCAATTGTCCCTTTCAAGTATCTGAAAATTATCTTCACAACAGTCACATGAGATTCTTTAGGATCACCTTGAAATCTAGCAACAATACATACAACATTCATGATATCAGGCCTAGTTTGAGTTGAATAAAGCAATCCACCAATCATTGATCTATATCTTGTCTGATTTTCTTTCGGAGAATCATCATCAATTGTCAACTTGCATCTGGTCACCATGGGTGTACCAACAGGCTTTGAGTCTTCCATACTGAATTTCTTCAGCAATTCCTTCACATACTTGGACTGAGATATAAAAATCCCTCTATATAACTGAGTAATTTGCAATCCCAAGAAGAATTTCATCTCTCCAATCATTGACATTTCAAATTCATTCTGCATCTTGTTAGCAAACTTCATGCACAAGCTATCATCTCCTCCAAATATGATATAATCAACAAAAAATTCCACAATCAAATATTTATCATCATTCTTGAAATACAAATTACTATCAACAGTACCTTTGTTAAATCCAAGTTTCATCAAGTACTTATCCAATCTGGCATACCAAGCTCTAGGGGCTTGTTTAAGTCCATACAATGCTTTCTTCAATCGACACACCATATCTCCCTGATCAATCAACTGGAATCCACCAGGTTGCTCAACATATACCTCTTCTTCCAATTCACCACTTAGAAAAGAAAACTTGGCATTCGTTTGATAAACCTTGTAGTCTTTGTAAGCAAGATAAGTAAGAAAAAATCTCACAACTTTAATTCTAGAAACAGGGGAAAAGGTTTCTTCAAAATCAATACCTTCCATTTGAGAATATCCCTTACAAACCAGTCTTACTTTGTTTCTAAAGACCCATTTAGTTCCAATTACATTCTTATCCTTAGGTCTAGGAACAAGAATCCATGTATCATTCTTCTCAATTTTTTGTAGTTCCTCTTCATTGCTTCAACCCAATGCTCATCTTTGCATACTTCATTCACATTGTTAGGCTCAGTCTTTGAAATCAAATAGTATTCTTCTACATTTTTTCTCCTAGTCTAGAAACCTTTGTTCTTATCACCTATGATCTAATTATCTGAATGATTCAATCTCACATACCTTAGAGTCTTCTTAGAATGTTCTTCAACTTCAGGCTCTTTTGATCTCTCTTTTGTTCTTCCATCAGTTTCTCCTTCTTGTTTTTCTTGATTCACCGGAATGATTTGAACTTGACTTGTAGTATGACCTTGCTTTCCTTTGCTTGTACTGTCATTCTGATCATTAGAATCATATCCACAGGTTCTAGATAGTGTAGCTATGTCTTCATCAACCTTAAAATTTTCACTTTCAACCATTTTCTTCAATCTTTTGTTGTAACACCGGTAGGCCTTAATTTTAGTAGTGTAACCCAAAAAGATTCCTTCATCACTCCTAGCATCAAAATTTCCTATATCTTCATCTCTTTTGATATAAAACTTGCTTCCAAAGATTTTGAAATATCTAACAGTAGGCTTTTGACCAGTCCATAGTTCAAAAGGAGTCTTACCAGTATCGCCTTTGATTTGTACCTAGTTAAGTGTGTACACAATAGTACTCATAGCTTCTCTCCAGTAGATATGAGGCACATTTCCTTCTAACATCATGGTTCTAGCCGCATCTAGAACTATTTTGTTCTTCCTTTCCACAACTCCATTATGTTGAGGGGTCCTCGGTGCAGATAATTGTCTCTTTATTCCATGCTCTTCACAAAAATAATTAAACTCACCAAAAGTGAATTCACCACCTCTATCTGATCTCAAACACTTAATCTTCAAACCAGTCTCTCTCTCAACCATAGCCTTAAAGATCTTGAACTTTTCTAGAGCTTCAAATTTCTCCCTTAAGAAAGTAGCCAACATCACCCTTGAATAATCATCAATAAGCAACATGAAGTATTTGTAACCTTGTAAACTTCTAGTTCTAGCAGGCAAACATAAATCAGTATACACAAGTTCTGACAATCCATTTGAGTTTTGTTGTTTACTTCAAAATGAAATTCTTGTTTGCTTTCTAACTGACATTCTTTGCATATGGCATTAGCAAGTTTCATCAACTTAGGAAGATCTCTCACAACTTTAGTGGAACTTATCTTGAAAATTTTATCAAAATTAGCATGACACATTCTCCTATGCCATAACCAACTCTCATCAAATTAAGCAATCAAAAAACTTTTACTAGTAACATTCAGATGAAAGATATTACCTCTTGTTTGTGTACCTGATATGATCACATTTCCATAATTTCCCAATATTTTTCACTTACCATCCATGAACTGGAGATTATATCCCTTATCAACCATTTTACCAACACTTAAAAGATTATGCTTCAAACCTTCAACATATAAGACATCATCAGTGTTATGCTTACCATCAAGAGAAATGGATCCTCTTCCATGGATCACACTAGCTGTGTTATCACCAAATCTCACAACACCACCATCATACTTCTCCAAATTCACAAAATAAATTTTATCTCCTATCATATGATGAGAACAACCATTGTCAATTACACATTCATCTTTCTCTTCAACTCGAGCAGCTAGGGCTTTCTCCATATTTGTAAAACTAGCAGATTCAATAAACACATGCTTATTTTCCTTGATAGAAATAAACATAATTCATCTTCACTTGCATTTCCTCTGTCAAATTCATCATTTGTTACGCCTTCATCAACAACATAGTAACACTTCTTTTTGAATTTAGGCTTGTTAAATCTTGGCTTGGAAACTCTCTCAGGACACCTTGATGAAAAATGACCTATCTTATTACAAGAGAAACATTTAATAGTCAACTTTCCCTTATACTTACCTTGTCCTCCGGCTTCTCTTTTCACAATCAATGCTTCAATTTCTTCAAGCTCTCTTTCTTCTTCATCCAATTGTTTCATTTCATCCGCATACTTGAATGTATTTCTTGATGAACTTTCACCCAAATGATATCTCTATCTATCTCTTCCAGAAATAGTAGCTTTAAATGTAAATTCAACCTTAGGAAGGGCATCACCAAATTCACTCAACTCAAAAGAAATAAGCTTAACAGTCAACATATCTCTGGTAACATTTGTCACAATTTGAAGCTCTTCAATAGCACTAGCCTTGACTTTGTAAGAATTAGGTAAAGATCTAAGCACTTTAGCAACAGTCTCTAATTCATCTATGTGTCCACCAACACATCTGATACCACACACAAGTTCATTTACTCTTTGCATGAAAGTAGTAAAATTTTCATCATCACCCATTTTCAACTTTTCATATTTTCCTTTCAGACTCTGTAGCTTAGCAATCTTCACATTTGCATCACCTTCATACAAGGTCTCCAACTTCTTCCATATCTAATAAGAAGTCTTCAGATCCATCACATTTGTCATCTCAATATCAGTCAAAACACTCAACAACACCTCCTTATCTCTTATATTATATTCAACATAAGTACTATTTGAAGGTATGACATACCTATTACATGTAATGCTCCAGTAGGTTTCACCAATGCATCTAAGATGGCACTCCATTCAAGCTTTCCACAAGGAATAATTTGTTCCATAAAATCTAGGACTATCCTTCTTATAAGTCACCATCCCAAATCACCTCAAGCTATTAAACTTCTTCCAAGGAACCACAAGATTTGATACCAATTGTTGGCAACTCAAGGGCAGACAACTGAGAGGGGGTGTGAATGAGTTGTCACAGAATCTCAAACTTATTCAACTTATTAACCTTAGTTTCAGATCTGATCATTAATCATGAATGCATAAATGAGCAACACGTTAGAAGCACACATAACACCAATATTTTTTACGTGGAAACCCTGTTAGGGGAAAAACCACGGTGGAGGTCAATCCACAAGATTATACCTTGTTAAAAGTATAAGGAAATATGAATGGGGAATGCACATGATTCAGACACACTTCCTAGAGCTCACTGCTCAAATACAACATGGCTCACTTCCCAAAGAAGACACTTTGTCTTATAGAAAGATTTGGATTAAAACCATCCAGATTTGAACTGAGAAAATAACATCTACTAATGCATGGTTATAGTTTCGGTTAAGCAAATGAACACTTCTTCACTCTTCTTCACACTTTGCTCTGCCTTTGAATGATTTGAAATTTATTCACACACAAGACTCATACACTTCGCATTTTCAATCTTTTCACTCTTCAAACAATCACTCTTATATATCCGCAACAAGAAATTACATCGTTATAAGTCAACCACAAGAAGATAATAAAATAATTACAAACAGTCGGCCCAAAACAAATAAAGATTAATCATGTGAATCAACCAAGGTCAGCCATAACATAGTGAAGACCGAAAACAACATCTCCAACATGAAAAAACTTCAATTAACTTCTCCTCAAAGATCCACAACATGCTTCAACACCTTGTCGGCCAAGAACATGAAAAACACGAACACGCAAGAGAAAATATCAGATCACGAGCACAATAATCAATGCGGACATGCCACAAAGATAGAGAATGAACTAGAAACATCCAAAAGAATCATGAAACATCAGAGAAGCATCCACAACAACTGTACTTACTGAAATCACACAATCTTCAATCAGGAACACTAACTGAAGTGACAAAAAAACTGTCAGAATGAAAATCACCATAACTTGATCAACTCTTCATGTGGATCTCTGAAACTCGACGTGGATAAACTAGACATACTCAACAAGAAACCCTTTAGTCCACAACCTTAGAAAAACAATGTACTGAACACACCGACATAAATAACTTCACATCACCATTGACAACCTAAGCACTTCTTATTACAATTTTCTCAATATCCTCGACATATACAACTTCTAATGAAACAATGCTAATAGTGTTGACATCAATGACAACCACATATCAACAACACAACCACAGCATCTAACAATTCCTTCTACTTTAAATCCGAAATCACTTCTATAGTAATAGTGTTAGCAACCGCTTTAAAGTGGGGGCATACATCAACACTCACATTTCATTTTGTGATTTTCTTTTTCTTGTGATTTCCTCTCTTGGAAACATTAGGTACAATGTTACCCAAGATGATACCTTGCACTTTTCCTCTGTTGGAAACAAGATGAGACCATCTACACCTTTCCGCTCTTGGAAACATTAGGCACAATGTTCCCTAAGATGAGACCTTGCACGAACTAAGAAAAATCCCTTTGAACATTCCTTGCACCATTTTGCATTTACAATGTCTTTGAGTGTCAAGCATACGAAATTTTTCTTACCTCATAGAGCTCGAAGACCATTTTAATTGTGGCACCTTATCAAAGTTATTAGGAGGTATAAATTTGGTATAGTTGAGCGGGAAAGCCCATTCTAAGGCATGACTTTTCTCCATAGCCACTGTGTGGATTTCTCACCCTGTGGACAACCAAAAGTTTCATGGCCCCAAAGTGAGTATGTTGTGGATTTCTCACCCCATGGACAACCAAAAATTTTGTGGCCCCAGAGTGAGTATACTTGGGCTTTCTCACTCGATGAACAACCAAGAGTTTCGTTTCCCAAACATGAGTGCATTTGGATCCCTCTCAATGTGCATGTTGGGCTACTTTAGCGTAAGTTTGAAGGAAGTTCATCCTCTCACTAAAGTGGGGGCTTAATGTGTCGCTAAAATGTGTATACCTTGCTTGATTTTGGAATAATTGATGACAAATTGGACTTAATGAGGCCTTTATTTGGTGTTGTGAGGTGTTTTACACATCCACACTAAGTCTTGGACCCTTGCAAATTGAATAAATTGCATTTAATGATGTCTTGTAAAGGTGTTGTAACACATCTTCACACTTTTCAAAGACCATAATATCATAATTCACCCAAATAAACTTACCAAGACCTATTTCAAAGTGTTATAAAGTCTTGTAACAAATTTTCACACTTTCCTAGGCTTTTCATAAATATTTACACCTTTCATCAATATTTACACCTTTCTTATGCTTTAAATGACCCCTTTATACACTTATAGGCCTTACTTAGGTGTCTTGTTGAAGGAGAACCCAATAAAAATTATTTAAATTATCACAATTCCCGACATCCACTTAAAAAGTCTCAAGTGGACTAAGTCACCACTGGTGGCGACTTAGTCCCATTTGGCTCAAAAATCAAAATAGATTTAAATTTCTTTTAGGTTTTTCTTCCTTAAGACCTAAGGTCGACCTGTGATGAGGTATTTTTAGGAATTGGGGCATAATTGTGTATAAATATAGGGTTTTCCCTCTCATTTGACATAATTAATCAATCATTCATCATGTTCTCAAGTCAAGCAAGCTAGGATTTTATTATTGCAAGTCATCAAGATAGGTTCCAAGGACATTCAAGCACAAATTATTCATGTTTTTCTATAGAAATTCAAGATCAAATATCATGTTAAGGTATTCACTCAATTGTTGCATGCTTCATTACATTATTTCTTCATTTGGTTTAATTACCTAAAAATGGGTTTGACCAAGGCAAACCCCCATGCCCTAACATTCAACATTTCTTTCTCTCTCTCCTTGTGTGTCTGCAGATTTAGGTACATTGAGGACTTTAAAATCATTGAAGAATAAGGTGAATACTTGTTGGAGTCATCTTCCTCCTTGAAAGGTCAAAATATCAACAAAAAGTCACTTTCAGGCCCGAAAATTAGAGTTTCAAAACTAGACACCTGTCAAGAGTCGGAGTGCAGACCGAGGGCTTTTGTTTGCTTTTTTGAATTTTCAAAGATTCAAAAGTAGACTAAGTCACCAATAGTGGTGACTTAGTCCTAATAAACCTATTTTTTAGAATTTTTTGTAGATATAGATATCCATTTGGCTGAAACGGGCTCCAAAGTAATTTCCTTGATCTGGGACTAAGTCGCCCAGCTTGGCATAAGTGTCCCAGTTGACTCAAAAGTTAATTTTTTATAATTTTAGAGGTCTCTTAAATCTCCATTCTACTCTTCATCATTTTATAGGTGCATAATTTCATTTTAATATCTTTATTTTGTTCTTTATTGCATTCATTTTATCATTTTGCATATCACAATGTATTTGCAAACATCCTACATTTCAATAGTTTTGCATTAATAATCCATCTCTTTTATCAGTTTATTGCATTTATACATCATAATTAGACATATTGCATCCCTCTTTACATTAATCTTGAATGTAGAAATTAGCATTTTGGATCCCTTTCCTTTCTCCTTTTAGGTGAAATACCTTAGAAGGAGGTAAAGCAGTTGGGAAATCCAAAATCATTGTCCACATTTTGGTGAACCTAACCTTTGAATCAATTCTTTTCTGATTTGGAGTCCTTCATCATCCTAGAATTAGCTTGCATTAACATTGAATTAGTTAATTTGCATTCTAGGGTTTTAAAATTTTGCATTAGTAAAAGTGGATATAGTTTGTATTTTGCATTTTAAATCATTACAAACCTTTTGAAAACTGCATTTTCTTTTAGTATTCAATTCATACCTACTAAACAACATCAAAACCCATTAAAAATTTCTATTTTTTTGAAAAAACCCTAACTAGGACTAATTTGCCATTTTGGGTGACTTAGTCCATGTCCAAATTTTTCATTGTCTGTTACAACTTCAGAAACCTCATTTATGTGCTCCCTAAGATTCCTAGTATCATATACTATAAGTCTGGAAAGTTTTGGGATCATTTTTTTTATACATCTAGGTCAAAAACATCATTTAAGGGTAGTCATTTTTGAAATCATTTCAATTACAAGCATCTTTCAATCTTAAACCATTGAATATTTCTGAAATTTTGCATTGGCATCATAGGTCTACATCATACAACACTACAAACATCAAAATCCATCAAAAAAATCTCTATTGGGACTAAGCTGCCACCTTGGGCGACTTAGTCCCTATTCAGCCCTAAAACTGCCTTTTACAGAGCTGAAAACCTTATTTTTAAGCTTATGTGTGCTGCCATCAACTACCTATATCAGTTGGTTGAGTTTTTGTAACATGCATTTCATTTGATCTAGCTTAAATTAGCTCATTTCATGCATTTTTTCATTTCAAGTTTGCATTTCAAATGTTTCATCTTCCAGGTTGTTGAATAATGTAATTAGCAAACTACTTGTTTCACATCTAAAATTTTGCATATAAACATTTCATTTTAAGTCATTACATTGCACTTTCTTTACTTTTCCATGATAGCTTTTTTTCTTTCAAAATATGTGGCTTTGATTTGGTTAAAAATGGATTGCATAAATACAAAATTCCCTCTTATGAGTTCAATTTTGATTACAAGGATGAGGTCATTAAGAAACATGTTCAAATCATTGACACAATCCTTAATATTACATTTCCCATTGGTGAGAATGGTAGTGTAGACAATCATAACAATCATACTTGTTCTTATCCCGATACCTCTCCTATTCGTGACGAAGGTATCTTGGTGAAGGAAGATACAAGCATTGAGAGTCTTGATTATCCATCTCCTCATTCCCCTTTGGAAGATGTTAGAAAACAAGAACGTGAGATCGTAGAAACATTCCTAAACATCACCTTACCTAGTATCTCTAACCATGACAATCAAAAATTTTCTTCTCCTAATATCCCTCCTCGATGCCACAAGGATAGGTTGTTATTAGCAAATATACCTATTAAGAATCATGGGAATCTTGACCCTCCCTTCCCTAATTATCCTACCCTTTGGGACAATCTATTTGAAAACCATAGTGGTCCTTCTCTTGAGGCCTCCCCTACTTGTGATGAATCTCCTTTACAAACTTCAACCTTACAGGACCATATGGAAAGCTCTCCTCTTAGGGTAAATAATATGGAACAAGAGAATGAGACCTTAGAGGAACATGACAATCACATAGATTCTTCTCCTACCATTCCCACCTCTCGATAAAAAAAAAACCAACCATTGATCATTCCCCTACTTGTGACGAAGTCATTTTAGAAGAACCAATCCATGAATTTCAAGTACATTTGATTCGTTGTTCACCTAAAAACTTTCCTTATAGGGAGAATATCATGGTGCTGGAAAATGGAAACAATACTAATGTGTCTTCCTTTTCTCACTATCAAAAGGTGATTCTCGATTACACTTTGTTAGAGATACATCAACCCAAGACCGTTGAGGTTATCAATGCACAAGTGTCCATTAATTCCCCCTTGATCAATGCACCTCATACATACCCCGTGGTACATCCTAAAAATCCTCTAATTCTCTACCCAGCTTCACACAAACAAAAAACTCAACACCAACCTGAACTCATCCTTTACCCACCATCACATAAACTTCCACCTCCACCTAAACCCAAGTTTACCCTTTATCCACCTACCCATGATGTTGTTGCTCACACACATTACACTTGAAACAATCTGCGACCACCAAAACCCACCCCAACACCATTACCTTTTCCTAATCCAATCTTTCCTAGTCCTCCTCGATTAACTCCTAGGGAGTATGATCTTGTTGAACAACTTAAAAATACTCCTGCAAAGATATCGCTTTGTGACCTTCTTCAAAATTCACCTACCTATCACACTATGCTTCAATCGGCCTTACAAAAAGTTCATATCCCTTCTAATGCTCAACCAAATGACATAGCATCCATAATTCAAGGACTGAATGCTAACATTGTTTTCCACCAAAGTGAACTCCCCCTTTGGAAGTGCAAAAACAAAATGAATTGTTCATGATCATTTCTCAATACAATACGATAGGGATAAAGCAAACCCTTGTTGACAATGGCTTCACTCTTAATGTGTGTAGCATAAACCTCTTAGATAGGCTTCATGTGGATAAATAAAAAATTTAACCTAATTATTTATCTGCTACGGGCTTTGATAAGAAAAGAAACTGCTTGGTGTGATCACTTTACCTATTATAGTTGGAGTGGCCACATTGCAAACAACAATTTATGTCATGCCCCATAATCTTTCATATAATATTGTTTTAGGAAGACCATGGATTCATGAGATGAATGCAATTCCTTCAACTCTTCATCATAAAATGAAATATGTTTACAATAACACAGTCTACATAGTTGAAGTTGATCATGATCCTTATAGTGTCTTGAAACTTGAGAAAAACAAAAAAAACCCCTTGCATACCTTAATCCCACCAAACAAGTGGAACTTGTGCAACAAAAATCCAAAACACAACATATTGAACAAGTCACAAAGCTATTAAACAATGATTGGGGTTCCTTAGATTTCACACCAACACTCATGGGAGACTGCAAACTTATAACAAAAGACTCTGACACAGTCATGTCAACACACAACTTAGAATACCCTTCAAAAGCATCCACCTCAACCTCTTTATCCCAAAACATCACAACCTTTGACGAACACAACAACGAACAACCACCCGATTCAAAAGCAATAAAAAATATTTATGGCAAAGGTTATGAGCTTATGAAACAACTTCGATACAGTGGAAAATGATGTGGTGGTAATGAACAAGGTATATGCAACCCTATCGATCTTATCACACAACAAAAAAATCATGGTCTTGGTTATTGTCCTTTGATAGAAATATCAAAGCATTCACTCAACATCAACACTATTACACAACATCCTTCTACGACGATAAACACTAGTGGTCTTGATTGTTCTCCTTTACAAGTAATCAAACAAACAAATGCACCTGCGCTTAGTGTCAATGTTATTTGACAAAACACTAAAGAAATGAATTTTTTATATTTTACACTCTCCTATAAAGGATAGAAAAAAATCTCGCAATCTAAACAATCTTGCATAGGTATCACATCTTGTACATCTAAGCACAAGGTATCTTTTCCACAAACTACATGGCCACCTTTTACCATAGATCAAGTAGGTATCTTGTTGAGACTCCTCCAAGATAACTTAATAACCCTTCCTCCAAGAGCTCAAAATAAATTCTATTATAAGTCTTCATTTTGTGCATATCACAAAGTTCATGGTAATTCTACTAATTAATGTAAGGCTTTGAGTAGTAAAATCCAACATTTTCAGGAAGTTTGGTAATCTTCCTTCTGTGGGGGCACCTAATTCCTCTAATTGCTACTGATTTTCACTCTAGCATGCATTTCATCAATCAATTTGGCTCACCCTTGTCCTACACTAAGTGGGGGTAGGGGGTTCAATAGCCTTTTCCTCGTATGTCACTTTTTGTTTCCTCCTTTGGCTAGCCATTAACCTTTCATGAACATATCAAATCAAGCTTGGGATGTGGATCACATGCCTTAAGTTGGCTCGCACATGACATACTAATTTTTATTTTTTTCATGATGTAGCTTATTAGAAACATATGACTTAGCATAGGGCTTTCCAAGTAAGCTCTCATTTCTTCCTTCTTCTACTTTAAATCACTTGCTCACAGTAATGGTGTTAGCAACCACTTTAAAGTGGGGGTATACATCGACACTCACATTTCATTGTGTGTTTTTCTTTTTCTTGTGATTTCCTCTCTTGGAAACATAAGGTACAATGTTACCCAAGATGAGACCTTGCACTTGTCCTCTCTTGGAAACAAGATGAGACCATCTGCACCTTTCCCCTCTTGGAAACATTAGGCAAGATGTTCCCTAAGATGAGACCTTGCACGAACTAAGAAAAATCCCTTTGAACATTCCTTGCACTATTTTGCATTTACAATGTCTATGAGTGTCAAGCATACGAAGTTTTGCTTACCTCATAGAGCTTGAAGATCATTTTCATTGTGGTGCCTTATCAAAGTTATTAGGAGGTATAAATTTGGTATGGTTGAGCGAGAAATCCCATTTCGAGGCATGAATTTTCCCCATAACCACCGTGTGGATTTATCACCCCACGGACAACCAAAAGTTATGTGGCCCCAAAGTGAGTATGTTGTGGATTTCTCACCTCATGGACAACCAAAAGTTTCGTGGCCCCAAAGTGAGTATACTTGTGCTTTCTCACCTGATGGACAACCAAGAGTTTCATCGCCCTAGACATGAGTGCATTTGGATCCCTCTCGATGTGCATGTTGGGCTACTTTAGCATGAATTTGAAGCAAGTTCATCCCTCACTAAAGTGGGGGCTTAATGTGTCACCAAAATGTGTATACCTTGCTTGATTTGGGAATAATTGATGATAAATTGGACTTAATGAGGCCTTGATTTGTGTTATCATGGAATCTAGCAGTGCTCGTTCCACGGATAACCCCCCTACAAAACTTGTCTATTTCCTAGGTTTGTGAAGTTCAAGCACACAAAACAAGGTGATTTTCAAGCCACCTCGAAATGAATTTCAAAGCCTCAAATAGTCAGTTTGAGCATCCCCCTACGTTCGCCTCGTGGAGACCTTTGAAATGAGCTCCTTCACGAAGTCTCACTATTCATACTTAGTCAAATTGTGAAATATGCAGTTGCACTCAAAAAGTGTGCCCTTGCTCATAGCCAAAATTGACTAAGTGTTGAAAAGTGCAAGGGTGCTGAAAATTAGCGCCCCTACATAAAGTGATTTCCAAAAAATGTACTAAAGCGCCAAAAAAGTGCGCCATTACACATTTTTCAAACTTAGCCACTTTTTGGCTCAGGCGTAGTTTTTCTTGTCTATTACACTTTTCACTTTTCATGCCATCTTTTATGCCTCAATTAATTGGGCGACTTGAGTTAGGTTTTAATTTCTCTCAATCACTTAAAAGTGATTTCATTGATTCATTTTCTTCATTTTTGGTCTTCAAACTCATCTCCTCTTTGTTGGGCGTGCATCTTCCTTCTCCAAAAATGTGTTTTTAAGAATCTCTATCTTGGTCGAGCTAGAGTTTTAAGATCTTGTTTCAAGTATGTTGTTGCTTGTTTCTCTTTTATTTAATTCTCTTTGTGTCTATGTATGGTTTGCTAGATCTGTTAATACGTTTTCCAAGCCATGCCCTTGATTTCTTTAAATCAAAATGTGTTTTCTCTCATGTTCTTCCCTGTGCGCGAATTTCGTGCTTTTGAAAATGTTTCATTATTTTCAAAACATGAACCCACGTTATTTTGTTTTGACTCCTCTTTGGGAACGCGTTTTGTGTCTTTCCCTGTCATTCTCTTCTTTTGGTTGTTTTCTTCTTTATCACCAAGGGGTTTTAGTTTGTACGTTCCTCCCTTCTATCCTTGGAGAATTTGATGTGCATGGGTTCTTCATATGAGAAACTCATTTTTACTACTGAGTTCTACTCCTAAACGATGGAACACTTCTTATCCTTCCTTGCACAAACCTCATCCTTTACAAATGTTGAAGCGTTGGAAAAGGGCACTATTACACTTATATTTTGAACCTTTGTGAACAAAATGTCAGGGCACTGAATTTTAGTGCCCTAACATAGTGAAGATTTTTCAAAACACTCCAGGTGCACGATCGTTGTTTTTCAATGCCCCTGCACCAAATTTAGCTTCCTCCAAGTGCAAGGGCATTGATTTTCAGCGCCCTTACACTTTTCCCAATTATTCTTCCAAACACCTCAAAACTTTCCAATTTCATTCCAAACCTCTTTTTGTTCACTTTGTGCATCGTTTTGTGTGCCTTGTCATCTGCTCCACGCTTGTTCATCATCGTTGCTCGCTTCACGCATCCCCATGTTGTTTAATGACTAACATATCTTCTAACTCCACATCTTCCAATCTCTTTTCAAGATCCTCAAAGTTGATTGATCAAAGTTTAAGTTACTCTCAGATGACTGCAAGAAAACCTTCGTCATCTTCAAAAGCAAAAGACAGAATGAAATATAACTATCAAGGTGTCTATCCGCCAACTACAGTGGTCTCCAAGGTGGAAGAAATAAAAGAAACAGAGGTTGGTCATCAAGACTTGGTTGATTTTGCAGAGAAAACTGAGAAGAAGCTTCTTCCTGATTCTATGAGAGCAATTGTACATAGTAACCTGCATTTGGTAGTTATGTTCCCTACTACTGCACACAATACAAAATTTTTCCTTCAAGTTGCATCCCACTACATCAAGGAGAGCAGAAGTGTGATTGATTCTTCTGGGCATGAGATTTTGAGACTTGACCCCGACTTCTTTGATATTGTGTTTAAAGTTCCTCAAATGGAGAAGTACATAGACATCTCGATACAAAAAGCACAAGAATTTTATGACACTGATCCCAACAAGGCTAAAAACCTAATAAATAGCAAATGGTTGAAGAAGCCTAGGAAAATTGTTTCCAGATGACCAAAGGGACTCCTGTGAAGTGATTTCAAAGATGATGTTAAAGATATGATCACATTCTTGAGCAGAGTGAAGGGCTTGCCTAAATCATCCACGTTTCATGACTTGATGTATGAATACATCAGGATCATAAGAAGACAAAAAGTGCACATTGACTAGGGAAAACAGATCAATGATGAAATACATGAGCAACTAATCAATGTGCCTTCTACATTAAAATTCTATATGACTTCTTACCTGGTGTACATAGCAGTTGTAATGAGGCAATTTCCAGGTCTATCCACAAAAGGGAATCAGATGCTAGTACTTGTGTATAAATTTTTCTATCAACTAGAGTTGAAGGAAATCTTCCATCATTTCAGGCGGGTTACTAATGCTTTCTTTGCACCTTTTCTTTTCAATTTTGATCTAACTCTCGAGAGGAAAAGGGTATCTGATGAGGCCTATAAGGCAGTTAGTAAAGTTGGATGTTTATTTCTATAATTCACAACCTTTACTTATTTGAGAGTAGGGTGCTACACTGGTTTCCCTTACATGCTTCCACGATATCCTTCTGACAAGTGGGTTCTCATGGAGATGTGTAGACAGCTAATTTTAGTGCACAAAGAATGAAGAAATATTCACAAGCGTGGATTCAATTTCCCACTGAAAATCGGTAGATATACTATCCCGACTATACAGAAAGCCAAATTTTTGCTGCAAATTGAATCTTTGTTGAAAAACAAAATTTATTATAAATTGAAGAAAAGTTGTTTGCTTGTGCTCAATTTAAATTAACCTATGTATACATATATATACTTATATATTTAAACTGTATTGTTTAATATATATGCATATATATATATATACATAATAAAATATATAGTAATCTAGGTAAATACATGTGAAATTTCTAAAAGATATAATACAAAGTTGAATTCATGCTTTAGAAATGTCTTTATTCTTTTGTTAAAAATAATAAAATATATAAGTATGTATATATATGTATATACACCTATGTATGTATATATATACAAAACACCACTGTGAGTATTTGATTTTAATGTGGCAAATGAATACTTAATTCTAAACATTTTACTACTTCTGCTAAAAATATATTACTGAATATACATCTTTGAAATAAATATATATGCATAAAATATGTATATATGTATATAATAATTTTACTCATCTAAAAAAAAAATATACATAAGCATACCTCTATGTATATAATATGTTGTAGGCTTATATAACACTTTGGCTATGAATAAATATATATATATATACAAATATACACACATATGTATTTAAATATATAGAACATCTTAATTATGGGGCAGTGGAATGTATGCCTGAAGCTATTTTAAAATGTTTAAA
The DNA here is from genome assembly GCA_007258455.2 of Sequoia sempervirens. Lineage (NCBI taxonomy): Eukaryota > Viridiplantae > Streptophyta > Pinopsida > Cupressales > Cupressaceae > Sequoia > Sequoia sempervirens. The sequence continues at coordinate 657,372,692 of VDFB02000003.1, read as the reverse complement.
CTGTTGGAATTGTGTTCCTCAATCTCACAGGCTGAAACCTCTGAGTAAGCATGGTCGTTGTGACTGTTGAGATGTTCGATCTGCCTCTGATCTTAATTTGTCAGCTTGTCAGTGTGACTTTTGGAATCTCTCAGTGATCGGCATAATCTGAGCCTTCGGTGTAACTTGAATAGTCAGAATGATGTTTTGGCAACGGTAGAAAGTCTGGTTGATATCAGCATGACCCTTGGTCCGTCTGGACGATGTAGCAATCGGTGTGACTTGCCTCTGTCAGAATGAGTCTTAGCGCCAGGAGAAGTCTTGCAGATGGAACTGTCCTATTAATAGTCATTGTGACTCTGACCGATGGTGTTTGGTCGAAGAGAATCTTGGTGAGGGATGTTATCGGTGTGACTTGTTGTGTTCGGTGTAACCCTCTGCTGAGTGGGTTGGTTTGGCTGACAGATTATTCTTATCGGATGTCAGGGAGACTCTAGGTGACAAGTGGTTTCAGCGAGAGGTGTGACCTTGGAGACTCTTGGTGACAGATGATTGTCTCGTAGATGGTATGGTCTATTTTCGGTATGACTTCTGGTGAAGGTTGGACTCGAGGTGACTTGGAACCTACGGGGTGACTCTTAGCGACAACCTAAGTCTTGCCGACGGATGTTCATATCGGTATGACTTGAGGGCTCATTATGACTCATAGCGAATAGCGATTGTCTAGGCGATGGGTTTGCTGAGGATATCGGTGAAAGGTCTTTCCGATCTTTCTGATAGACTAAGTCTCGCTGATGGGAGTATTGATGTTGATGTGACTTTTGAACTCATTTTGATCTCCTGTCGATAGCAATGACTCTTGCCGAAAGCGATGGATGTGTAATCGGTCTTGTGGCATCGGGGAGACACGGTTAGTGTCTCACCAACATGCGAATATTGTTTGAACACTTTTGATTGATTGGAAGATTGTCCTACATGCTGTGTCTTGGACCAATCAAAGAAGGTGGATTATGAACCATTTTTCTATGAGACTGTTGCAACCGTTTTTGCATGGAAGACGAACTGTTTGTGAGGAAACTTCTATACGAGGAAATGGAAACATCTACATTTGGTGAATTGGACGTTTTGTAAAGTAGAGTGATAGAGAGAGGGTCGAGAGGTTGGATGAAAGGCCAAATCCATGAGGCTGAAGTAGAGAAAATGAGAGGCAGGGTTATGCTGCTAGAATCTCTCTAGATCATGGATCATGGTTGATCTCTCTCATGTTTATCTACACTGTATATTGTGTGAGGGTATTGCAATAGTGAGAAGATTGTTTGGTTTGAGAGGTTGATCAGGAAATGTACAGGGGGAGAGTTTGCTACCAAGTTGTATCCAGAATGAACAAGATGTAATCTCTGAAAATGCTATGAGCCTGAAATTGTATTGTAACCTTTTGTTGTTGAATAATACAATGGCTCGAACTTTGGAGGGTGGGGTTTTTTACTCGAAAGGGTTTTCCCCATGTAAATCTTTGTGTTTCAATTTTTGTCTTATCTTTCATCTATGTTGGTTCTGTTTCTAGAATATGTTATTGCTTGCTATTGAATTTGCATGTGCTTCTCTCAAAAGGATTAATGTGGGAAATGAATTGTGTTTGTTTCTACTTTAGGACATAGTTGTATGTGTCTTTGAGGCAATCTAATCAGAATTAAAGTTACCGAAGGCACTACTGTTCTTGGAGGTTTCTCTGAGATGCCCTAAATTTCCCTTACAAGTGGTATCAGAGCCTTCTTTTGGTTGCTAGTTATGGGTATTTCTCCTGTGAATATTTCTCAGTTTGTTAGGCTGGAGGAAATCTGGAGGAATCATCTGATTTATTGATCCTTTGGTGAGTGGAAGTCTTGTGATATTCGAAGACAACACGCAGCTTGAAGGATGGTGAAGATGAAGAAAAGGGAGTTGATCATGTAACTGTTTTGTTGTGATCTGTGTCTCCTGGTTGGTAGTGATATAACCTTGGTGTATGAGGTGGATTTTCTTGCTCTGTGGCTGTGTGGCAGTAAAGATTTCATATTGGGTGTTTGTGTGAGAGGCTCCTTGATGATATGGAGAAGCCTAGGTTGTTTCTCAGCCATGGAAGAGAGTGCTTATGCTAGGTCATGTTTCCTGATGTTGGAAGGAATTGTTTCCTGTTAACCTCGAATACATAAAGGCTATAGAGTTAATCATTAGATGATTTGCAAGCTTCTGAAATAACCTTTCTCTCTTTCTTGGATGCATGTACATGCTGGTGGTTTAGATTTGGCCTGAAAGGGGCCTAGATTTCCTAAACTGCTATTTTCTTTTTAAGGATGTTTTGTACTTGCATGGCTCTATGGTTTTGTAGGTTTTACACGGTTAAGCAAAACTTGTGGTTATATGGAGCTGCTATTAAACTATTTTCTAGACCCTGGCTTTTGAGGTGTTGTTGGATGAGATAATTGTAGTTCTGCATGCATGCTTTGTGCATGGTTTGAGGAGGTGTGATTTATTCTCTGCATGGAATTTTGGTATGTGATTTGTCACTCAGCATTCTTGTGGTGGTGCTTGTGGGTTCCTTGATTATGGTGCTCATTGTGGACATGTTTTCAAAATTAGGTTTAGCGTGATCTGGTGTTTGAGTCATGTTGTCTACGTGGTTATTCTCTTTGAAATCTCAGTGTTGCAGTTTCCAATGCGATGATGGGTTTGCATGTTTGATGTTTGTGATCTACAAGTTATGCGGTTGGTGGATTAGCTACCCATTGGCTGCAGTGAGATAACTTGGATGTGGATTATCTTTATCCACGAGGTTGATTCATTGCTGGTGCAGACTTGTTAGTTGGCCTTGTCTGTGGTCACTTGTGCATTGGTGTGATTGCTTTGAGATGAGAGGATGGATATTGTTGAGTACCTGAATAGTCGGTTATGGGAACCTGTAGCAGGTGGTCATGATGCTTAGAGACCTCGGATTTCACGTTTCAGTGGGAGCTTTAGCAATAACTGTGGGTTCATCACATGGTGGTGAATGGTCTTCTTTAGTGTTGTAGATGTTTCAAGGGGGAGCTTTTAGATCATGTTGCTGCAGAAGGGTTCTTTTGCATTTGCATGGACATTATTTGAAGATGTGCAACATCTTGGAACCATGGAGGACGCTTGGATCTTTGGCTGAGGTGTTGGTGGTGCTTGATAGGTGATGTTGGTTTTGAGTCTGTTTGCTTTATGTCATGGTATACTCTTGTTTGTGCATTGGAGTTTTAGCATTTTGTATTGTACTTGAGACCATGGTGAAGTCACTTGAAGCATGGTATCTCCTAAAGGGATGTGTAGATCATGGTGTCATGATAGGTTCCTGATTCAGATGATTGGAGCTTTGACAATGATCTGGTAATTCTTTGTGTATTGGGTGCTTTGATTATTTGCTTGATACTTTGTGATAGTGTAGTAATGCAGTTGAAATTTAGCATGAGATGATCGGTTGCTAGTACTCATGGATACATGAAGAATAAGGTGAGGTTTTTTTCTCTTATGAGAGAAGTGTTGTTGATGGTTACTCTTGATGAAGTTTTTAGCAGAAAGTTTGAGCAGCCTACAAGTTGGTAAACGTGAGTTCAATAAGATACCTATGAGGAGATTGCTCTTGGATTAGTCATGATGTCTTGCATATCTTGAAGGAGTATTCTTGTTCCCACTCTTGGTTTTCTCAGTAGTTTATCTGAGAGGTATTTGGCCCATTATATTTTTTAGATGTGTTTTATGCTCACTTTCATGATATGGATCTTGAATTGTTGTTTAATGGTTATGGAGGATTCATAGTGGAAGATGTACAACTTGTTTTATCTACTTGATATTTTGTGTTATGTTATTTATTGATGAGAATTGGTAGGAGATGATGTATGGGCTGATTTCCTGAAATGGGGAATGAAGTAGCTTGATCTTCTTTGAGAGGCTTACATCCATGTTGATTACATGTTTTTAAAGTTGGTTTGATCTTGGTGATTGAACGGTTGGATGTTGTTAAGGCTTTTATTTTGGGATGAGAAGGAGATCATTCTTGACATAGTTGGTAGTTAGAAGTGTCTGTAGGAGGATGTTCTACAAGAATATGATGTACAAAGTTACTCTCTTTGGTCTTGGTTTACTTCCTGGATGTTTGGTTTCACATTATATTGGTTTGCAGTTTGGTTGGAGCTGTAGTGATCACTAGCGTTGTGGTCATGTGTTTTCACTCATGTTCATGGGTGATGACATGGAGGTTCTTAATCCTTTTCCTTTGTTGCGTGTGGAGAACTTGGGAGAACTCTAAAGACTTGTGGTGAGAGAAATGTTTCTTGCAAATGTTTGGTTTGCAAATGTGTCCTCGGTTCTACATGGTTACATTTTTCTATGTGTTGTTATTGGTAGACATGGTATGTCTTTGATCTTTCAGATTTGGAATTACTCAGGTAGTGGGAGTTCCTGTTATGTTTTGTCTTCTTCAACTGGTTGGCACTTGGAGCCTGTATTTGTTGCTAATGAGTTGGTTATGGTTTGGTATGAGTTTACTAATGTTGATACCTTTGAGGTATGTGAGATTGGATGGAATAGCACGAGTTGTGGGTGCTATTTTTAGTCACGTGGGTTTATCAGTTGGATGGAAGCAGTAAGTCTGATTGTTGTTCTAGTTGGTGTTTTTTGTCTTATTTCTGGAGAATGACTTCACGGTTGTGTTCTATTTGAGGATTTGAAGTTGATATTGCTCTTGTACAACATCTGAGCACAGTGAAGTGGTAGCAGTATCTCATTGATGGTATCACTAGGATATTTTGCTTGTGTTCGTTGGACTGGTGCTTATTCACCTTGGCTTGTATCTTTCTTCCTTAGGTGGCATGTTGGAAGATGATAGGGTTTGTTGCCTGAATGGTGGACATCTTGGATGTTGGTGCAAAAGTATTGATGGAGCATGAGAGCATGTTTGAGATCTATGTGGTTTCTTGAAAGGCTGTGATCGGTTGCATTTCAATTGCTTTGTTGGACAGTGAGTTGTAGTTGGATGCCTAGTCTTTGTTGCAGATTGTCTAGTGGACTATTATCTGTGGAAACTTGTTGGTCGGGTGTCTTGAGTGTTGAGGGGTCTAAACTGGTGGAGCTAGTGTGATCTTAGTTTCTGAGTGTTTTGGAGGTTCCTGTGTGATCTTCGTTAAGTGGGAGATTGTTGGAATTGTGTGCCTCAATCTCACAGGCTGAAACCTCTAAGTAAGCATGATCGTTGTGACTATTGATATTTCTGGCTGATTTGCCTTTGATCTTAATCTATTAGCTTGTCAGTGTCACTTCTGGAATCTCTCAATGATTGTCATAACCTAATCCTTCGGTGTAACTTGAATAGTCGGAATGATGTTTCAGCGACAGTAGAAATTTTGGCTAATATCACCGTGACCCTTGGTCTATCTAGCCAATGTAGCAATCGGTGTGACTTTCCTCTATCGAAATGAGTCTTAGTGTTGGGAGAAGTCTTGTCAATGGAACTGTCCTATTGATAGTCGTTGTGACTCTGGCCGATGGTGTTTGGTCAGAGAGACTCTTGGCAAGGGATGTTATCGGTGTGACTTGTTGTGTTTGGTGTAACCCTCTGCTGAGTGGGTTGGTTTGGCCAAAAGGTTATTCTTATCGGATGTCGGGGAGACTTTGGGCGACAAGTGGTTTCAATGAGAGGTATGACCTTGGAGACTCTTGGCGACAGATGATTGTGTCGCCGATGGTATGGTCTATTTTCGGTATGACTCCTGGCGAAGGTTGGACTTAGGGTGACTTGGAACCTGTGGGGTGACTCTTAGTGATAGCCTAAGTCTTGCCGATGGATGTTCATATCAGTATGACTTGAGGGCTCGTTATGACTCATAGCGACTAGCGATTTTCTAGGCGATGGGTCTGCTAAGGATATCGGTGAAAGGTCTTGCCAATCTTGCCGATAGAGGAAGTCTCGCTGATGGGAGTGTTGATGTCAATGTGAATTTTGAACTCGTTTTGATCTCTTACCGATAGTAGTGACTCTTGTCGAAAGTGATGGATGTGTAATTGGTCTTGTGGCATCGAGGAGACACGGTTAGTGTCTCACCAACATGCGGATACTGTTTGAACACTTTTGACCGATTGGAAGACTGTCCTACTTGGTGTGTCTTGGACCAGTCAAAGAAGGTGGATTATGAACCATTTTATTATGAGACTGTTGCAACTGTTTCTGTGTGGAAGATGAACTGTTTGTGAGGAAACTTCTATACAAGGAAATGGAAACATCTACGTTTGGTGAATTGGACGTTATGTAAAGTAGAGCGATAGAGAGAGGGCCGAGAGGCTGGATGAAAGGCCGGGGCCATGAGGCCAAAGCAGATAAAACGAGAGGCAAGGTTATGTTGTTGGAATCTCTCCAGATCATGGATCATGGTTGATCTCTCTCATGTTGATCTGCACTGTATATTGTGTGAGGGTATTGCAACAGTGCAAAGATTGTTTGGTTTGAGAGGTTGATTAGGAAATGTACAGGGGGAGAGTTTTCTACCAGGTTGTATCCAGAATGAACAAGATGTAATCTCTAAAAAGGCTATGAGCCTAAAATTGTATTGTACCCTTTTGTTGTTGAATAATACAATGGCTCGAACTTTGGAGGGTGGGGTTTTTTACCCAAAAGGGTTTTCCCCACGTAAATATTTGTGTTATGGTTTATGTCTTATCTTTCATCTATGTTGGTTCTATTTCTAGAATCTGTTATTGCTGCTTGTTGAATTTACATGTGCTTCTCTCAAAAGGATTAATGTGGGAAATGAACCGTGTCTGTTTTCGCTTTAGGACATAGTTGTACGTGTCTTTGAGGCAATCTAATCAGAATTAAAGTTACCGAAGGCACTATTGTTCTTGGAGGTTTCTCTGAGATGCCCTAAATTTCCCTTACATAAACTTTAGTTGTAAAATACAATTTTTTGTTCTTCTTTTTATATATATATAAATGATTACAAATACTTTATGTATGGAAGTAAGAATGAAAAGAGTAGATGAATAAAAATCTGATATAAAAGTGATTAAACTTGTTGTTTTACAATGATATCTCTTTGTATCCATATATTAGTCTATATATATTATGAAGATTACTTATAGATGAATTTTTTTATGTATATATTGCTGCTGGAAAATTTAATAATAAAATTATTTATATATATATATATGAAACATGCTGAAAATTAAATCATTGTAGAATTTAAATGAGTAAATATACCTTTGGTTGTAAGTGTTTACAATCATGTTGGTGCTAGAAAAATTGAAAGATAAATTGTTTGTATATAAATATAAATGTGTGTGTATGTGTGTGTGTGTGTGTGTGTGTGTGTGTGTGTGTGTGTGTGTGTAATTATATGAATCATGTATGTAATGACTACAACATCGTAAGGTAAATATTTTACACAGCTAAAGTTGTTTTTATTACTTCACTGTAAGTGTGATTCCCTGAAGTGTCTATAAGTATGTATATATATTCACATATTTAATTAAATATATGTATATATCTTTCTATTTAAAAAGATTATAAGTTACTTCAGCTGTAAATATAGATTTTTGTGTATCTATTTATATTTCTAGATATATGTATAGAAAAGAATACAAATATAATAAGTGTGAGAGCAAGATTTAAAACTCGAAAAGATTAGATGTAGAAATCTGACTTGCAATAACAAATATTTTTGTTTTAAGTAGATATATTTTTGTAATGGATTGTTTTACCTTTGAGTATCTGTCCAAATATATGCATATGTGCATGCGAATATGGGTAGATTCTAACTGGTGATTGTTTCTTTTAAAATTATATAACACCATTATTTTAATTAGAAATGGAATATTGGCTATCTTGAAAGCAATAACACACTTGCTTACAAATTTTTTAAGCAAATTGGGTAAATTTTGTTCGTTCAAAATGTATACATTTCTGCCTGAAAGTATTTTATTTTATTTTTACAAATGTCATGTAAATTTGTTATTTTTAGATTGAACCCTTTAACTTGGGAACAACTTATTGGATACTTTGAAAACAAATAAGAAGTTACACATTTGCATTTAATTACCTATAAACCTTGAAATGTTAGAGGAATGATTAAACCGAGTCAAAAGTGAGTTATCAAAATTAGAGTAGAATTTATTTCTTGTGAGCATTTCTCTTAGGAATATGAAATTTGAGACATTTTCTAACCTTAGATCTATATATATAGAATTAGAATGCAATTCACCTATGCCTATTATGTATTGTGAATCAATTGTGAATTTTATAAAAAGATAAATGAATGTTGAATCATACCCTAATTTATGGTAGTTTCAATGATGACACTTTTCTCATGAAATATGGGTCATTATACACATACAGAGAAATTAGGAATTTTCCTCACTTAGTTGATTTTGAGATTTATTTACATAAGAATGTATACTCACATATATATATACATTAGCTTATACATGTATTCTCATACATATATGAGCTATATCTTCTAAATTCCTTTATAGTATTACTCTCTCATTGATAAAACCTAAATATGAATCAATGAGTTTAGAAGTAAACATTTTGCTTATAATTGCATAGGCATGTGTGCATCCTAGCAGGATTAGAATTACTTTCATGAAGCTTTTCATGATTGCAGCGTACTTGTGTGATATTTGAGAGATCATTGGAAGTAGAATGGTCTTATTTACAAATACTTGGGAGTAATTCATGATAGTGTTGGCACTACCTAAATTTCATATGTAAGGATAATGCATTGGTGAAACTTGAAAATGTTGTGTGAAGAATTATGTGACTAGTAAAAGAACTCCCATATGCTCCTTGATATGTGTGACACTCATGATATCCAGAGATATGTAATGAATGGTCTTTTCAATGAGATAGTATGACCATTTCCTACGAGGCATATTGTAACCATTGAAACTTTGTAGCCAGTAAGGCTCAGCCGGTGAGGCATTTCATTAAGCTAGTGAGGCACTTTTACGAGTGGTTTTTCATCCCTACGAGGGTTTTCCACTCATGAAATTCTTGTGTTATGGTTCTTTTGTGGATGCATTGATGATATTGTTGTTCCCTCAATTGGATTTACAATATTTGAATTTTTGTATTTTGCATATCTTTGCATAAGCCTATATGGCTAGATTTGGTAAAGGCACAACCTTGTGTTTCCTTTGAGCATGCATGGATATAAATTTTTTGCATGTTATCTCCTTTCTCTTACTTGTGATGTGCATTGATCAAGGTAATTATTTATTTTGGAATGTGTGTTTTTCAAGCGTTACAGTTTCATGTTTAATTACATTATTTCTTCATTTGGTTTAATTACCTAAAAAGGGGTTTGACCAAGGCAAACCCCCATGCCCTAACATTCAACATTTATCTCTCTCTCCTTGTGTGTTTGCAGATTTCGGTACATTGAGGACTTGAAAATAATTGAAGAATAAGGTGAAGACTTGTTGGAGTCATCTTCCTCCTTGCAAGGTCAAAATATCAACAAAAATTCACTTTTAGGCCCGAAAATCAGAGTTTTAGAACCAAACACCTGTCAAGAGTTGGAGTGCAAATCAAGGGCTTATGTTTCCTCTTTCGAATTTTTAGAGATTTAGAAGTGGACTATGTTGCAAATATTGGTGAATTAGTCCCAATGAACCTATTTTTGGGAAATTTTTATAGATCTAGATACCCATTTGGTTGGAACGAGCTCCGGAGCAGTTTCCCTGATCTAGGACTGTCGCCCAGCTTGGCGTAACTGTCCCAGTTGGCTCAAAAGTCATATTTTTTAGAATTTCAAAGGTCTCTGCAATCTCCATTCTTCTCTTCATTAGTTTCTAGGTGCACGATTTCAATTTAATATCTTTATTTTGTTCTTTATTACATTCATTTTATCATTCTGCATATCACAATGTGTTTTCAAACATCCTACATTTCAATAGTTTTGCATTAATAAGCCATCTCTTTTATCAGTTTATTGCATTTAGAAATCATAATTTGAAATATTACATCCCTCTTTACATTAATATTGAATGTATACATTAGCATTTTGGACCCCTTTCCTTTCTCCTTATAGGTGAAAAACCCTACGAGCTAAAGAAGTTGGGTAATCCAAAATCCTTATCCACATCTCCATAGACTTTCAACTCTTGTATCTTCCATTGAACTGCTATCCTTAGACATGTGATTATGGATTCATACTCAGCAATGTTGTTAGTACATGGAAATGATAACCTATATGACTTTGGAATACAATCACCTTGAGGGGTGATAAAGAGGATACCCACCCCTGATCCATGTTGGGTAAACTATCCATCAAAGCGCATTTTCCATTTATCTATGTGATTGACAAGGAATGAAATTCAGATATCAATGAGTTCTCTGCATAGATAGGTGCATCTTCTAGTTGGTTCGTAATCACTTGTCCTTTGATTGCCTTGTGCTCCACATACTCTATGTCAAATTTAGTTAAGATCATCACCCATTTTTCCATTCATCCTATGAGAGTTTCTTTGGATAACAAGTATTTCAATGGGTCAATATTTTCAATAAGCTTGACTTGATGTGACAACATGTAATGTCTAAAAAATTTTGAAGCAAAAACCACCTCTAAGCATGCTTTCTCAATGGATGAATAGCTCATTTCATAGCCCACCAAGGTCCTGCTGATGTAATAGATAGCTCTTTCTTTTCCATTTTCATCATGTTGTGCTAGAAGGGAACCTAGCATTGTTGATGTTGTTGAGATATATAGGATTAATGGTTTATTCAATATCGGCAACATGAGAACTGGAGGTATCAATAAGTAGTCCTTGATCTTCTAGAAATATTTATCGCACTTCTCATCCCACTTGTAAGTTATTCCTTTATGGATAAGTTGCGAGAAAGGGTGGATCTTATCTGATAATTGCACTAGAAATCTTCCTTGTAACCCTCTCATCTACTTTAATGTTTACGGTGGTTCCATGTCAAGTATGGATTTTACCTTTGTTGGATCAATTTCTATCCCTCTTTGTGAGATGATATAGCCAAGAAGTTTCCTTCATGTAACCCTGAAGACACACTTTTTTGGATTCAACTGTACCTTGTACTCTTCAAGTCTGTCGAAGATGGGTCCCAAGACTTCTATGTGCTCATTCCTTTTCTTTGATTTTTCCAAAATATCATCGACATAATCTTTGACTATTTTGTGAATCGTGTTGTTAGCTCTCAAAAACGTAGGTTGAATGCCTCAAGAGGCTGCCAATCTCTTGATACGCTTTAGGGTAATAGACAAGGCCAAGAGAACCCAACCTTCTACTCTTTAGGTGCTGCTAAACCCAGGCGGGTGTACCTTTTGAATTGAGTAGACTTATCTTATGATTATCCTTCTAAAATACTTTGTCCACAATGGTAGATGGAAGTGAACAAATGAAATCAAACTTGATAGCAATCTTCTGATCTAAATCATAAAATTCTTAATAAACAGATGTAAAGAAACTGAATGAATCAAATGATGAAATGCAGAGACCAGTGCCTTGTTGGTTATACGGAGTCAAATGAAACAGAAGTGGTCAATTTATTTTGGCAGAAAATCAAATTGATGGCATATGATCTATTTATAACTTGTATAAACATGCAAGATTTTGACCACTAAGCTCTACTTTAATAATCCAGATGAATTCCCCTTGATTACTGTGATCAATAAAAAGGATTTAATCTCTGCTTGAGAGAACCAATAGATTAATCACACATATACATCAAATGTGCCCTGGTAAACTAAAAATAAGCTTGTTACTTCAATTTAAATAACCAGAAAGAATCAACTTGGAGAAAGCTTAGCAATACTTTTCAATAAACTCAACATACAATTGATACCAAAAATAAACTACCACACCAGCTGAATTTCATTGAAATCGCCATTTGAAAACATGCACCATAGTCTTTGACATGAGAAAATTATTCTAATGTATCCATCTCTACCTACTACCCCTAATCTAAAATTTGATGATCTCTTACAATCGGGGTGCATATTTATACACCAGCCATCAAGAAATAAAATGCTTCGAGATCATGTCAGCCACCGTAGAATTTGGGAAAATCCATGTCAGCCTTCAACAGCATTTTGAAAATCTCATGCGTCGGCCACAATAACAGAGTCATTGTTAATCATTCGCCGAGACACCCAAAAAGTCATGTCAAAGGAAATTCAATCGTTAATCATACTTTGGTTCCTTCCATTTTCGCCGTGACTGATCTGAGTTGTGGAGATATCATACAGCCTTCATTATGTCTCACCGAAAACATTTTTATCACTTGTATCGCTGTGACCCCTCGTTATCGGGCAGACCATATAGAGAATTCAATTGTTATGCCGAAAGCCCCTTATTCATCTCATGTGTCACTGTAACTTCAAACTATCAGGGAGAAATCTTGTAGATTGTTATATCACACCGAAATCCATCATTGGACCCAGTCGGCAAGACACGACGGGCTCGCCGAGACTATACTCCGAAGTGCATAAGTCTCACCGAAGTGTTTTGTTTTATGTTGGTCAATGAGACCCATCAATGTCGGGGAGACCTCATGAAGATACCTTATGTCATACCGAAGCACCCCAAGCACACATGATCGTCGAGAGAAAGACAACCCTTCACCAAAAGCTATTCATAAGACATTGTCGGCAAAACCCAAAGGGTTCGCTATGGCTTATATCGATATCGTAACTCTTGTCGAAAAGCTCATCCATCATATCGGTCGGCAAGACAAGGGAGTTTCGCCATGACATTGTATCGAAGATAATCTCTCACTGATAAGTCCATTCCCCCACCGTCGGTCGATGAGACAATAAGGTCTCGCCAAGACCCAATACCAAAAACTATGACTCTTGTTGAAGGAGACCCGCATGAGCAAATCGGTAAGACAAAGCAAGTTCGTTATAACACTACATCGACGCCCAAACTCTTGCTGATATATGTATCCTCATTCAAGCCAGTCGCCGAGACATAGAGCACTCGGTGAAACATTATATCGACGACCAGACTCCTACCGAAATATGAATCAACCTCTCTGATAGGGCAAGGTTGGTTTGAGACAGTCACAATCTCAATGCTTTGGGTCTCCAATTTGGTAACCCTTGGTGTTTCTCTCCACCACTCAACCTATAGGTCCTAAAATTTATTAGGTACCCTTGGTCCTCCCTGCCAACTCTGCTATCAAGTTTCAAATCAATCACAATGCCTTAACCAAGCATTTCTTGGTACTTTTCCTCTCATGCAATTCCTAGCCCTTAATGCTCTTAAAGACTAGCTCAACTCCAAATACTCCCAAACCTCATTTGGCAGGGGTGTGTTTAGGCTCCCATGGTTTCAAAACCATCAAGGAAGGGTCCTTGTTTAACCTCCATGCTTGGTTTTCCCATCGCTATCACAAAATCCCTGTTTTAGGGTTTGGGCAGGGCTACAAGCCTTGAGCCCCTTTTAGGCCTCCTTGCACAAGAAAACTGATTATCACTCCTCTCCTTCAACTAGTAAGGACAAACCCCCTTCAGACACCCTAGCTCAAATTCCAAACACTAAAGGATTTTTAAGGTTTGGGCCCCTCTCTGGCCGTACACAGGCAGTACACAGATTTTACAAGAAACTAGGGTTTCTAAGACCAATTCTTGGACTGTTTCTGCTTTTTTCAGTCTCAAATGCACCGATAAAGTCTCTATCTTCTTTCCCACACCTTCTCAAGTCTTCCTACATTCACCATACATCTTCACTTGTTAAAAAGTGGACACCCCTGCCACGCAAGAATTGGTCTTTTGTTGTCTTTTCCCAACCGGGCATCACAAGCTCGCCTAGGAAAAGTCTTTCTACATGCTAACCGAGCTTCTACTAACTCCTACCCCTAAAATATTTATACTAATGGAGTTTAGCCACCTTCCCAATATCTCCATACTTCTTGGTATGGTGGGAGTGTGGGCTAAATCTCCATTTTCAACACATTTACCAGTCAAAACAGCAACAAAACACACAGAAATTTACAATCATATGAAAGTGATGAAATTCCTAGCTATTTAACCAGACAAATGCTTCCAAGAGCTTCACTACATGTTATTCAATGTAACAAAATGCCTTCTCTAATTCATTTAGCAGCAATCACGCGGCCAAGAACAGGAAAACAAAATTTTGCACACAAAAATCACTATATTTTTATTCTTTTCATCAAAAACTTCAATACTCCAAAGCATCCAACCTCTTGAAAAGGTCGAGAGATTCCTTTACAATACTTGGAAAGCAGTTAGGTTTTCTTCTCCAAGCCTAAGAACAGCCAAAAGCATACTATTGGAAAACACAGTGTGTTTTTCAACTTTTGTCTATTGAAGGAAAATAACCCAAACTTAAGCTTCCACACTTATTCAACTTTTACCTAAGAACCAAAAGGTCCTCAACCACAATATATATGGTATTTAAGACCTTACCAAAACAACAAAAAGGATTTTAAAACAAAAACCTTCAAAATAAACTTGCACTTAGGCACTTTGGCAGGTGCTCCTGCACCATTCTCCCCCTCTCTACACAAAGGTCAAGGAACTTGAGGTGATATCAGTGATAGATCAATTCCTAGCTTCTTAAAATTAGCTTCCTCAACCCAAGTAGCCTCAGATTCATGTTTGTTCCTCCACTTGACAAGGTGCTCCATGTACACTTTGTGTCTGGTAGCCTTCTTCACCCTGGACTCCAAGAGCTTCTCTGCTTGAGGCTTCTCTTGATTAGGAAGGGGTATATTACTGATATCCTTAAAGATTTCATGACTGTTCTGAACCTCATCACTGACTGTTCCCTTATACTTGATCAAATCAGCAACGTTGAACACTAGAGATATGCCCAAATCTGATGGTAATTCCACCTTGTAGGCATTCTTGCCATATTTGGCTAACACCTTGCATGGTCCCACTCTTTTCATCTGCATTTTGGTTGACATTCCCTTCTGCAACCTGGATTTTTTAAGATGGACCATAACATAATCACCTACTGCAAATTGCACATCTCTCCTTGACACATCAACTTTATCTTTCAATTTTTGTGTTGCTGCTATGATTGTCTTCTTAACCTGCTCATGAATCTCCTTCATGGTCTGACTGAAGTCTTCTGCATGTCCACTCCTATTCTCCTAAGATCCAAGGTCTCTAAGTTCACAAATTCCTCTTGGGTGCATCCCATACACCACTTCAAATGGACTTTTCCCTGTAGTTCTGTTTACACTGTCATTATAAGCATACTCAGCTTGAGAAATTACCATATCCCAGGTCTATCCATATTCTTTAGTCAAGTACCTCAATAGGTTACCTAGCACTATGTTAACCACCTCTGTTTGACCATCGGTCTGAGGATGGTAAGCTGATCCAAAAGACAGATTTATTCCCAATCTGCTCCATAAAGTCTTCCAAACATGACTCATAAACTTCACATCCCTATCTGATACAATGCTCAATGGCAATCCATGGATTCTTACAACTTCCCTGAAGAAAAGATGGGCTATGTAACTTGCATCATGTGTAGTCTTGCAAGGGATAAAGTGACTCATCTTGCTAAATTTGTCCACAACTACATAAATACTATCAAATCCCGCCTTAGTCTTGGGGAGTCCTACCACAAAATCCATGCTCACGCACTCCCATGGTCTATTTGGAATGGGTAAACGTTGATACAAACCTGCATTGCTGGCTCCCCCTTTGGCTTTCATGCAAACTACACACTGCTCCACATATTTCCTAACATCTCTTGCCATAGAACCTTTGTACCAGCTCTAAAGTTTTATTTATTCCAAAATGCCCACTAAGACTGCCATTATGTTTCTCTTGAATCAGATTTTCCCTCATTGATCCTCTTGGGACACATAACAGATTACCCTTAAATAACAGTCCATTTTGCAGTGTATACTTAGCATATTGACTATGAAAATGATTTTCAAAATTAGAGCATACCTTGTAGGCTTCTGAAAAGGTCTTCATCATCACCATAGAGGTCTTTGAAACTCTCTAATCCAATGCTCTTTAGCTGTATTTCCTGCACTGTCAACATTCTCCTACTTAATGCATATGCCACCTTATTCATTTGTCCCTTCTTGTGCTTGATTGTAAAATTGAAAGCTTGGATGTATTCCATCCATTTCAAGTGTCTATTACTCAGCTTCTCTTGGGTGTTGATGTAACTGAGTGCCTGGTTATTTGTGAAGACCACAAACTCTTTGGGTAACAAATAATGCCTCCACTTCCTAAGGGACTGCACTAAAGCATATAATTCTAAATCATAGGTGGAGTATTTTTTCTTGGCTTCATTGAGCTCTTCACTGAAAAAGGCTACAGGCCTACCTTCTTGACTAAGGACTCCTCCTACTGCTACTCCACTTGCATCACACTCAACTGTGAATAACTTATCAAAACTAGGCAACAACAGGATAGGTTGTGTTGCCACTTCCTGTTTCAGCTTTTCAAACCCTTTATCAGCCTCTTGAGTCCACTTAAACTTTGTTTTCATACCACCTTTAATAGTATCCAGAACTGGTGCACATATACCACTAAAATTCCTAATGAATTTCCTATAAAACTGAGCTAAACCATGAAAGCTCCTTACCTCTGTTGCTGTGGTTAGTGTAGGCCAGTTTAGGATGGCTTCCACCTTGCTTGGATCCATCTTCAACGTTCCTTGGGATACTAAAAATCCTAGATACACAAGTTCTTATTTGAAGAACTCACATTTCTCAAGGTTGATTGCTAACTGTTCTTCTTGTAGCCTTTTGAGAACCATCTCCACATGCTTCAAATGTTCTTCTGCTGTCTTACTGAAAATCAGTATGTCATCCAAGTAGACTACCACAAAAATCCCTGTGAAATACTTAAGCACCTCATTCATTAGTCTCATGAACGTGCTAGGGGCATTTGAGAGGCCAAATGGCATCACTTTCCACTCATACAAGCCATCATTTGTTTTAAAAGCGGTCTTCCATTCATCACCCTCCTTGATTCTGATTTGATGGTATCCGCTCTTAAGATCCAACTTGGTGAAGAACTTTGCACCTCCAAGACAATCCATCAAGTCTTCAATTCTAGGAATAGGAAACCTATACCTAATTTTGATTCTATTAATTGCTCTAGAATCAGTGCATAATCTCCACTTACCACCTTTTTTTGTTGCCAAAACCACTGGGACTGCACATGGGCTGATGCTCTTTTGAATTAGACCTTGATTCAACAATTCTTCCACTTGCCTAGCCACCTCTTGGTTCTACTCAGGAGTGAGTTTGTATGCTTCTTTGTTAGGAAATGAAGCTCCAGGTATGAATTCAATTTGATGACTTATTGCTCTCTTTGGTGGTAGAGTTGCTGGTGTTCCATCATTCAATATGCTCTTGTATTTGTCAAGCAACCTTTGGACTGCTTCTCGTAGGACTGTCCTTTCAGCCTTTCCTTCCTCTTTGGACTGCATTAAAACCACATAACCTTCACCTCCTTGATGTAGATTGTTGATAAACTCTTTACCACTGCTCAACATGATGTTTGGTACCTTGGACTGTCCCTCATCATCCTCAGTCAATGACTGCAGCTTGAAGGTTCTTCCATCCTTCTTGAATTCAATGGTGTTCTCCTTCCCATGATATATAGCACCTCTTTCATATTGCCATGGCCTGCCAAGCAAAAGATGGCATGCATCCATGGGTAGTACATCACAAACCAACTTGTCTTTATATCCTCCAATTGAAAATTCCATTGTTACCTGCTCATTCACTAGAACACTCTGCCCTTTATTCAGCCAAGTGAACTTGTAGGGGTTGGTATGAGGTACCTTCTACAACTTCAGCTTAGTCACTGCCTCCTATGAGATTATATTATCTATAGAACTAGAATCTACAATGACCTTGCATACTTTACCAAGTATTTTGCACCTTGCTCTAAATAAAGCTCTCCTTTGCTTGGGTTCTTCTTTGACCGGTTGTTTGATCAGCACTCTATTAAACATCAAATTTTCTCCTACTTCTGATTCTATATGACTGATCTCAAGTGATTTGACACTCATGGTGTCCTCTTGTGCGTAGGCCACTCTTTTCTCATTGCTTGATGAAGAGGCTTTCTCCGGGCATCTATAAGCAGGATGACCTAGCTGGTTGCAATGGTAACACTTCATGGTGGCAAAGTAAGAGTTACTTCTGCCTACTCCTCTTCCTCTATTTGAACCTCCTTGAGGTCCTCTTCCTCTGTTAAATCCTCCTCTTGAAGATGTTTCACCTCCATGCTCAGTGAGTTTAGATTCACCTTGGCTTCTTTGATCACTACCTCTTCCTTGGTAACCACCACACTGTCCTCTTTGATCTCTGCTTTTTCCTCTGCCTTTAGAGGATTGATCATGCTTTCTTTTGTTCCTCTCTTCAATCTTTATAGCCAGCTGATAACATTGGTGGACTATTTTAGGACTTAGTAAGGCCATTTCCTCTTGGATATTCCACTTCAACCCATTGAGATACCTAGCCACTTTTAGGCTCTCATCCTCTGTCACATTTGATCTCAAGCAAAGCTTCTGAAACTCTTTAGTATAGGTGCTGACATCTTGATCTTTCTGCCTTAGACTCTGCCTCTTCTTGTGAAGTTGGATCTCATAATCATTTGGCATATAGGCTTCCTTTACCTTAGCAACCATTCCTTTCCAAGTTGATATGGGTTGCTTGCCTTCTTTCTCCCTCTCAGTCTGAACAAATTTCCACCATGTCAAAGCTGATCCTCTCAATCTTGACTTGGCAACCTTCACCTTCTAAGCTTCAGTGACTCCATCACACTCAAAGTGATTCTCCATTCCTTCTATCTAGTCCATGACTAGGTCAGGTTCCATCTTTCCACTAAAAAGTAGTATACCTTCAAGTGATTTTCCACTCAAAGCTTTTAATGCCTTCAAGAAAGGCTCCTCCTTCAAAATAGGGTCAAGTTTAGGGGTCTTATCTTCCTCTGCAACCTCTTCTTCTTTTGGAATTCTTCCTTCAAACTGTGCACTCCTCACTGTTGCCTCAAGTTGGGCTATTCTTTCCCTCAACTGCTTATTGTCTTCTTCTTGCTCTTCAACCATCTTGGCCATTTCTGCATTGGTCACCATGGTGGAAGAATCACTTGACTCAATGTCTGACATGCAAGATTTCTTTCCCAAATCTTTCACTGCTCCGATACCAATCTGAAAGGGCAAGGTTGGTTTGAGACAGTCACAATCTCAATGCTCTGGGTCTCCAATTTGGTAACCCTTGGTGTTTCTCTCCACCACTCAACCTATAGGTCCTAAAAGTTATTAGGCACCCCTGGTCCTCCCTACCAACCTTGCTATCAAGTTTCAAATCAATCACAATGCCTTAACCAAGCATTTCTTGGTACTTTTCCTCTCATGCAATTCCTAGCCCTTAATGCTCTTAAAGACTAGCTCAACTCCAAATACTCCCAAACCTCATTTGGCAGGGGTGTGTTCAGGATCCAAAACCATCAAGGAAGGGTCCTTGTTTAACCTCCATGCTTGGTTTTCCCATCGCTATCACAAAATCCCTGTTTTAGGGTTTGGGCAGGGCTACAAGCCTTGAGCCCCTTTTAGGCCTCCTTGCACAAGAAAACTGATTAGCACTCCTCTCTTTCAACTGGTAAGGACAAACCCCCTTCAGGCACCCTGGCTCAAATTCCAAACACTAAAGGATTTTTAAGGTTTGGGCCCCTCTCTGGCCGTACACAGGCAGTACACAGATTTTACAAGAAATTAGGGTTTCTAAGACCTTTTCTTGGATTGTTTATGCTTTTTCCAGTCTCAAATGCACTAATAAAGTCTTTGTCTTCTTTCCCATGCCTTCTCAAGTCTTTCTGCATTCGCCATACATCTTCACTTGTTAAAAAGTGGACACCCCTACCACGCAAGAATTGGTCTTTTGTTGTCTTTTCCCAACTGGGCATCACAAGCTCGCCTAGGAAAAGTATTTATGCATGCTGACGAGCTTCTACTAACTCCTACCCCTAAAATATTTACACTAATGGAGTTTAGCCACCTTCCGAATGTCTCCATACTTCTTGGTACGGTGGGAGTGTGGGCTAAATCTCCATTTTCAACACATTTACCAGTCAAAACAGCAACAACAAAACACACAAAAATTTACAATCAGATGAAAGCGATGAAATTCCTAGCTATTTAACCAGAAAAATGCTTCCAAGAGCTTCACTACATGCTATTCAATGTAACAAAATGCCTTCTCTAATTCATTTAGCAGCAATCACGCGGCCAAGAACAGGAAAACAAAATTTTGCACACAGAAATCACTATATTTTTATTCTTTTCATCAAAAAATTCAATACTCCAAAGCATCCAACCTCTTGGAAAGGTCGAGAGCTTCCTTTACAATACTTGGAAAGAAGTTAGGTTTTCTTCTCCAAGCCTAAGAACGGCCAAAAGCATACTGTTGGAAAACACAGTGTGTTTTTCAACTTTTATCTATTGAAGGAAAATAACCCAAACTTAAGCTTCCACACTTATTCAACTTTTACCTAAGAACCAAAAGGTCCTCAACCACAATCTAGATGGTATTTAAGACCTTACCAAAACAACAAAAAGGATTTTAAAACAAAAACCTTCAAAATAAGCTTGCACTTAGACACTTTGGCAGGTGCTCCTGCACCACTCTCTCACCGAGACCATGAAGAACTCTTGCCGAACGGAGCCTGAAAGAAAATTTTGATTGCTATGACATCAAATGAGTCTTTCCAAAAGGAAACACAGACTCATGTTAGCAGAAAATGCACAATGGGTAGGGGATACAATGGTATTCTCATGCTAATGTGAACTAGAATGTAAAAAATGCACGACCCAATGGATTCAATGGGGAAATATGGAAAAATGTGAGCAGAATGACATGAAAACAAACCCATGTGCTATGATAAGGAATCCAATGGAAACTCAGGGGTGTGAAAACATGTGAAAACATCATATTTTTACAATTCCAATAGTGGCTCCGTTTGGGGTTGAAATATAGTGAGATCATTGCAAGGATCCAGATCTTTAGATGAGCATACTAGACACAAAATGATGAACCAATGAGCAGAATGGAAATGAAGCACGAAGCATAATGGAATGAAAGCAAAATGAATGCAA
This sequence comes from Sequoia sempervirens, assembly GCA_007258455.2. Taxonomy (NCBI): domain Eukaryota; kingdom Viridiplantae; phylum Streptophyta; class Pinopsida; order Cupressales; family Cupressaceae; genus Sequoia; species Sequoia sempervirens. Next base: position 657,351,581 of record VDFB02000003.1, on the reverse strand, counting down.
GATGGAGGTGAACCAAAACCCTAAACTACTATGCATGGAAAAGAAATTTAGAGAGGATAAGCAAGAGTTGTCCATGCACTAGCAACCCTTAATCCTCTGTGTTCTAATTTCACCTATCCTTTAAGCTAATACAATCTGAAACTCAAACCAAGCTTTCCCTTGTAAAATACCTAGTTTTTTCTTGAGTTCATCAAATTCTTCTTGAAAACATTCATGCAACCTGCTCTGTCACTGTTATTGCAAGTTCTTAGAGTATCATCATGCTTGGTTTGGCCCAAAATCCCAACAGCATTTAGCAACTTGAACTTTTCATTATCATGGGACAAACCCCTGTTATCTTCAATATGTAAAATGCATGCATATTTAATGCAAAATTCCTCATTATCTTTCTCACTATTATGAATTGTGAAACATTCTCCCTACTGTATTGAAAATTTACCATCAAAGTGCTTCTTTTGAGAATCAAAAAATTATGTCATATCAATACTGTCTGAAGTAAACAAATCTGAAACCTTTTGCACCTCTTTGATACTACCATTTGGAGACAACATTGGATCATGACTCGTGTCTTCAATATCATGCATATGTGAACCAATCAAATATGGAAATCTATCATCCTTGGTATAAAAGTTTGCTCCATATGAATTAGAAACTTCAAAATCACATACCTCATCCTGAACAGATATAGACTTTTGATAATCATCAAAGTTTTCACCATCATTCCAAGAAATGCATAGGGAGTCATAAAAATCTTTACACAAAGATCTTTCACTATCAAAACAAATGTAAGTTGGACACAAATCTTCAAGATCACCCTCATGTGCACATCTCTAATATTCAAAAGTAATCAAGTCTAAAATTCGCTCACTACTAAATGAACACAATTCTTTATTTTCAACACTACAGTTGTATTCTTTACTTTTTTCATCATCAAAGAGAAATCCAAGACCATCAAAGAATGGGAAATCAAAAACATTATCAGTGCAGTCATTTATTCCATCATTTCGCTTGTCTGAAATTAGCTCCTCTCTTTCATAAAGTGAATTTGAAAATACCTGAAACTCATTCATGGACATACCTTTGCAAAATATCATCTGATCTTCTTTTAATTCTTCATCATACAATGGGTTTGAAAAGTTTTGGAAATCACTTTCAAATGTACAAACCTCATCATGATCAAATACGTCTTCATAACTTTCAACTGCAGCCGAAGGTATTGTATACTTACTATATGATGAATCAACATCTCCCATTGCCTCTTCATCCAGATCTTCATAAGAAGTAGAAGAATCCCTTGTCTGCAGATCAAAATCCTCAGGTTCATCATCAGAATCAGAATATTCACTGGATTCTTCACAACATGCACTGCTTTCACTGTGACAATCTGTTGTGCAAGAAAGATGCCTTGCACCTTCATCTTCCTCAACATGGTGAAAATTATTTGAGGTCAAATATACTGTGTGATCTTCTTCATTGTTTTCCATCAGCATTCACTCTTCTTGCATTCTTTGGGCTACAACACAATAATCTGGGGAATGTGGCATATCACAAAATTCACAGAAGTAATTGTTACTTACCATATAGGTTCCCTTTGTCAATGGATCAGGAGCTTCCTTGTTTCTAGGCCTAGCTGTTATAGGTTTGTTGTCCTTCAAGTCTGTATTATAAATCATGTCATGCAACCTTGTCCTTTTGTTCCTGTATGTGTTCTCCTGCTTGCATTGATAATTATTGCTTTGCTGAGGAACCTTAGGATTGTCTCTTTTATCAATTATCCCTGCAGCCCCCCTATTGTTTTCAAATGTCAGTGCCATCTTTTGAGCCTCAGCCAAATCTCTTGGGAAGCTATTTCTCAATCCATACCCTATCTTAGGATCAAATGCATTCAAATAAATACTCAGTGATACATAAATTGGCAACTTTGATCCAGGAGGTATTTTATTCTACAACTTATTGAATCTTCGATTAAAATCATAAATTGTATCACTTTGATCTTTTTGAATGTGTATTAATTCACGAAGAGTAGCATCTGGTGCACTTAGATTCCCAAATTTCTCAAGGAATTGATCTTGAAATCCTTGGAGAGATTCAATAGAGACAGCTCGTAGGCTATTGAACCAATCCCTAGCATCTTCAATAAGTGATATCATGAATAGCCTCATACGTAAATATTCATATGGCACATCCAAATCTTGGATGAAAGCATTGAAACTCCTTAAATGATCTTCAACAGTGATTGTATTACTCCCTGTGAACTTTGGAACAAGACCTCTCCAACTGCCATCCATTAGATAAGGGGATAATTGAATCCCTGCCAAATCAAGCTGTCTGATCATTGTTGTATGCTGATGAGGGGGGGCGCTATGTGGGTACCGATGTTGGTACATCGAACCATAGTGCTGTGTATGATAATATGGAATATACTGCTGACCATGAGGAGCTCCAGCATGACCTCCCTTGAACTGAGATCTTCTTTCATTCATGTTTGAACAAATGCAATGTTTCTTTCAGAGTTGCCACCTACTTTTCCAAAAGTAGGAAAATCATTATTGCTAATCTTTTCCCCAGCGGAATCACATTTTCTGAAACTTCTCAAATTACAAATCTTTTCTTCACTAACTCTATATGATGGTCTTCAACCAAATTTTCTGATGTAATCCCCAACAGAGTCGCCAATTTGTTAGCTCTCAAAAACGCAGGTTGAATGCCTCAAGAGGCTGCCAATCTCTTGATACGCTTTAGGGTAATAGACAAGGCCAAGAGAACCCAACCTTCTACTCTTTAGGTGCTGCTAAACCCAAGCGGGTGTACTTTTTGAATTGAGCAGACTTATCTTATGATTATCCTTCTGAAATGCTTTGTCCACAATGGCAGATGGAAGTGAACAAATGAAATCAAACTTGATAGCAATCTTCTGATCTAAATCCTAAAATGCTTAATAAACAGATGTAAAGAAACTAAATGAATCAAATGATGAAATGTAGAGACCAATGCCTTGTTGGGTATGCGGAGTCAAATGAAATAGAAGTGGATAATTTATTCTGGCAGAAAATCAAATTGATGGCATATGATCTATTTATAACTTGTATAAACATGCAATATTTTCACCACTAAGCTCTACTTTAATAATCTAGATGAATTCCCCCTGATTACTATGATCAACAAAAAGGATTTAATCTCTGCTTGAGAGAACCAATAGATTAATCACACAGATATAGCAAATGTGCACTGGTAAACTGAAAATAAGCTTGTTACTTAAATTTAAATAACCAAAAAGAATCAACTTGGAGACAGCTTAGCAATACTTTTCAATAAACTCAACATACAATTGATACCAAAAATAAACTGCCACACCAGCTGAATTTCATTGAAATCGCCATTTGAAAACATGCACCATAGTCTCTAACATGAGAAAATTATTCTACTGTACCATCTCTACCTACTGCCTCTAATCTAAAATCTGATGATCTCTTACAATCGGGGTGCATATTTATACACCAGCCATCAGGAAATAAAATGCTTCAAGATCATGTCAGCCACCATAGAATTTGGGAAAATCCATGTCGGCCTTCAACAACATTTTGAAAATCTCATGCGTCGGCCACAGTAACAGAGTCATTGTTAATCATTCGCCGAGACACCCAAAAATTCATACCAAAGGCAATTCAATCGTTAATCATACTTTGGTTCCTTCTGTTTTCGCCATGACTGATCCGAGTCGTGGAGATATCATACAACCTTCATTATGTCTCACCGAAAACATTTTTATCACTTATATCGCTATGACCCCTCGTTATCGGGCAGACCATATAGAGAATTCAATTGTTATGCCAATAGCCCCTTATTCATCTCATGTGTCACTGTAACTTCAAACTATCAGGGAGACATCTTGTAGATTGTTATATCACACCGAAAGCCATCATTGGACCCAGTCGGCAAGACACGACGGGCTCGCCGAGACTATACTCCGAAGTGCATAAGTCTCACCGAAGTTTTTTGTTTTATGTTGGTCGATGAGACCCATCAATGTTGGGGAGACCTCATGGAGATACCTTATGTCATACCGAAGCACCCCGAGCACACATGATCGTCGAGAGAAAGCCAACCCTTCACAAAAATCTATTCATAAGACATTGTCAGCAAGACCCAACAGGTTCGCTATGGCTTATATCGATATCGTAACTCTTTCCGAAATTCTCATCCATCATATCGGTCGGCAAGACAAGGGATTTTTTCCATGACATTGTATCGAAGATAATCTCTCACCAATAAGTCCATTCCCCCACCGTTGGTCGGTGAGACAATAAGGTCTCACCAAGACCCAATACCGAAAACTATGACTCTTGTCGAAGGAGACCCGCATGAGAAAATTAGTAAGACAAAGCAAGTTCATTATAACACTACATCGACGCCCAAAATCTTGCCGATATATGTATCCTCATTCAAGCCGGTCGCCGAGACACAGAGCACTCAGTGAAACATTATATCGACGACCAGACTCCTGCTGAAATGTGAATCAACCTCTCTCACCGAGACCGTGAAGAACTCCTGCCGAAAAGAGCCTACAAGAAAATTTTGATCGCTGTGACATCAAATGAGTATTGCCGAAAGGCAACACAGACTCATGTTAGCAAAAAATGCACAATGGGTCGAGGAGACAATGGTATTCTCATGCTGATGTGAACCAGAATGTAAAAAATGCATGACCCAATGGATTCAATGGGGCAATATGGCAAAATGTGAGCAGAATGACATGAAAACAAACCCATGTGCTTATGATAAGGACTCCAATGGAAACTCAGGGGTGTGAAAACATGTGAAAACATTAGATTTTTACAGTTCCAACACGTGTCATGAAAGATAAGGGTCATTTCTCTTTGATAGGTTTCTCCTGCATTCTTCAACCCAAATGGCATCATGTTCTAGCAATATGTTCCCCATGGACAAGTGAATACAGTTTTGTGTTGATCCTCCTTGGTGATCATGATCTGATTATATCCTGAAAAACCTTCCATGAGTGATAGCATTTCATGCCCAGCTATTAAATCCATAATGAGGTCGATGTTAGGAAGAGGGAAATCATCCTCTGGTCTTGCCTTATTTAATTATCTAAAATCCATGCATATTCTGATGCCCCCAGTGGGTTTGGAGACTAGTTCTAGGTTTGAAACCCACCCAGGATAATCTATTGATCAAGTGAATCCAATTTCAAGAAGCTTTTGTAGCTCAAGTTTCACCAAGAGTGTTATCTGAGGGTGCATCTCCTATAATTTCTACTTCATTGGCTTGGCATCAGGATAAACTGCTAAGTGATGCACAACCACTTTTGGTTCGAGCCTTGGCATATCTGTGTATGACCATGCAAAGTTAACCCTTCACTCTTTCAAGAATGTTGCTAGGTTCTTATGTTTTTTGTCCAACAAGTATTTAGCATAAAAAGTGATCTTGGGTGCTTCTTTTGTTCCCACATTGATTGAAGTGGCATTTTCTACTAGAACTATTGAATTCTCTAGATGCATTGCACCAAGGGGGAGATTGAATCCCTCATCCTTGGGTGCCTTAGAGAGGTTTTCACCCTTAGATGCATCCTTTCTTTTTACTATTTTAGGATTAGAAAGTGGCACAGTGTGGTTTTTATTCAAAGATTTGCATGTTAGTTACATCTCTTCAATTTTATGACTAAAGGAAGCCTCAACTCATTTAGCGGAAGTACCTTTTCCAATAAGGGTAACCTTGCTAGTAGTACATCCTAAGCTAAGATTATTTGGATGTTTCTTAGGAATGATAGGTTCTAGCAAACTGTTTTCATTTTCCCCTAGTTTCTCATTCTTGTTGTATCCCCAACTCTTCATTAGTTGTAGGCCTTTGTTATCATCTTCCATGGGAAGAACAGGGATGGTTCATTCATCCTGATAGAGAAATTTAGAGACATCCTCCTCATTGATATCTTCTTTGTTCAAATCCACCCACTTAGTGAAGGTGGTAGTTTCCCTCTTGATTGTTTCGACTACTTCCTTACTTCGTTATTAGTTTATAGTTTCCACAACCATCATCCTAGATCACTACTTTGATGTTGGGAATGTTCTACATAATGGGTGCTTTTGTTTTGAAGGTAGATGCAAGGGATGATGGGTCAACAAATGAGGAGGATGGCATAGGCCCTTCATCATTTTTAGGGATCTGGGGTATCTTATAGAACTTGGCCTCAAGGTTCTTGCAGTAGTAAAAAGGCTCAAGATCTCCATGGATAGTAACTTCTCTTCCCTCAAAAGGAAACTTTACACATTAATGATAGGTTGAAGCTACAACTTTTAGGGCATGGATCCAAGGTCGACCAAGCAGGATTTAGGGGAGATCAAGGTCTAACACTTGGCATGTAGTCTCTACAATGATGGGTCCCACTTGGATGGGTAATGTAATGATGCCTTGTGATACCCACTCTTGATCATCATATGCTCTTATGGTGCTACTCTTTGCTTTCTCAATAGTATCCTTTGAATAGCCCAGGTTCTTGATCAACTAAAGGGTGCAAATGTTCAAACCAACACCTCCATCTACTAAGACACTTTTAACCTTGTTTTTATGAATAATGACCTCAAGATGCAAAGCATAGTTATGAGATGGTTGTGATGGTAGGTCTTGTTCTGAGAAGGTAAGAAGATGATTAGTGATATTCCCTACCATAGCTTGAAACTTTTTTGTATCAATATCCTCATGGACAGATGATGAAGATAAATCCTCCTCTAATATTTCCCTATGTGCGAGGGATAGCCTCAATAGTTCTAAGATGGAAATTTGTGCGGGGGTCCTTTTAAGCTGATCTAGGAGATTTTACTTCCTAGGGTTTGATGTAGGAAAAGTAGGTTGTGCCCTAGATTGAGATGGGACTCCTTGGATAGTAACCTTGCGACATCATGTGGTGACTCCACACTCCACACTAGTCCCTTTGATGGTGAAGATGGTGATGAAACTATCACAGGAAGCGACAACATTGGAATAGGTATGTTGTACGTTTTTGCAATCCCTAGCTTTTCCAGTGTTGTTTCCTTTGATATGATCAGGCATAGGGTTCTTGTATATCTTAAGATCCTGGTTTCCAGTTGGTACCTCAACAGATATGGATTCACTCTCTATAGGATCTTGGATAATATTTTTGAGCCTCATGTAGTTCACCTTTTGTGCCCTTTGATTTTTTGAAATTCACAAAGATCTTTTTTCATTGTACTAGGGTGGTTTATCTTGCAGTTCTTGGTAGTTTTCAAAATTGGGAAGCATTATTAGGTTTGACTCTACCAACTTCTTCATGATTGTTTCAATGGGTTCCAAAAACTGTGTTTACTTATGTTTTGTACATTTGTTCTTGTTAGGTGTTTTTCATTGTTGCATTTTGGTGTTGTTGATCTAATTGTTTTGTGATGGTGTTGTTTGTTGCACAGTTGGTTGAACATTAGCTATTTGATTGTTATTTGGCCTAGGAGCACCTAGGAATACTTTAGCATCTACCACTCCATCATCCATTACATTCTTTTTCTTAGCCCAGACATGAGGCTTGTCATTTAAACTAGTTGATGGGAAATTGTCTTTGTAAGCTTGAGTATTTCCCTGTGAGATTAGAGCTCTTTTTATGTTAAGGGCTCTAGGGACAAGCTCATCATAAGAGGTAATGCACTTCATCTTCAAGTGGAAGGATATATCAGGATCTATATTTTCTATGATGATCCCCACTTGTTGTTCATCGAGAATTGGCCACTTGCTCTTACTAGCTCTTTTCCTCCACCATTGCAAGAAATTGGCGAAGGATTATCCTTTGTTCTGTTTGAGAGTATACAACTATTCTAGGCTTACGTCCATGTCAATATTAAAGGAGAAGTGATCTATGAATTTATTGATGATTTCTTGGAAGTTTTTGATACCTCAAGGTAACTGAGCAAACCATTCAATGGTTGTGCCTATCAAGCTTCGTGGAAAGAGGTGCATCAAATAAGACTCGTTATAGGAAACCTCCATATACATTACGTTGAACTCTTTGACATGGTCCACAGGACTTCCTCTCCCTTTGTATTTATCAAATTTTTGGACTTCAAAACTGGGATGGAATGGTACTATTGCAATGTTTCGATCAAATGGATATGGACATATGTTTTGTGTATGGGGTTTCTTTATTTTTCCCATCTAGATATCCTACATTTCTTATGTTATCACCTTAAGTTGTGATGCTTTATCATCTTGTGGGTTTGGTGGAGGAACATACGTTTCATACTGTGGGATGGCGGATGGATTGTATGCCAAATTTTGATATGATGGAGGGTTGCATGGTGTGTATGGGGGTGTAGGATATTGTGAGGGTGATTGTGGTGAAGGTGTTTATGTTCCTAGCATGTTTGTATTGACAATGTTATGTTGAGGGTTATACTAGGAAGCTTGTGGTTTTTGTTGTTGTTGGGAATAACGTTGAGCTAGTAAGGCTTGTTGTTGTTGAGCCACAAGGGTTGTAGTTGGGCTTGATGTTGTTGCTATACTGTTAAGGCTACTTGATGTTGTTGATGGGATTGTTGTTGTTTTTGTGCCATGAGGGCTTGTTGTTATGCTTGTTGGCATGCTAAGGTTGCTTATTATTGTTTTGCTACTAGGGCTACTTGTTGTTGTTGTTGTTGGATGGCTTGTTGATAAGCATGTTGTGCTTGCTGTAAAGTTAAGGCATGTGCTTGCAATGTTGGATTTGTTGGTTTTTGGGACGTTTGCGATGGTTTTTGGGTGTTGATGTTTTGCACAGGTTGTGGGTTGTCGATGAAAGGTTGCGAATTCCCTTGGTTTAACATTCCTTGCAAGATGGTGGATTGGGATGAAGGAATGTAAGTTTGAGGTCCCATTTGATTTTGTGTGATGAGAGGGATCGTGGGGAAAGATGATGATGGTTCCATTAAGTATTACGATGGTAATGACACATTAGGACCTTGAGTCCATTGATTAAAAGGATTCCCTTGACTGATGTTTTTTGGATTTCCTTGTGTTTGGGATGTGGTCAAGGTATTACCTTGGTTGATGGGGTTCGTGACCAAGGGATTGTTTTGAGTTGGATTGTTGATGGATGGGATGGATGTGTTTTTTGATACCAATGGTTTAGATGAACCAATGGGGTGGTTGGATGAATATTTCCCTGTTTATGTTAAGGGTTGAATTTGTATTAGGGTGGTAGCATGCCCTTGTTGGTCTATTTGAGACACTTGAACTATAATTCCTTGTGTAACGTTGGGAATGCTTGTGGTATTTGTGGGGATGGATAAGGATGGGTGACCTTGATATTTTGAGGTTGTCATGGATTCATGAAGTGTAAGTGGTTTATTTTGATGCAAGGGGTGTTCAGAAATGGTAGGAGCGTCAAAGGTTGGTGTCCAAGTGGTGGTTTGAGGTGAATTGGTGTTGAGGGTACCCACAAGTGTGTTGCTTTCAAATGGAAGAGTATGGCCAAAGTCCTTATCAAGACTAGTTGCAAGACTAGGAATGGGTGTTTGATTTAGCCCTAGTAATGGAGTTGTTTGCAAGGTGGATGAATTCAAGCCTTGTGCCAATGATTGTGCAACAAAAGATGGTAAAATTGGAGCTACATTTTCTAAGGCTTGATGTTCCATGATTTCCTCCTTAGTAAGTTCAAATGTATTGTTCGTAATGTCTTCTATCTCATATGGCCTTGATAGAGACAAAGGTTGTTGTGATGGGGTAACCTGGCTTCTTGGATCAAATTCTTGAGGATTGGGATCACTTGAGGTGAATGTGACTTTGGTCTTTTCCATGATTCTCTTGTGTTGTGATCTTGTCTTTACCATAAATATTGGGTCACCTATGGGATATTTGTGTTGATATTTGTAATGTTTGAACTCTCTAGTTGACTCAAATCTAGGTAGAAGGGATGCTCTAAGTCTTTTTGGAGAAATGATGATAATGGGAGATGAAAAGGTGAATGATGTGGGAAGTGATCTTTGCAAACATTTTGGGACAACACTTTTGACTTAAGTTTGATGTTTTGATGTTTGGATAAAGGATTTTTATGAGCTTCTGAATCTTTAGGGTAGACTCATAACCTTCAAGATAAATAAGTTCAAAGATGATAACTAACTTAACCAAATGCATGGAAAAGGATTCATTTCACATACAAAGTTGCTAAGTTAGGGTTTTTGGGTTGATAGATGTCTAAGTCCAAAACGTGTTGGCGTGTTCAAAATTTTTGCAAAGATAGGTGAAGTGAAGGATGAAATTTGATGAAGGGGTGGATGAAATGTTTCACCCAATTTTGACCTAGAGTGAACCTTTGTTTGATAAGACCAAGGTAGTGAGAATGATGCTATACCTCTAAAGTGTTCAAATTGTATGATCAAGGAGAAGTTCTTATGAAATGTGTAGTTCTGGTTCATTCATGAAATAGCATATAAAGTGTCTCCTTAGTGATTTATCTTGGTTGCAGTACTGTCTTATGATACGTCTTCTAATATACCTTGAACTATGATGTCTAAGTTTGAAATAGCGGTATGTAGACCTTCTCTTAGGGATTTGGATTTTGTGTGAGATCATTTAGGACAAGCCTAAGTTTGTGAAAAAGATCTATGTTTGACTCTAAATGAGGGGTTCATATTGAGCATACATTTCTAGATTATTCATTGAAACATGTCTATAAAAATTCCTTACCAATCAAATCCTATTTTGGTAGAGTGTTACAATGTGTTGTTTGACAGATTTTGGACTATGATGCCTAAGTTTGAAGTGACAGCATGTAGACCTTCTCTTGGGGATTTTTATTTTGTGAGAATTCATTTAGAGAATCCCAAGATTATGGAAAAGAGGATATTTATTGCCACGTGAGAGGTGGTAATATGGGCCGTCTAGCCACAATATCGGCTTGTTCCTCTTGTTCCTCTAAGATGTATGTTGTGTTTCTCCATTGAATAAGTGTTTCCTTTGTTTCAAAAGTGAAGCTTCTCAAAATATTAATTATATCTATTTGTTCTCCCTTAATTAGTTCAAATTTTGGTTGAATGATAGTAGGCGTAAGGTTAGGTTGTTCAACTAGAGTGATAGGATGCCAAATGGTCATGTGGGGTTCAATTTATCAATTTGTCTTAATGAGTTATTTTTACCACAAACACTTGTCTTGATTAAGTTTTCCAAACTAAATGTTTGTCAAAAACATCATGAATTTCAAAAAGTCCATTTTGTGAAAAAGATGAAGTTAAGGGGATAGTTACCTAAGTTAACTTTGGGAAGTATGGATTGAGATGTAAACCAAAATATTTAGAAGTATCTAAGAATAAATCCTTATGACAAGCATCAATATCAAGTTTTTGTCAAAGGGTATACATACTTAGACCAAAGGGTTTGAAATTTTGAAAATACTTGTTGATGTTTGTTTGTAGTTGTTTTGGAACCAAGCAAGTGTTAAGCTGACTCACAAGCATGAAAAATCCTAGATAGGTGTGTATTTCTTAGTAGGCTTACCATCATCTCCTAAGAGATGATTAATCTGTGAAGATGAAATGGACAAATAGGCTATGTCAAGGAAGTGTAACATCTTGACACGCCAAGAAAAGGAGTCCCTTCCCCATTTGCTTTATTGTCTCAATAAAAAACCGTACATGGTAAGTAACTTATGGGTGAGGTGCTACTCCCATGCACTGCCTTGAAATACACTTTAGGGGAAATGGTGACCCACTAATAACAAGGTTCATAATTCATACTTTCAGGGTAAAATAGTGCTATACATGCAACGAATTCACTCAATAAAGAGGACTCCCAGCCCTTAGAAACATCTAAGGGTTTTGACATATCACACAGATACTAGAGGAGATGATCGCCGGTATAGTGTAACTACACTAGTTGGTCGATGACTTTCGTCATGCAAGTATTTATATCATGGACCGAAATGAAAGCACCACTTGGGTTGTTCCCTCTCACAAGTTGGGAGGAAAACCCTCTAAATTTAACACATGTTTGAAGCATAAAATGTCTTTTGTTACCCAAGATTACCAATAGGAAAAAGGGGAGAGGATTAGCGCTTCCAAGAAGAAAAATTATACTTGTGTCTTTCTCTTCACCCAAGATTGCACGAAGCACAAGGGGAGTGGATACACACAAGTCTACTCAATCAATTCAAACACATGTCCATTTTAATCCATCATAGCAAAATGAGTTCGTTTTAAGCACCAATTTTGGAGTGTGAAAATTGTATTGTTCAATTTTAAACCAACAAGCAAAATTATGGGAGGGTTCAGTTTTAACCAATTTGAACAATCATTTAAGCCAAAAATAAATCTAGTTTGGCTCTAAAAAGTGAAATAAAAAGCATCATAAATGGGTTATAATTTCCCAATAAGTGTCGCAACACTCGTTAAAATTATAATTCAAATGATAGTAGTATGCTTCTTCACTTCAAGTTGTATTTCCAAACCTGCAAAACCTAGTTAGCCTAAAAAAGTGAGAAGTCAATGATGTATTGAAAAGCAGATAAAATCAAAAATTTAAAGCACATGCTAAAAATCACTCACTATTTTTTCTTACCAGTAAAAAGCATCGTTGTTCATGATAGCATCGCCATAAGTCAAATGAGTGTCACTTTGGTGAAAAATAGCGCCGCTCTAAAGTGAAATAGAGAAGATGATAGCATCGCTATTTGGTGGCATTGTCATTTTTAAATCTTCAATACTTCTAAAAAGTATTAACATTGCAATTTGTTTTAATCAGCATTGGTGTTTTAATTAGGAATCATTGTAGTTGGTGGAAAGAACATTACTAAATGGCAATTCCTGACAAAGGCATTGTTGTAATCTCCAAGAGTGTAGCTATATCTGCAAAACCAAAAAAAATAGACTTCAAGAGAAAAATTCATTAAATGTGATCGGCTATGCCCTCCTTTTAGTGCAAAAATGTGACCAATGGATTAGTATGGGCTGACTACACTTGATTCATGAGGATTCGAAGCATATTCAAGCCACTAAACCTCAGTCCAATAAGATCAATCAATAAAAACTAAACTAGGAATCCATTAAAACAACATGTAGGTTTCTCCTTCTTGGATTTACCCTCTATAGAAGAGGTGGTGGAAGTCTCACTAGATTTTTTCTTAGGCTTGTTATTTTTCTTTCCTTTTCCTTCAAGTGTTGTAGCTATCAATGCATGAGACTTAGAAGTGGCATCATTTTGACTAAGTTTTGATTATTCCCTAGTAAACCTCTCACAAAATGTCTCAAATGAAGGCATGACAAATGAATCACCAAACCTGACCATAGTGGAGTAAAAGGAAGTGGAGAAACATGAAAACACACCTTTCAATTTAAACAAAATCAGAAATATGCACATTCATTATCAATTTTCTCTTTCCCACAACCTACAAATTGAGATCAAGTGTTGAGTTGAGGATTCTTTCAATATCTACAACCATGAGGTCAAAGGATGTCAATATATCTTGGAAAGGACCAATGCTAGACTTTGGTGAAATATGTTGATCATACTTTGGAAAAAAATCTTGAGATATGTCCTCTAACTCATTAGGTGATGTAGATACATTGTCAACATGATCATTGGAAGATGAATCTTGAATTTTTTCCTCAAACATGGTGGTGGGGATATTGTCAATGTTTTCAATCATAGGATCAAATGATGTTAACGCTTCTTGAAATGGATCATTTTTGGATATTGTTGATGGGTTTTGATCATGATTAAAAAGTGACTCTTGATGTATGTTGATTTGATCATTGGATGTGGTAGAAACATCTTCAAGGTGCTCATTGATGGATAGATCTTGATCATTGTTTTCAACAATTGTGGTGGAGAGATTTCACTACTATCATTAGTGGTTGAACCTTGATCATTTTCCTCAACACTTATTTTTCCTTGATCAAGAAGGTCTTGGATGAGATCTTTGAGTTTGATACAATCTAACGTGTCATGACCTTTTTTGCTATGGTATTCACAATAAGCATTATCATCATACCATGAGAAATTGATGCTAGGTTCACCCCCATTTAATGATTCTAGAAGATTGATAATTTTAGCCTGGACTAATGTGTTTAATGTTGATTTGATTGGCTCCCCTAAAGGAGTGTATTCATGTTTGTCATCTTCTGATATTTATGCTTGTTGAGATTGATCTAGTTGTGATTGATCTTGGGGATGTGGTGATTGATCTTGTTGAGGTTGTTGATTTTGATATCCAACTTCTTGATATTGAGGATGTTGTTCTCGATATGGTTGTGGACACAACTCCATGTTTTGATGATATGGTTTAACCAATGGGGGAGTGTGTCAATTTTGGGGTGGAAATGCCTCTTGGTGAATGAATCAACTATTTTGGTAAGTGAAGCAATTTTATTTCGCAAAATTTGATCTTTATTTTGATTTTGACACCCTTGATATAGTTGATTTGGTTGTTGGTCAAGCATATTTGGAGTATACACTTGTGGTATTTGTATGGGATCATGCACAAATTGATTTGGGATGATGTTTAGATTTTTCATCATAGGTTTGCATTGAACATTGTTGTGGTTGGGAAACACATTGCTTTGATTTAGGTAACCTTGATTTTGCATGGTGTTACTTTCATTTGGATCAATATATTGAGTTGTCAACATATTGTTTGGATTTTGAACAACATTGGTGTGATTTGCAAACGTATCTATCCCATAGTTCACCAAGTGTCGATTTGATATGTTCATTTTTGGTAAGTTTGTATTTGGTATGTATTGATTTTATGGGATAATGTTGTTTTGTTGAAGACTCATGTATTGATCTTTTGGTTGATAGATTTGTAGGTTTTGACTTTGATTTAAATCTACCATAGGGAAAGGTGTTCCAAAATTTATATTGGGCATACCCACATTTGTTGTAGCATTGAGGTTTGTAGGATATAATGATCCCATGTGTGAATTGTATAAATGTGAGTTTTGATAATCAATTGGTATTGTAAGGATTTGATAGTTTGGTTGATTTAGATCACTCATGATGTATGAATCGATTTTATATTCCATGTTTTTCTTGTGTTTTGACCTTGTTGAAAAAGTGAACCTGTAAGGTGTTTTGGACCAATTATGTGAGTGGATGATGAAAGGGGTGAGTGATATGGGGGATGAAATTTCTAAAATTTTGGAGAAAACTTTTAGACAAAAGGTTTGATGGCTTTGATGTCTTGGATAAAAGGTGTTAATGAACATATAAATCTTTAAGGTAGACTTGTGATCTTCAAGATAAACTAGTCCAAAAATGTGATGACTAACTCAACTAAGTGTATGGAAAAGGATCCATTTCACACACAAAGTAGCTAAGTTAGGGGATTGGTTTGATAAATTCCTATGTCCAAAGTGTTGATGTGCCCAAAAGTTTCTAAAGTTGTTGGTGAAGTGGAATGTGAAATATGATGAAGGTGGATGAAATTTTTTGACCCAAAGTATGTTAACCTAAAAGGGGCCTTTGTTTTGCAAGACCAAGATGGTGAGAAACATGTTATACCTCTAAAGTGATAAAACCTTAAGAACTCAATGATCTTGAAAATAGAATTTGGACTCAATGTTTTGCAATACCTTCCTTGTCTCAATTTGCTTGTTTTGGAGAGTCGATGTTTGAACATACATCAATGTGGGCTATTCATTTGATTTAATCTTTTCTTAAGTGAGTTTGTTTCATTACCACATCAAGAAAGTCTTAATAATTTTCATACTAAAATTTTTATGTCTAAGCAACCTTCATTTCACAAAGTCCATTATGTGAAAATCAAGAAGCTAAGGCCATAGTTCCCTATGTTAAATTTGGAAAGTGTGGATTTAGATATAAGTCCAAATATTTAGAAGCCTCTAAGGGTAAAATCCTTAGGACAAGCAACAATATTAGGACTTTTCAAAAGGTATCCATACTTGATCCAAAGGGTTTGAAATTTGATAAATCATGTTGATTGGTGTTTGAAATGTTTTGTAACCAAGAAAAATATTAAATTGACTCACAAGAAATATAACATCCATAGCTCAAGTGGGTACGTATTTCTTAGTAGGCTTACCATCATCCCCTAAGAGATGATTAATCTATAAATATGGAATGGAAAAATAGGCTATGTCAAGGAAATGTACCATCTTGACACACCAAACAAAGGATTCCCTTCCCCATTTTCTTTATTGACTCAACCAAAAACCAAACATGGTAAGTAACTTCTTGGAACGGTGCTATTCCAATGCATTGCTTTAAAATAAACTTCAGAAATGAACTTGGTTGGCCACTACTAAACAAGGGTTCTTAATCAATTTTTTCAGGATAACTTGGTGTTTATACATGTGGTGATTCACTCATTTAAGAGGTCTTCTAGCCCTTAGAAATATCTAAGGGATTTTACACATCTCATGGATATTGAGGGAGGCTTTTGTCAGTATAGAACATCCACACCAGGTGGTTGATGAATTTTGTCACACCAATTATTTGTATAGCGAGCCAAAATGAAAGTACTGTTTGGGTCATCCCTCTTAGAAATCGGGAGGTAGGCCCTCTAAAGGTAAAACAATGTGTGAAACTCAAGATGTTTTTTTTCACCCAAGATTGCCAAAAGGTGCGAGGGGAGAGGATATGCACTTCCAGTATACACAAGAAACAAAGGTATACTTGAGTGTTTCTCTTCACCCAAGATTGCATGAAGCGCAAGGGGAGTGGATATGCACTACAAGTGTACACAAGCAAAGCAAGCACTCATTCATTTTAACCTTGAAAAGCAAAATGACTTCATTTTAAGAACCAATGGAAGTGTTTGATTGTTTTTTTCAATTTTAAATCGATATTGCAAAATAAGGATACGTGCATCTAATTCTAACCAATTTTGAAAGTTAATTTTAAACCCAATGGAAGATTAGTTGGTCCTAAAGCATAAATTAAAGCAACATATTATGGGTTATAATTGTCCCATAAATGTGAAAACACTTTTTACAATGAGCTCTAAATGCATTTTTCTTCAATTAAATGCTTCATGCTCCTCTTCAAACCTGCAATCCATGTTCCAAATGTTAGATGACATCAAGAAAACAAGAGATATTAGGGTTAGATAAATGATTAAGCATTAAAAACTTACAGCCTAGACCAAGTTGTAATGTGATTTTACTTTAGGTGCAAAAATAGAAAATTTAAATCTACCAAAATTGAAAACCACCTACACCATTGCATAGAGCATGAAATTCTACCCCATTTCAAAAAAAAGCTTCGAAAAAGACCTTTGTATGACCAAGATATGGTCATTTAAGATAGACTATAAAAGTAAAATAAACAATAGTGTCACTATAGCTAAAAATCAATGGTGTCGCTATATTGCAATGCCTTTTCAAATGCATCTCTCTAGTGAAAAATAGCATCGCCACATGCCTGGAACCTGCAATTCATGTGAAAACTCAAGGAAAACGTCAAATTTGATTGCTCAAGCCCTCTTAGAGCCAAAATGTGACCATCGTCATAATGTGAACTAAATAAGCCAAATCCAAATGAATTTAAATCCTATTTAACTCCCTAAGAAATGATCCCAATAAGATATTCAAAATTCATCAAAACTTGGAATTCATTAAACTAACATGATATAAACATGAAAACTAACAAAAACCCTATTCTAAGACATTAAATATTATCCTATTAGGGGATCGGTTTCACATTGATGTGGAATGGCGACCCTTTCCCAATCCCTTGGATAATATGAATTTGTTTCAATCAATCTTATTAAAGAAAATTGATGAAAACAATGAGATGTGTGTGAAACATGGATGAAAAACTAGTTTAATATGATAAAGAAGAGTGATAGATGCTAAGATGATTGATAAAATGGATGCAATCTATGCTAAATGTAAATAAAATTCAAAGATATAAGCCATATATTCAAATTATGCTAAAATGGATGCAAGCTAAGTTACCATGGAAACCATTAATGGATGCTTAAGCCAATTATGTGTGGAAATTAATCTAATATGTTAAAAGTGCTCAATATGGATGCAAGTGAGTATGAATTTCAACAACATAATTTTTCTATCAAAAAATGGATCCATTTCTCTCCAAATAGTGAACTATTTATAGGAAAGCAAATGAAAAATCAAAGGCTTAGATTGATTTGATCAATCAATGGTCAATAATGAAAGAAGAGTGAGCACATGGATCAAGGATTCTCATCAATGGATGAGAATCAAATATCACATGGATCAAGAAAAGATCAAGGGTTGAGAATTATTTCAACAAACACACTTTGTAACAACTTTGAAAGTTTGTTTGAAAAAAATCATTGCCGTTTTGGAGACAAAATAGGAGAATATTCCTTTGGAATATTCCCTATGTAAGTGGATGGAGGGAAATTAGCAATTTAACTAATTAAAACTAAATTTGAATGTGTGAGATGGAGAATAATATGATATTCATAAAATATTTTATTTTGATGGAAAAGGGGGATGCAAATATGATATTTAATTAAATATTTTTGGGTTATTTAATTAAATAAGAGGACTTAGGGTTTAAATTAAATAGTTTGCATTATTTAATTAAATAGGGTGAAATGTTAGTGTGAGAGGGGGTGAATTAACTCAAATAGTTCAATTAGATTAATAGATGAAAATGAAGCCTTTAATTAAATAATTAGGCTTATTTAATTAAATGGGCGAAAAGAAGAATTTGGGACAAAACGATGTTAGTAATCAGATTTAGGTGTGTAATACCATTCAAGACAATTTTAAGTGTCTACACCTAGTAAAATCAGGTTGATGTTCACCTAAGGTAGACCACAAACCCTTAGACCAAAGCAATCTTTACATTCTCACCTTCCATGTGCAATAATTATGATGAGTTAGAACCTCAAACCCTAATTCAACCATTAAAGCCACACACAAATCGAGAAAAAGGTAAAATATATAATAGAAACTAATTTGAAACTTTCAAAATATGATGCATAACTAAAAATGAAGGTCTTCCACCAAATAGAACTTCTCAAAATAGTAGTGTGTCCAAGTAATCAAGAAGATGCCACAAATTGCAAAAAACTCAATAGATAATACCTTGGATTAAATCTAGAAAAAATCGCATGGACTATATGATAAAGCTCCTGATCACCTTTTCGATGTCGTTGGAATCTCCAAAATCTGACAACTTTTTAAAAAGATACAACTTTGGGAGTCCAAAAGGGAATATTCACTTTAAGCTACAAGAAATGCTATCAAACAATAAAATATTAAGAGATAAACTCCACCACTGCAAAGTTGGCTGAATTAGCTTTCCAACAATATCTTGTTTGAAATTTTTTTCCTCCTAGATCAAAAGTTATCTCAGTTTGAAAAAAAGACCCTAATTGGGGCACTTGCAAGCTAAATAGGCACAAAATTTAGGTGTCTAGCAAGCTAGCCCTTAGTCACTAATGTGGCCACGCACAGAGCTGGGAAAAAATTAAAAAGTGTCGCCCGAGGGTCATGCACTTGCCATTACTGGTGGTGGGTGCCTATGCCACCAAGAGATGTTTGAGTGCTTGATGCTAACCTTTAACTGCCTACTATGATCGCGGGGAAACTCAAGAGCATAGGCCGAAAAAGAAATAAATGTGGAAAAACCTATGAAAAGCACCTGCAGTTGGAAGAGGTCAACAAGTTTGTAGGTGGGAAAATTAAGTATGACACTTGTTGTATAAATTTAAATGCCACCCAAACAAAAAATTTCACTCGCAAAAAAATTTTCAACCCAAATAATATAATATGACCGATAATATTTATAAAATATTTTCTCAAAAATAATAGTTTTTTTCCTGCAAACTAATAAACCCGCTGAAAAATTTAATGTAGGGGGAGCATTTTTTCACACATAGTTGTATGGCCGTACAGAATTGTCATACCACGGAAAATAAAAAAAATTGATGCCTTCTGGTAAAAAGTGTCAAATTTCAATTATTTGACAAGTGTTTTAGGGGTGTTTGGGCCTTTTGGATGCAATGGTAGGGTCAAATCTGGCCCAATTTGCTTCATAAATTAGCTCCCTCCTTGATGGTGGCAACTAGCCTGAAATTGAAACCCTCACAAACTATAACCTATAATGAATTCTCTCATCTAGTAAAAGCTCAACTCTCCAATACAAGATGGTATTTTCAAGGCCTTGGCTCAAATACCATGTTGGAAATTCTAATGAACCCAAATGAAGTTGTAGTCTTCAAAGGATCAACCAAGAAAGATACCATCCACAAGAAAGTGTTGCATCATGAGCTTGCATGAATATTGAGAATTAATATTGATCAATGAACATGAAATTATGATTATGAGGTATCATACAATGTAAAAGAAACTTTAATATATAGGAAAGGTGTGATGAAGTATGACAACTACCCTTGATACAAACATTAAATGCTTAATGCAAAAAAATAAATACATGAGATAACTATTAAATGTTTAAATGACTAAAGGTAAATAATGAGATATGGCCCCATTATAATTAACTTCTAGAAATGACACCTAGGACTAACTTAACTCCTGAGTAAACTTATCATGTGAATAGGTCCCCACTAATAACTAGTTAGGAAATAACCTCATTCACACCAACAAAAACACTATAATTGCTTGGTGGGCTTCACCGATTGAATCAAGGGGGTAGTCTTGTGATTCTACTTTTATATTTGTCGGTTTTGAGATCATATCTCTCACACTAAATTCCATCCATTTGAGTATTCTTTATAATCCTCCCAATAAATGAAAAATCAAATGTGGTCATTATGGGAAGAAAATCATATAGAAAAAGATTGTATTTATAGACAAATTGACAAAATGACATAAATCCATCTTGATCATGGTATTTCTTTACATGATCATTCAAATTCATCACATGTAGAATCATCATATGTTCTCACTCAAACATATTGAGAGAAAAACACATCATTTGGGGATGAACAATGTAGTCTGGTGACTTGCATTAAGATCTCATATCCTCCATCACCTATTACTACATTTGAATCCAATGATTCATAAATGGCCTTCAAATGAGTATCTGTAGCAATATATTGATATCAATTTTCTAAATCCATCATATTGCAACATATTTCCACTAAACATATTCATCCTTTTTTGCAAATTCCTACATTGTAGATTTGGAAGATAATTAAGGATATTTATCTTCTATTTGATGAAAAATTCAATGAAGTTGCATCACCATCATTTTATTTGGATGTACTTCTTTGTTCTTTTCTTTCATCACATTTTAATTTCTTTTTGGAGACCCTTGAGAAATATTCAAAGATATCATATTGGGCTACATCATTATCTTTGGATCATGTGTAGAATTTAGAGATATTTACCCTTCTTCCTACATATTCCTTTATAGAGTAGGAAATCATCTTACACACATTTTTGGTATTATTTATTCACAAAGGCAGAAATTTTGTTTAATTATCATGGATAATCTTCAACATCTAGTATCAAGCATCTACCAACCCTACAAGAGGAATTTTAAGGTGAGGTTGCATGGTTTATCCTCTCATTTTAATTTTTTGGGGGGAGTATTTCTTCACATGGGGTTCCTTCCTTCTCACCTTTTTGGTAGATCACATAGACCTCTCATTTCTCTCCTATAGGGTGAACATTTATTTTACCTTGTGCTAGAATTAGTCCTTGGGGGTCATTATAATTCCTTTCTTATTCACTTGTACATTTTTCATGTATCTATTATCTTTTGGAGACGAGTTTTATTTTCCATTGGGTTCTCTTCTTTACTTCATTCATGATAAAAAAAATTTCCAATGGATTTGTTTTCCCATTACACCATTTGTCATGAAATGTGAAATAGAAGGTTTCTTACCTAACCACACTTCGTAAGGATTTTTGTCAACAAGAGCCACACAAGGAGATTGATTTACTAAATAACAAGAAGTACTCATAGCCTTTGCCCAAAAGCATCAATTTGAGTATCCCCCAATATAATTCTATCTATTTCTATTGAGGTTTATTTCATTCTCTTTGTAACTCCATTTTTTTGTGGTGTGTAAGGAGTGGTCCTTTTTTTAACAATAACTACATGCTTATAAAGATCATCAAGTTTCTTGGAACGATATTCACTACCATTATTAGATCTCACACCTTTATTTTATTATCAATTTTCTTCTCAATAAGTGCCTTAAATTCCTTAAACTTGGAGGAAAAAACAAATTTAGAACACAAAAAATAAACTCTGGTATATCTAGAATAATAATTAATAAAAGTGACAAAATGTTGAGATTTACCCATATAATCAACATTCAATAGATCACACATACAAATGAATTATTTCCAATATTCTCTTGGTTTAATAACTTCCAAAGGGAAAAAACTTTATACTATTTATCAAACACACAATTTTAAAAAAAAAATCAAAATATCCACCATAGTAAACAAAAAGATATCAATCATATTTTTATTAATAAGGGTTAGAAAACCTTTTTCACCAATGTGGCATAAATCTTGGTGCCGCTACATACATTTTTAGGATTATTATTTACATTGGTAGAGTTATAAAATGTGGAAGCATTCAACCTAAACACATTCTTAATTTGAGATCATCTAGTAACCACAAAAATTAAATTTCTTGCTTATTCTAGAATATGCAAAAATCCAATATGGGTTTTTACCCTCCCATCTTTGAAACACAACTATACCTTCTTATGACCAATAATCAGATGCAAACCTCTCATTGTGAGGATTCATACGATATGCAAAATTCAATCCAATCAACTAGGATTCATCCAAAGTACGGTAGGAAGAGAACCACTCATTGTGAGGAGTCATATGATATGCAAAATTCAAGCCAATCAACTAGGATTCATCCAAAGCAACATTAGCATAAATAAACAAATCTTTAGATTCATCATCACTAAAGGAATTTTTAATGGAGGAGTGATAAGTAGTTTTCTTATCTCTACACACATTAACATGTTCCCATCTTTTGCAGCTCTTAACACTTTAGTCTTCCTTAGGGTCTTAGAATAATCCCAAGACTTAAATCTCTTGGTAGATATTTTTTAATCCCCTTTGGACTCTCCTTCATCCTTGAATCTTCTCTAAACATTTAATGCATCTTTTGATGCCTTGTCCATATATTTTCTCTTCATTTCCTCTATAATCAAGGTCACAACAAGAACATCAAAATATAAATTTATAATTGAACCACTTATACCAAAAAATAGATTTTCCCACAATTAAAGAAAATAATAAAGTAATATCATACACTTATCCTCCTCATCTAGCTTAACATCAATTAATCCTAGCTGACTCATAATAAAAATAAATGCATTTAAATGATTTGCAACAAAGCCCCCTTCTTTAATTTTCAATGAATACTATTTTAGTTTTAAATAAAGCTTGGTTACCAAACACTTTGTTGGTAAATCTCACCAATCCTTCTCCATATGAGATATGTGGTATCCTCCTCAAAGATATTTAACAATATAAAAATTGCAAGGGACAAATGAATGGTTCCTTATGCTTTGTATCTAATTTATTCCAGTCATCATTTTAGAAATGCCTTTGGTTTTAATTTTTTTAAACAACTTTTCAATACCTCCATAAATCTCTCTACTCAAGAAGCTCCTCCTTTTTAAGCTTCAAGATCTCATAGATGGTACTATTGAATTTATCAATTTTTGGTCGATATATTTGACATGTCTTCCAATACACACATTAATCTATAAACACAAATAAAAATTCTTCCATTATAACACAAAAAAGTCACACACTTCTAGAAATAAACCCCCCTTTGATCAGAACTAAATCTTTGATACCAAGGTTGAAATATAGAGTGAACTATTGTAATAATAGCATAAACTAAAAATACAAATTTTCACATGTTCATGTATTAGCCAATGTAATGAAATGGAGAAAGCATATTAAATTGAAAAACCATAACAATGTGACACATAACACTAAATGTATGTGGAGAAACCCTTGAAAAAAACCATCATAAAAGAAAGCACAAGTTTGTATAAATCCTTTTAATGAAGAATACATAGTCAACAAACTTCTCTCCTTAATATAATAACATGTTTACAATAACTATGTACCTATAAAACCACTATCACAAGGCTCCAATATATAGAAAAATTAGAAATAAGAAACCATGAATGGTTTATGAAACAAGGTACAAATATCATGGGCTTAAAACTAGGTTCCATTATCTCCATGAAAAAATCCAATGCCCATATCCACTTGGTAAACCTCCTAAAACATAATGTAACTCCTTTTGCACCACATATACATAATAAAGCTTGCAATAATGGTTAGATTCTCTCATTAAGCCTAATTTCCCAATACTAGGCACTATATAAGGGAAAATTAGCATCTTTCCATAGCCCATAGATGAGAAAGATGCTCCATAACTCTTGTTTGACTTATTTTGTAATATCTAATGATAAATAACATTATATTTACATGTAAGAATAAAATAATAATAAATAATTATCCCCACATATGGGTAAAGGTATAAAGTTGTGTCACACTTTATAAAGGAAATAACCAACACTGATCCAAGTTTTAAACTTGAACCATTAAAAAGTGGCATATATGCTTTGAATTTTGAAATGATGTAAACTAATTAAATTTGTATTTTTTTAGTATATTTTATGTTTATATTTTTTGAAAAATTTAAAATTATTTTAAATAGTTTTTAATAAATTGACACTATAATTTAGTTACTAGTAAAATGTTGAAAAATGAAGTTACATGAGACGTCAATCTTTATATAATAAATATATTTTCTTTTCCTTCAAATTTTTTGTGTGTATTTATAGCTTGAAACTTTAGTGCATGGATTTTTTTTTCCATTTTTTATGCATATATATTTTTAAATAAATATTTAAATGTGTGTGCATTAAAGCACAATTGTTTCCATTCAACGCCAACTTTCATATTAAATATTTATCTAAAATAGAAAAAAATGTACCATCTTGATATAGATTAGTTTATCTAGTGCATCATATTTTTTTATTTTTTAATAAGTTTTAATATTTTTCCTTGGCATGGTAATCAACCTAATATTTTATGTTGATAACCTAATTTTAGTCAAAATAAAAAAAATTAAGTATAAATAATAATTAAACTATTAATATTATATATTTTTTTAAACTGCATTTATGGATCTACAAAAGGGTATTTTATATTTTAAAAAGAATGTTATTTACATGAGTACTAGTTATTGAAATATCATTTTTTTTAATTATTTTTGGTAAATTGGCCTCAAAGTGGTGCTACATATGCTTTTAGCCAACAATTTTATTTGGAAAAGTTATGAAAATATCTAACTTAGCTAGAATAAATCTTATTAGATCATATGTTTGACCAAAATTGATTTTAGTTAGAAATATTTAAATTCACTTATGTTGATAATCTTGGCCAAAAGTGTGACACAACTTTTTACTTTTACCCATATATAGGGGCATTCATTTTCATTCTCTGTTATTCTTGGAGATCAAATGTTATTAATCATATGCAATTAAGCAAATATGTTAGGATTCAAGGTGAATGACACCTAAAATCTTAATATGATCAATCTTTTAACATATCCCCACTTTAAAGACCTATCACAAACACATGCAACCATACATCCATCACCAAAGTGCAAAGTCACAACCAAGAGATATAAGATATCAACACTCTTCAATCATGGAGAAAATATGATAACATAACCTTACATCCATCTACTACTCTTTCATAATACCACTAACTATGTGCTTGCTTATATAGACCATTCATGACACAAAACCACCAAAAAATACCACTAATTATGTACTTGATTATATAGAATAATCACAACACAAAACCACAAAGGGATATCATAGAACCATAAACCCAAAACCATAATGTAAGTGTTAAACATAAAAAGAGACCTCATGAAACATGTCTAGGAGTTAAAAAATATTTATAAGGTTCAATACTTTTCCCTCCAAAAGTGGCACCCCATTCTAGATAGCAAAACACAACTCGCAATTTATAAAATATGGCTCACCTACCCAGGCATAAGAGAAAACATGTTCACCCACTCTCTCCATAAGAAATTAAACCATGTAACTCCCAAAATGATTGTCTTACATGCTACTCTCAGTCATAGATTCCTCTAATACCAAATCCATGAAAATTTCACTTGTTGAATGATGCCTTATAATGAAACCTCAAAGATTATTCGCTCTTACAACAAATATTGCCAAGTATATGGGAGAATATTCCATCCACATGATCCTTAGAGTACCCCATAGGTGTAGCATTTCATAATATTTGGAGAAAACACATAAAATATATTTAATAACTATTATAGTGCCCACAAATAAGACAAAATGGGTTCATCCACTCACCCCACTGAAAAATTTAAATGTGAAACCCCAAAATGATTATCTTAGAGGTAACTTTCCATCATTGATTCATCTTACACCACTTCTATGAAAATTCCACTTGTCAAGTGATGCTTTATAATAAAATATCCAACATTATGTCCTTTCACAATAAAGTATTTTGTTTCCAAGAGAATATTACATCCAAATGTGCCTCAAACTATCACATGGGTGTAGCATTCCATAATAGTTGGAAACAACACAAAATAAATTTAAAAAAATTATAGTCCTAACTTGGATTATAATATTGTTCTATTAGTACTTGTAAGGTGAATATAATACATAATCTTAGCATTCTCAAGTGGTGGTGGTTTGTAAGAAGGATGATGACTATTGAATGTCTTTGGGCTACTATAAGATCAAAAGGATATGTTTCCTATTCTTATCATCATTATTTACTTAATTAATTAAAAATGACACTGTTATTTATCAAATTAGAATGGATGTTTTCTAACATGTGGTGATTTTTAAATTATTGGGTTCCAATAAGGGATAATTTCATAATTCATGTGGCAAAGATGAAACTGCATATTGATGAAATGAGTGATTTTGTCTTGATAAGAAAAGAAAAACAATTTAAAGAATTTTCTTTGACCCATTATCTTCAAAATTTTGTAGGAGGAATCTCTAATTCACATTTGGAGTCTTCCAAAATTCTATTTCCAGATATTAACAAATCAAAACAAAGGGTGGAATGAGAATTGATGTTGTAGCAAAAAGGTGTAAAACAGAGAAATAAACTTGGTGGCACTAATCCTTTGTGATGCTGTCACGACCCCTATTTTCATTAAGTAATAATACTATTTTAAGTTCGTATTTTATTTTGCTTTATTAAATTAATTAGTAGTGAATAAAAATGTAAGGAAATAAAAGAATTAATTACAATTATAAATTTCAGCTAGCAAATAAATGACGATGTTTAGTAGTTAGAAATAAACGTTTTATTTGCAAATAAATGATGCTTCTTTATAATATTTAAAATACATACTTAAGTTGAAATTAAAATGATACTTGCTTTAATATTTACTGAATAAATATTGTGCAAGAAATAAAACTTTATTATTATTATTATTATTTTCAAGATTCAGTTATGGCGAATGGGAGGTGAAACCTTTAAAACAAGGGAAAATCAATAACAGAAAAACAACGGGATTTTCTTGATCTTTTTTTTCTCTGCAAAAGAATAACGGAAAATGGATGCGATAAGCTTGTTGGCTCTTTCATAAAAAAAAAATAATAATAAGATCTGTCAGCAATGTCTCTGGATTTATTTTTCTTGATATGTAAATCGATCAATACTCCATCTATCAACACTGCATGCAGACAAGTATTCAGCAAGTTTAAATGATATAGTTCGAAACAGGCTGATTTCTGGTCATTAAGAAAAGTCAACAAGAACATACTCTATCCACAAAAAGTTAAAAAAAGCAGAGCTATTCAATCTTCTTATAATAAGTGCTACTCGTGGTTCAAGCCATCTTCCCCATGTTTACCCTTTTAAAGCCTAATACGTGGGAATAAAATTACTCTTCACCAAATCTTTATGTTATAAAATACAATGAATGGAGTCTTAACACTTTATTAAGAAAAGTGTGTCTTAAGTTTTAATAAGGAAAAAGAGAGTAAGATAAAACATGATTTTTATTTAATATTTTTGAGGTAAATTAAAATGTGAGGAATAGAATCTTTTATTGAAATTATTTTGTAACTATAAGAGTACTTTAGGAGGAATAGATATGCAATAAATAGTTAATAAAGTAAAGAAAGCATATTAAGAGGAAAAGAAAATGCTAAATAAATGTAATAATTTCTATTGAAGAAAAATAATCTAAGAGACTCTTATAGGAGGACAAAGTTAAAGAATTGGTTTTGAAAATTGGAGATATTTTAAGACACTTGAGATATATATATACATATATATATGTATATATATACATATATATATATATATATATACATGGACTTAGATTGTAATTAATCTATGCATATAAGGTATTGTGAATCAAATTGGGGATTTTATAAAAGATTAATAAATGATAAATTGTACCTTACCTTATTAAAGATTAGGTCTAGTGGTGACATTTTTTTATTTCATGCATCTTGGTTTATCAATTATGTATGGAGAACTTTGGAACTCTCTCACTTAGTTGATTTTGTGTTTTATTTGTATATGAATGTATACATTCTTAACTCTTTTATAGTACTATTTTATTATTGATAAAATCCTATGAATCATTGAGTTTATAGGTAAACTTTTTGGTTATAGTTGCATAGGCATGTGTGTATTCTAACATGACTAGGACTATTTTCATGAAGCTTTATGTAATTGGTTATGTATGTAAGTGTACTTGTGTAATATTTGAGAGGACATCGGAAGTAGAATTGTCTTATTTGTAATTGCTTCGGAGCAACTCATGATAGTGTGGGTATTACCTTAATTTCCTATGCAAGGATGATGTATTGGGAAAACTTGAATTGTTACTTGTAGATTTATGTAACTTGTAAAAGAACTACAATATGTTCTTTATGATAGAGGAATATGCAGTGAAAGATCGTGACTGTGAGACAGTGTGAATGCCCATGTGACATCTTGTAACTATAGAGAACATGTAGCCAATAAGGCACTGCCAGAAAAGCATTTCATTAAGCCAGTAAGGCACTTTTACGAGTGGTTTTTCATCCCTACGGGGGTTTTCCACTCATGAAAATCTTTGTGTTATGGTTTCTTTGTGGATGCATTTGTGTACTTGTTACTTCCTTAATTTGCTTTACATTATTTGGATTTACATGTCTTGCTAAGATGATGATGATTCATGTGTAAGCCTTTAAGGCTAGATTTGGTAAAGGCATGACCTTGTGTAGATATACATAGTAACTCATTAATGTATGAAGTTCTTTTGAAATTGTAATGAAGTAAATTTATACGTAATGATTATCTTTAACGAACTTACCTTTGAGCACTCTTGGAAAGAAATGTTATGTGTGATGTGCAATGATCATGGAAACTATTTATTTTGGAATGTGTATGTTTTTTGAGCGTTACAGATGCACTTGTTTATTTAATAAATACACTCTAATATAAGAGAAATTACAACTACCATCTAGTTTTTCTCTCTTCTTGGGGTTTCTTAGGATGAATATTGTGTTTGTGTTGCATCTTTTCTCTATTTTAGTCCATCATTTTTCTTCATATCAACACTTTAATTACTCCATTTCCCTTTAATTTTTGGTAACTCCAAATAAAAAATAGTTATGATTGTTTAGATTTTTTAATTTTTTACCATAAAGAAGAAATTATGGATCAATTGGTATTAGAGGTAGATTACTTGAGGCTTAGAGGTAGTTTTTTGGGTGACACATAAAATGGTTTTTTGTATAACCATTTTTTGAGATTATTCTGAAATCATATAGGTTGCTAGTGGTAAGGTACAACCATGACAAAATATTAATAGACAAATATTAAAGATATGAAATAAATCCATAAATATGGATAGAGACGAATCCCTTTCAAGGAGAACACGTCATTTTAAGGAAATAGTTGAAGAGTTGCAAGCTAAAAAGAACCAAATTGAATTCTTGATTAGAATCCTTAAGTAGATGCAATAATATTTGATAGTGAAAGATAAATTCATATCAAATCTCCACAATAAAAAGAAAGAGGATTCTACAAGAGTGGACAAAACCCAACTCAAGAAGAATAAAAAAAATAGGTTATTCTAGGAAAAAACTGATGAACATATTTTATTTAATGGTTTTAAATATAATAATTCTATTGATATTTGAAAAGTATACCATGGGTATTGAAATGAAATAAAATAGGTTCACCATAATGAAACAAAATGATGAACCATTTTTTCTCTTAATTTCATTCAATATGAGGGTTATGATGTCTAAATGAGTAACAAAAATTAAACCTAACTAATGTAACAATCAAAAGGCAAGTTTTAAGAGGGTTGAATGTTGTATACTTGTTGCAAAAAGTGCTTTTTCGAACCTCACTAAGGATGAATTCGCCCTATGGAGAATGGGTCCTGGATAGGGCTCTAGAAAAATGGTTTTTTGGTTTTGTTCCTCTTAGTCTGCACTCCCAGATTCTAGTCAGGCACTGTCAGAAAGCCAAAAATAAATCATGTAGCTCAGTTTCCATAATTTGACAACTTTCTTAGCAACTTTGACAACTTTTGAAATTTTTCTCTCCAATAGATCTTCAACCTAAAACCTACAATCACACATCAAAGAGAGAAAAAATGTTGTTTTGTTAGGGAATACGAGTTTTCCTTGGTCAAACCCCATTTTGGTAATTAAACCTTGTAATGAAACAATGCATGAAAGGAATGATGAATGAACAAACAATATCACAACTCACCACACCTCAATTTAAACCTTAGATAACAAATTTGCAACTCGGCATGAAGTGGCCTCAATGAATGTAGATCTTGATCATAAAACTTCATTAGAAACAATGCGTTGAATAAGATCTTGAATGCTACATAAACACATTAGCTCAACAACATGCATGATGCACTATGCCTTTGACATGATGAAATGAATCTTGATTGCTGCAATATTCTTCAATAATCTTCCCTTGAAATCCTTAGGAATGCTCTTGAATGCTCTTAAATTGCATGAAATCTTCTAGGTGAAACTAAGTGAAATAGCCTTGTATTTATAATATCTTAACCTTAATTCCCAAAATTCAAATAACAAAAGCCGACATCAAATCTAGGATTTGAAATCATTAAAATACCGCCAAAAACATATTTCAAGGAGGGGCCCTAGGTCTAAGTGAGGACCCATTCACCATGTGGCGAATGGGTCCTAGCTCACTTAGCTAGGACACACTTCGAGAAATGTGAAATGTCATGTAAAAATAGGGTCTTATGACCTAGTGAGGACCCATTCACCATGTGGAAAATGGATCCTAGGTCACTAACCTAGGACACACACCTTCTAAAATTAAGTGTTGTGTAATGGCATTTATGAATGTCAGGTTTATCCCTCAAAATTTGCATTCAATTAGGCTTGGATTTGAATTAAAGGGGAAAATTAAGGTAAATTAACCTCAATTAATTAATAAAGCCCTAGATTAGTGTGAAAGTGTAAAGGTACACCTTACAAGACCCAAAAAGGTTTTCCACTAGGTGATTCTTCCAATAAAGTGGCTTAGTGAGAAAGTCATGCCTATGTATCGACTCTCACCATACAATGATAAAGTCATGCCTATGTGTCGACTCTCACCGTACAATGATAAAGTCATGCCTATGTGTCGGCTCTCATCATACTAACCATACCAAAGCTATCCCTCTGATAACTTCAATAAGGTGCCACAAATTGCAACAAAACAAAGGGGTGGAAAATGAGATAATCATATTAGGCGCCCATACCATATCAAAGTTATCCTCCTGACAACTTCAATAAGGTACCACAATGCAAGACAAGGCTCTACAGGAAAGCAAGGCGTGTTATGCTAAGTGACCTTGAATTAGGGTTTCAAGCTTCACAAGGTCAACAAGTTCCCACCTTCCCACACTTGAGGGTTGAGTTGTAATTTTTTTTAAAATTACGCTCTCACCATTCACACACACACAACTTAACAATTTTATGGATCACAATTTCCACTCGATTTCACACTGCGAAGCTCGTTTCATTAATTCGATGATTACATTTGTCAATTAAGTTTGATCCAAAATTTCACAATAACTATACTCTATTTTTCCTCATATCCAAGAAAACATTCTTAATCACCATTTTATAGTCAACAGAGACAACACTCTACCTCAAATATTTCAAAAATCAACTACAACTTATTCAAATTCATAATTTTATAAAAATATTACATAATTTCAAAGACCCCAAACTTGACTCTGCCAAACTCCTCATTCATGACTTATCACTGATTTTCCAACATTAAGTCCTATGTATTAGGCACAACTTGCATTTCCTTTCAGAAATTTTTAATTGCAATTTAAATTTTGATCCTACCTTGTTTTCACATCACTGTTGCAATTTAAATTCTGAGCGAAGACATGTTTCTAATATTAACAAGATAAAAAGGAAATTTTGGAGACTAATTATCCTATAGAGGAAGCCTATTAAGAGTGGATGGGAAAATATCCACTCTTTATTGCTTTTATGATTTTTTAATAATGATATATTACTTCACATTACTCCTACATAAAATGATTGCACTTGAATGAATATATTGAATAATTTTAAATGTGAAGTTGATTGACAAGAGTATACTCAAGAATAGAACATAAATATATTAACATAGGCACTTAGAAAAGAAGATTTGATATGATAAAATTGCTCTAGTGATGTTATAATGAGTGACTAGACTAATGCATGACATGAGCAAAGGGAAATATTTGAGCAAATATATGCTATGATGTGGAAGGGTAATATAATTATGTGATTGAAAATTAAAGTTTATCAAGTAGATTTAGTTATTAATTGGTTAATCAATATCTTAATAATTAAGAATTTTGCACCGTATAAGCAATAAGATCTTACTAATTTAAGATAAATATTTTCATTTGGTGATCTAAGTCTTAGAGGATTTTCTATATGTTCTAGGAGCTAAATTTTGGTATTCTTGGTAATGCTCATGTTTCTAAAGATAACTTGGATGGAAAGAATATAATCTTTTCTTTTTTTTAAATATATTTTGTTTAACTATTACTTGTCTCTATAGCCACGTCTTTGATAGTAAGTAATCATACATATGGTCTAAGATTATGAAGCCTTTAGATTTTTCTTAATGGAATTAGAAGTTATTTCATATCATGTGAAAATTTGAATGGAATGGGGATATATCCTTCATAATATTCTCAACTATAGAGCATGAAGGCTAGTCACCCAAAGCCACCACACATTCTTCCATATCAATAGAAATATTTAACAAATCTTTGAGATACTTCTAGTCTTCCATGTTGAATAGCGTGAGTAGTATGACAGTATTG
Organism: Sequoia sempervirens; assembly: GCA_007258455.2. Lineage (NCBI taxonomy): Eukaryota > Viridiplantae > Streptophyta > Pinopsida > Cupressales > Cupressaceae > Sequoia > Sequoia sempervirens. Next base: position 657,318,266 of record VDFB02000003.1, on the reverse strand, counting down.
CAACTTCCTTCTTTGATAAGAATCACTTTGTATACTAGTGATTTTTGTTAAGAATCACTTTGTATACATGTAAGGTGGTTTGAATCTTTGAGTAAAACATAAGAGACCCATACACATAGACCACCATTAACTTCTACATCAAGGAACTTAGTGTAGATCATCACCTTGAGAATTAACAAGGAGAATGTGATGAAGTTTTGTTTTAATAATTTTGACCATAGAAGTTTCAAAGATGGATGGATAAATTATTTTATTTTTAAAAATTAATATTTTGGGATCAAAGAATATCTAATTAGAGAGGTATGGTCCATATTGAAACTAGGAGAAAATTTCATCATCAAATGAAGTCACTTCACTGGGTTCTAGGCATCAAAATCACCACTAAAAATCACTAGGATGAAATCATCAATTTCTAAAAGGTGGTGATTTCAAAACCATTAGGTTCCAATAGTCGGTGGTTTCATAACCACCATCATGGAAATGAAACCATCAACTAATGAAAAGTGAGGTTTCATCTCAACATAAAAATAAGAGTTTAAGTATTTCAATTAATATTTTTTCATTAAATTCTTATATGAGGACTCTCTAATTTAGGTTTGGAGTCTTCTTATTCAATACATTGACAACCCAAAACAAAGAGAAGGATCATTGATATTGTTGTAAATAAGGTGTAAAAGAATGTAAAGTAGAGAAACACTCTTGTAAGAGATAATTCTTTCTATTTGAGCAATGCATTTGATAGAAGACAAGTTATTGTCCCCTTCTTGGGGTTTCCCAAAATAAATATTGTGTTTGTGTTGTATCTTTTCTTCATTTTGGTATTTTATTTTTTGTCCATAAGATCACTCCACATTTGCTAATTGTTTGGTTTGTTATTTTCTACCAATTTTTTTTTTAAATATGAATGAATTTTCTACACACATGAATGCCATTGTTAATTTTTGGTCATGCCACTTTCTCTTGCAAATGATCCTTCCACATTTTAGAGTTTAATGAATTTTATATTTAAACCATTTTTAATAAATATACATATTATTTGATAATTATTGAAAGAGAAAAAAAAAATATTTCTTAAAATTTGGAAATTAGAACAAAAGAAAGACATTAAATAATGAATAAATGAACCTAAAATATAATCTAATCTACTCACATGGGAATTGAGGATAAAAATATGACTAAAATTAGATTCAAAAACATAAAGTTAGAAACAATAATGATCAATTTTAGACTAGAAATAGAGATTGAAAATTAAAAAGTGGAAGATCAACTCATGGATAGTTGTTGTAGTTCTAATAAATGCTCAGAATGCTAAGATAGATCTCTTGGAAAAATTCTAAGCCAAAAAAAGGTAAGACTTATGTGATACAACTAGTGTATGGGTTCATTTTTCTTAGGGAAAATGCATTGGTACTAGTATAAGGGAACTAATTCATTGCCTTTTCTTAGAATCTACTCATTTTTTCTAGATTTGATAGTCATTGTGTCAAAGATACCATATATATTGAGTCCACATGTTTACATGTGATAGAAACCAAATAAAACTTATAAATATATAATAAAAACATACTATAAAAGGAAAAAGGAAAATGCATGCAAATGGGAGAGAGAAATTGAAAAAAACCTAAATTTGAGTAAAAATAAAGGAAAAGCAATGAATGAGCCTATGAATATTTCAAAAAAACTAATATTTTTGTAGAAACAAATGTATCATGAGCTAGTTTCTTACCGAAGGGAAAGAAACTAGTGTAGGGCATTGATTTCTTGTCCTAGCTCAAAATCTCAATAAAATTTATTGCCTTTTCATCTCAAGGCCTTGATCATTTTATATAATTTCCTTGATGATCTAAATTAGATAGAAATATTTTGTACCTTATGAAGGTAAATAGGAGTTAGTGGGAGAAGGATATATGAAAGTAAAAGGCCATAAAATTGATATGGATTTGAAGGGGTATGGAATGGAGAAGATAAAGTAGATAATCAAAGAAAAATAGTTTGGATTGACAAATAAATTTGGAAGGAAAAAGGAGAATGACTATGGGATTAAGAAAGAGAGAGACAAGAGGAGTCCACAATGGCCATGTCAAAGCTTCAAAATGCTACAAAATGACATCCAAAATCTTCATGATGATGTTCCAATAATGTACCAATTTTTCAAGGCATCAATAATTTAAATGAAAATTTCCAAAGTGTTACACCCCATCCTTGAATTACAATTTACTTTTCACTTTATATTAAATGCAATGTGGATTTATGTGACTGTGAAGTTTTGAAAGATGAATGTTATGATGAATTAAATGCAATACAATGTATTTATGTATTTAATAGAAATATTAATAAATATGCAATGAAATGGATGCAATATAAATGATATGGCTAACTACATGTTTGTTTTCTAAGTGGATATGCAGGAAGGATTTCACGCCTCTAGAAGGAGAGGGGGAGTATCACCTAGGAGAAGGGTATGGATAAGGAATCAATAGTAAAGCCATCTGAGTTCATTGTTTGTGCATAGGTTTGGTTTTGGATACTTTTGTAAATGAGTAAGTTTGATCTAAGTTGTGTCTCTTGGTTACGTTAACCTAATTCAAGTCAAGCTTGGTTTCCTTATAGAAAGCTATAGGATTATTGATAGTTATTCATTAATGTATTGATCATATATATATCATTATTGTCAAAGTTGAATTAGTATCGATATTATCGTTATGATATTGGTATATGGAAGTGATCGTGTATATATTATGGTATGTGTGTATATATTAAGATCAAATGGTTTTATCATTTTGATATGAATATATATATGTATATGATATTATAAATATGTACATATTTATATATTTATATGTAAAGGTAAATGAGCATGTATATACATCACTCGATAATAATCGATAATCGATGTATATATACTCATACATATAAATACATATGTATGTAAATATTTACATACATATGAGAATATACATATATGATATAAATAACAAGTATTTATCAATCTTTTAAATATTTTAGACAAAAAAAAAAAAAGTTAATGATATTGACATAGTCATGAGGCTTGAAAAGCCAAAATTATAGGCCATTCTAGAAGGCCGCATGACGGCTAAATAATAGCTATTTGAATACAAATAAATTGCAAGTAATAAAAGCCACGAGTTGGCTGTAACAAGAGCTCTAAAAAGGTGTTGAAAACTGCCATTGTGGGCTAAATAATAGCTATTTGAATACAAATAAATTGCAAGTAATAAAAGCCACGAGTTGAGCTGTAACAAGTCTCACATGCATCATAATATGCAGCTTGAACAAAAAACAAAGATGAACATAAGTAGCCATAAAGTGGCGCATTATTTTGTAGTTATAAAGTATTTAATACAGCAATGAAATAGTCTTTGATCAACCCTCTAAAATGGGCGATTAAGTCAGAAAATTGAATATCCTTACCATCAAATGAGTAAGTGGTTAAAAAGAGGTTTTTAAATGCCTATTCAACAAGCAACTTCATCAACCAGTATAGGAGATTTACTAGCCACTTATTGGTAAGTATTTACAAATATAAGTAGCCTTTATTGAGTTTATTGAAGCATATTTTCAACGTAGGAAGTTTTAGCAGGTTTAAGAGAGTGGTTTTTAATTGTTCTTGCAGCCTTCTACAAGCATGGAGAGCAGGGTCTTTAAGACTCTTAAATCTGATTTTAATGATCCTTGTCTAAAGTTGTATCATGGTTTTTAAAGAAGGAAGTTATCAACAAAAAAGTGGTTTTAATATTGCATTAATATGGTGCCATAATTAGCAGTAGTGGAGAACATGAATGTGGAGTCTTTTTGACTATAAAAACTAGAAGCTTGCATATTATTATGTTGGTTGTTAAGCATAGTAGAGGCATAGTGACCATGGTTTAACGCTCTTACGCTATTATATTCTAAATATCAATTTAAGAATAGGGTTAGAAACATAATAGAGGTCTGATAATCATTTCTAATAAAGAGAAAAGTTGTACTGAAAGGGAAGAATAGAACATTGGAAAGCTAGATGTCTCAAGAAGCAATTTGTTACAGTCGATAGTTGGAACTACAGGCATGTTCTATTTATTTTCTAAACCATTTATTGTTTTGTTTATAAGTTTGAAATAAGTTGGATATGTATGGCAATGTAGAAGAGGGGGATTTGTCACCCCTGGGACTCGAGCTCACGAAAGAGTCCTAAGGAACGAATTACCTTAAACTACCTCGAGTTGACTAAACAAGTTTGAAAGGATGAAACGCTGAGGCTAAAAAGGAAGGGAAAGCAGTGCACCACTTTCCTTCTAAAACTAGATGTTTAAGAACTAGAAGAGCTGGCTAAAGAGGTTTTGGTTTGCTGCGTAGATAGCTCACTATCTAAGGACGACAATGTAGATCTTAGACTCTAGCACTACGGCTAGCATCTTGTACAGACATAGGTCAAAAAAGAAAAAAGGAAATGCTACAATTCTACTAACTATCTTATTGGTTATGTTTTACTATTTGACAAGAAGCACTAAAAATGCAAAAAACAAAGTACTTGAAAGGAAACTATTTGAAATGAACTATTCTAGAAATGAAAAAGAGAAGATAGAAAAGAGGTATCATGCTTCCCATGACTTGATTCTTCAGTTAGTTCCACTTGAACATGCGTACACAAACAAAAATGAGAAAAATGTTGGGTTTTGTTTGAGATTTGCTTCAGTCGGACCCTCATTTTGGTGTTCCCACCTCCACAGATAGCCAAGATGCCACAAGATATGGAAATCGATAAAGAAAGTAGAAAGGAAGTAGTACAACTAGATAGAAAGAAAAGACAACTAAAATGTTATCCAATAAACATGATGATGCAACCAAGTAGAAAGATACAAAGATACCTTTCCCACTACAAGATCTCAAGGCCAATAGTGAAAGGATTAGAGTGACACCACCACATAGAGAAGATGAAGCTTGATGATCTTGTAATGAGAGTGGTGTGGCAATGAGAGTACATTGTTGGAGCCAAATGAGGAGTTTGTAGCAAGAAGAAAAATGGTGTAAAAGCAAGAATGTGAGAATGAGAGAGTGAAGTGTTGGAGTGAGTGAAAACATGCAAGAATGAAGCAAGAGTGAAGAAGTTGAATAAATTGATTTTGAATGAAAAAAATGGAGGTAAGAGGTCAAATTTCATTGGTCAAGGGAGGCAGGGAATGCTACTCTTCATGGCCAATGGAAAACGTGATGTCTCTGCAGATCCCAAGGGTAGGAATCTTGTCAAGATGGCAACATGACATGTGGACTTTTGTGTGGCGCATGTGTGTCCCTAACAAAAATTCCTCCACCAACATAAAACAACGTGCCAAGTGGAAGGGACAAGGTGGCAACAATAGATTTTATATCATTGAGTTTCTATTTTCTAAGCTAGGGGAAATTAAATGGAGAATTTACCTAGGGTGCAAATTTGTGCCATTACATTTTTCCCCCACTTAAGCGAGCATACGTGTTAGTGTGAATGTGATGTAAAGTAGAAAGAAATTGAGGAGAATATACCTTAACCATCGAGGAAGAAGATCTATGATCTAGCGCACCTGGACGTAAATGGGGAAACTCCACAGGTTCTCAGTCTCGTAGGCAAACCTTGACATGAAAGAGAGAGATGGCTCCATAGGTTCTTGGTCTTGTAGAGTTTGATATCAGCTTTACAAGTTCTCGGTCCTATAAAGGAAGCACTACAGGTTCTCAGTCCAGTAGGGTTTGACATGGAAGGATTCTATAGGTTCTCGGTCCTATAGAATTTGATATGAAATATCCTTATAGGTTCTCGGTCCTATAAGGAAAGCTTGACGAGGTGCTCGATCTTGCTAGGAAAGCTTGATTGTAGAGGAGATTTATAGGTTCTCAACCCTGCAAAGAAACATGTTAAGCTACAAACAAAATATGTTAGGAAAAAAATCCAAGAAAAACACACACATCACAGAGCATGCAATTGAGGGAGAAGTTTTCAAAGGGATCCCTTTAGGAACACTTTAGTACAGCAAGGGGCCCACACAAAGGGACACTCCAATTTGAAAGACATGAATTTTTTCGCAAATGATTCTATCATTAAGGAATCCTTTTGAAATATCTCTTCATCAAGGAATATGGTAGAAAGAATGCTCCTTCTCATAGGAAAATTTTTAGAATTCTTCATTAGAAAAAGTACTCATTTTTTCAAAGGAAATTTTTCATATTCTTTCACTACGAATTTTTTTTTGAAAGAAAAATTTCACTAAGGGGTCCTTATTGAAGAATGCATATTTTGGAAAATGAAAAAGTTTCAATAAGGTATTCATTGACCACTAAAATCACCTTATTGAAAATCATAAAATCATGGTATCCCCCCCTTAGGATGATGTGTGCTACACAAAGGAGCTCATAGCATCCCAAGGATAGAAAGAAGAGGCATAGATGTTATGGCCTACGAGACATAGCGAGATGTAATTGTGGTATGTTTTCATTTATGCGAGGGACAACACATAAGTACCATAACATCACTAAGAAAATAGACTTGGAGATAAAAAAAGACAAAGAAAATGAGAGACAAGTAGAGATGAAGAAATCAAAAGATAGGGGGATCTGGGAGTTTGGGGTCAAATCTGTTCATAAATATAAATAGGTGGCACATGATGTATGAATGAACGATCATCAATCCCCAAAGTTCTTAGATTGTGAAGAAGAGCACATGAAGAAAAAATGAAAATAAAAATTGGTTCAACATGAAAGAGGGCCTAAATTCCCCCAACCCTTTGCATCATCCCCAATTGTAGAAAAGAAAATTTGTAACATATAGAAGAATGATGATGCACATATAAGAAGTTTATGAAAAAAATTCCAGGCCTATATCCAAGTACCTACAAGGGTAGCAATGGCCCTCTGGGCAGGATAACAAACACATAGAAACAAGCATGGGGGAACACAAACACATAGACAAAAATAATAAATAGATAAATAAGAGGTACCACCCTACTCCTCATCGACCAGTAGGTCGTCTTGCTCTCAATATAGATCATTATAGGGGGAGGGAGGATAGACCTACAAGGGTGGGATGGAAAGGGGAGTACCATTCAACTCTCCTACAACAAGGGCCAAGAAAGAAGGCCTCTCAAGGTCTTCTTCACTGAGCTCTTGTGAGGTGAAGGTCATTGATCTTGCAAAGATTGTAGATAGAGCTAAGACATCATCCACTGAGTTAAACATGCACTCTACTAGAGTGTCATGTGTTAACCAGGTGGGAGAAGAAGGAGGCACCTGAGATCCACTATCGACCTTGATGAGCTCGAGGTAGTGAAAAACTCAAGGGATGCAGGGGCCACCTCCATCACAAGGACGGTGTAGGCCAAAATAGGACTAGCTCTTGGAGAAGGTGAACCCTTCTTCTAACCACCACTCAAAGTGAGGTCATCCTTTGGATTATGCTTCATCAGAGGATTTTGGATCCCCATGGGAGAAGCATAGGTGGAGGAGGGAGAAGAAAGAGCCACAACAAACACCATTGTTATGTTTGACATGTCTATGGGCTGAGAAAGGGGAGGGATTTCTAGGAGGGACATCAAAAGAGGAGGCTCCATAGAAGGAGTAATAAAGAATTGCACCCTTTTGGGGTGAGGATTATCAACACCATCGAGGGAGCCGAAAGCAAAACATAGGTGATTGGAATTGAGGCAAAAGGAGTAGAAGAAAGAGACATAGCAGAAGAAGATGAAGAAATACGAGCTACTATCTCCCCCTCTATCTTTTGTGAGGCAGCTTGTTCCATGGCCAGATCTTTTCTCCTGCACCTATGCTCATGTGCAAGCCATTTATGTTGCATCTGGGTACTAGAAGTTGAAGCCTAAGAAGAAACAAGAGGTTCCTATTCCTACTATAGGAGTGTCCTTGATATCCATGGCCAGTGGAAGGACAGCCTCCTAGACAAGAGCAGGAGCAGGGAGTATAGGAGCAAAGACAATAGCAAGTGGAGAAGCAAACACAAGTGCCTCGACAGTGGGACTCTTCCCATTCACCATCAGAGGGGAAAGAGGAAGAAAGGTAGGAGGTCATGGAGGTAAGACACAAGAGCAGCCCCATGAGGACCTTTTCCCTTGACATAGACAACAATCCTAGGAACTATGGGCAAGATAGGTAGCTCAAAAACTTGGCACTTAGCTTTTCTCCAGGTGGGCACCATTGGACTTCCCATGCAAGGAATGGGAGAAAAATTCAAAGGTGCAGCAAAAAGGAAAAAAGTAGAAGCAGGTGGAGCAAATTACATAGAAGAGGAAGGCCCTTGGGTGTAAGCAAGCTTCCCCTTCCCCTTTTGTTGTGAGGAGGAGGAAAATTTTTGCTACACAATCATGGAATCTTTCATGGAGATAGCACAGGGAGACACTAGATAGCTCATTTTTGGTGCCTTTCCCCCAATCTTATACTTAATATAATAATGGTATAATAATTCTCCCCTGAGAGGGAGAGGTCTGACTGGAGCGAGCCAAAAATGATCTAATGAAAATCCCCCACATGACACAAGTGGTTTGTAACTGGTGTTGTGCACTACATGCACAAAGCCCTCATGCATGAATTTGAGACACTTATGAACTATCAAAGTGATGCCATTCATGGAAACTAGCCAGGGGATGCCTAGCCTTACTCTGAATAGGTCGGACTCCAAAATTATGGAAAAGGAAGTATCAATGGCCTTGGGTCCTACCAAGACTAAAAGAGAAATAGAACCAAGAGAAGAGACTAAGAATCCATCATGTGTACAGATAGTAGCCTTTGATTCTTTGTATTCCTCCCTATGTAAATTATTTATAAATAAAGCTTCCTCAGTTATAACATTCACTTGGCTCGTAGGGTCAACTAGGACACTAGTCACAATGTTTCCATTCATTTGAGTGAGAATGTATAAGGGAGAAGGCCCTTATTCAGAGGCAAGTCTTGCGAGGTAAATGTTATGCTAGGTGATGCATTCATAGACTGGGTAAGAGGAATACATGAGAATGAGACCATATTCACGTATCCTAATGGCACAAACTCAGAGGAAGTAGAAGGTTCAATAATTAAGTTTACAGAATGAGACAAAAATGGTTCTATATAGATTTTCCATAGACTTGTTAGAATTCTATGTTTTCCCATTGAGACATATGGTAATATCATCGATGCAATCCTGGATCTCATGATGTAGGTGTACACATCTTTCAGTATCATGTTTGTGTACTTGATGGTTCTGGCAGAATTGATGATCATCATACCAATCAGGATAGGGCTTGGTAAGAGGTTGGGAGTTTGTTAATGTTAAAACTTTGTCTTTAATAACCTTTTCAACACAAAGGTGTAAGAATTTGATAGCTTTGTAAAATGCTAGTTGTGCTTCAAGCCTTTGATGTTATATTTAGAGACCACGTTTGCAACGACTTTATTTTTACCAGACACCTAAACTATAGACCGATCATCTGAACAAGAGCACGAGAAAGATCCCCCAATTTGTGCAACCATCTACTGGTATTCTTGTAGTGCAACACATAGATGTGTAAAAGAGAGATACTTCATTAAGGATTTTTTTTCCTGCTAATGCCTCTATAGATTTTGATGAAGAATTTTTGAACATCTAATTCAGGCAAAGGATAAGAGATTGAGAGAAAAGCACTTGATAATGAGCGATAAAGTTAGTTATCTTCTTGTTGTCCCCTTGCTTACATTAGACAAGATTTGAAAGGTCATCTTCGGTCCGATATTAGCATGGAACTGTTGGAGAAACTGATTTACCAGCTAATCAAACAAAAAGATAGAATTTTTTGGTAAGGAACAGTACCACTCAAGGGCAGTATCCTTAAGAGACCTTAGAAACAATTCAGCCATTAGAGCATCGTGATGGAATAAGTTGGTGCACATGGCATTAAATGCTAAAACATGTGTCTCAGGATCTCCTTTACCACCATATTTTTCAAATTTTGGGATCTCCATCCTCTGAGGGATAGGAGTGTTTAGGATAGCTATTGATAAAGTATTATGATGAAAGATAGGTTGTGAAGTAGCACTAGAAAAGTTCGCTACCTGGTTTTTCATCTGACCCATGTTCTACACCAAGGCATTTAAGACAAGGTCAGAAGATGAGACAAGACCGATGGAACTGCCACTAGAGCCACCACCCCCCATTCCAATGGAGACCCTACCACCAAGAACATTAGAGATTGAAACCCAAGGGTACCTTGTTTACTTTAATGGTGGGGGGCAGCTGAGGGATAACATGGACAAGCTGATCTCGGCCATGTACACCAACACCTTGGGCATCAAGACTTCTATCTGTCTTTCAGTGATCTTGAACCCAAGATCTCAAGCAACACTAGACCTAAGGTTGTATGATGGGACATGAGTGTACACTATGTCAGAAATTACCTAGAGGAATTCAAGACCTACCCAATCCTTGTCCAACATAACTCTCAAGTCATTAACAACCTTAGCGGCCTTAGACATAATTCTTTCTTTTCCTAAGTTGATGAGGGCACAGCCCGAGACTTAGAAAATAACCCACGAACAAGAGAATAATTTTATTATTCAAAAAATGGAGCTTCTTACATGCAGAGGATCTCAAATCCCCAAGTTCTACAACACATGCAAGTTACAGAAAGCTACAGAATAACCCTTTCGCAATATGTGAGCTTGTCCCCAAAAAGTTACCCAAAAATTAGAAATCCGCCCATAAATAGAGCTCCTCCTTAGTTTGGAGCCAAAACAACATTCAAATTGAGTTTAGGCGGTTTGGCGCCAAAAATTTATAACATGAAGTTCAAATTTCAAAAGAGCATTTGCAATTGTATCTTCTAGAAAGTGCGCCAACTTCCCGGGGCCATAACTTTTGATCCAGGACTCCGATTCGCTAACCGTTTGAACCGTTGGAAAGGTCTTAGAGTCAATAACGCACTTAAAATTTGCTACATTGATTTCGGCAAGTTTTGGGGCCGATCTAGGAGCTCTAAGTGCCTCAAATCTAACTCGAAAGATTTTTAGGTGCAAATCTAGGAAACTAAAATTGCAATATCTTTCAACCTAGGAACCGAAAATAAAAACCGTAAATTGGGAATTTCATTATGATGAAAAGCGTATCCAAAAATATAAAAACACCTAAAAATTGAGAAAATTGAAATTTAACTATTTTTGGGTGATGCAAGATTGCCCTTACACCACTAGATGCTCCTGCATCAGACACCCAAGGTAATTTGAGAAGTGACTCTATCACGTCTTAGATGGTTGAGGAAAACCCAACTTTGTCAGCTTTGAGATAGCCAAGATGATCTTCCATAGGCCTTCATTTCCATTTCACTAGATATTCTTCATCTTTGCACATTTAAGTACTCCTTCCCACCACGACTATCAAGATTGCTTCAATCTCCTCCTTTTGAAGTAGGT